>CAHIKZ030004302.1:2305000-2387500 GCA_903632075.3 Acanthosepion pharaonis | reverse complement strand
TTTAATTATATTACCAAACCGAAATAAAACTAGTAAATAAGCGATATAAACGAATTTTTACTACGCCAATGAAAGCACGATTAAAATAAAAATAAATAAATATATAAGATAAGAAATAAAAATAAAAATAAAAAGTGAATATAAATAAACTCAAGCAAAATAATTTAGTCAACATAATAAATAAACAAATAAACGACTTCCGGCAAAATAACCGCCAAAATATACTACCCACAATGCACCACTGACTCGAATATATAAATAGCCGAGAAGAAAAAAACGACACTCATTGGCCTGATGATTGCGTCTAGCATGAAAATGCCTGTCGCCTCTAAGTTTTGTCTTCAATGTTCACTTGTACATACATACATATATATATATATATATATATATATATATATATATATATATATATATATATATATATAATATGATCGATCCGATCTCATCTTATCCCTATTCTGCCAACATTTTGCACAACATGGTTGGTAGGTTTTTTTCCCTGTTTTCCGCTGTCTCCCTTGCAAGTTGCTATGTATTGTGAATATCAAATTTTCTAAGCTCTCTTTCCGCAATATGTGTTTAAGAAATTTCAATTCTCTCTTACTGATTTTTTTTTTTTCCATTTTCCTTTCAACTTCATTGCTCTGTCGATGGTAACCTCATCATCCTTCTGTAGAAGCACATTTCTGTTACTTTTATTTTCTTCTTCGTTTTAAAGTGAATGTATAGCATTCACTGCCATATATATATATATTAAAACAACTGATATTACATAACTCTCCGCTATACTTTTCATTGTTTTACGGATTTAGATATTGCATTTTGTATCATTTAATATTACTTTACACATTCCACTAATTTACTAGTTAGTGCGTTTATTTCATCCAGATTATGTTTTCACAGCTGATATTTGTTTCCACTCAAGTGAATACCCAAAGAAGAATTTCCCCACATCTGTAATATATCTTTGGGAACCAACTTAATATTTTAAATATCTATCATTAAATTATCTAGAATAGCTAGATCCGGCTAAAACATATCTTAATTGTAATGTTGACAAGTCGCTATTACCCCTGTAACTGGCAGATTAGTTTGTTGTCTCACGGACTTCCATACGTATTAAGCTGTTTATAGAAACGTCTACCAATTTAATGCGGGCAACAGTTAATTAATTCATTTAATATTCGATTTTTAGGCACAAAGACTTTATTCGAAAATAATCCTGAGAGCTCAATCAAGGGTAAAAACAATGAAATGAAAGTGCTGAAAGTTTTTCTTTATTTTTAATCATTCGCATAATTTATTTCAAGGCATTATAACAATTCATCATGAATCTTTATTTTTAAAACTCAATTAACCTAAAATATAATTAAACAAATGCGACTAGAAATTTGAAAAAGAAAAATAATTTGTCAAAGAAAATAATTAACATTGTTTTATTGGTTTAAAATTTCAGATTAAATGTTAATTCTCATTTTATCCAGGGGAAAGTTTTTTGTGGAAATGAAGTTTTTTCTTCTCCAGTGAATTGTCATTTGAATGATGTAAAACGTATTAACAATCACAGTGAATTTTATTGAGTTATGAATGTGTATATTCAATAAAAATAATTTCTGTTATGTTTCTTTTTAGATGAAAATGTTTTTTTTTGAATTGATTTATTCAACAATTAATTAATTACGTAAAATTGTTAAATTCAGAAATTGGTGGTCTCTCTTTAAAGTTTAAATTCGCGTGTATTTCGAAAGAACAAATTCATTTTTTTACTGCAAATGTTTTAACACACGGAAATATTTATGTAAAAACATACCATTAGTGTATATGAAGGATATTGATTTTTAGAAAAAATATTGAGTGTCACGTAGGGGACTATATATCCTATATATATGCAAAGTATGATGGCTATATCCCACATATGACATACATAAATTCCTAAATGCATATATACATATCCATATACAAACATAGATGTAACCCAATATACAGGAGTCGATATATATATATACACATACCTATCTAAATTTACGAACACATAAACATATACATATTTGCACATATATCCACATACACACCCTCACACCATATCATACATACATGCATTTATAGAAAGTTTTTGCCCGAGAATACAGGCTTGGATACCCCACTTTAAAATTCGACTTTGTGCCACATCTTGCTGCGTGGGACAGCGGGTAAATAATCATAGTATAATCCATAATATTAACTTATTAAATCCTCAGATAGGCACTTGCAACATCGGCGTTCACTAACCCTCTACCTTCCGTGGCAGATTAGCCTCGTATTAATTATACATCTGTATGGGAAATAGAGCATTAGGCCGGTGAATGCAAATGTTGAAAAACAGTGTTTGGGCATTATGGCCATTTATGATGCAAGTTATGGAAAAACGCGGCCTCCAATACCCAACTGAAATTACGGATATTAAGATCATACAATGACAATATGTTTTGAAATTTTAAAGTACAAATAATAGAGTTTATTAAATGTAAATATTGCGATACACAGCAAGATGTGCATGTTTATGTTTGTGTGTCTATGAGAACCACCAGCTGCTGTATTCTTGTACACTTGCATGTATTTGAGTTTACATGGTTGTCTGTCAACTTGCATTCATGAATTCGTCAGCCTATTAACTTTCATCCGACAGATCTCTCTCTCTCTCTCTCTCTCTCTCTATATATATATATATATATATATATATATATATATATATATATATATATATATATATATCAAAGCAACATAGAAGTCAACACTTAGAGGCGACAGTCTGTTTCATATATATGCAATCGTCAGCCTGACGATTGCATATAGCATGAAATATAGCATGTATATATCCATATACAAACATATATGCAACCCCATATACAGGAATCGATATATATATATATACAAACATACCTATCTAAATTTACGAACACATAAACATATACATATTTACACATAAATTCACATACACACCCACACACCGTATACATACACAAAAATTTCACATATCCATACCCAAGTCAATATAGATATTTATATTACATCAAATTATGTACCCGTACATATGTGTGCATACAATTATCCTCATATTTAAATATAAACCAATATATATTCTTAAAAAGATATATTTTGATATTTAAATATAAGCCATTATATATTCTTAAAAATATATCTTTTTGATATTTTAATATAAACCAATATATATTCTTAAAAAGATATCTTTTTGATATTTAAGTATAAACCAATATATATTCTTAAAAATATATCTTTTTGATTGAATTAATTAAGTCGTTTTCAAAGGGTTCTAATAACTCATTACTGGGTGGAGTGTTTTGGGATTTCAAGTAAAATGTGTCTTTGATGTTTTTAGATTTGTTTTGGACATTAAAATGGAAGTAGATTTTCCATCTTATTCTTTTAATGTGATCAATAATTTTTTTCCCTTTAAGGAAAGATCTAAGATTCTACAGAAGGCTAAGGGATGTTTTTAAGTGAGTAATCTGGAGTAGATCTATCCATTTTTGAAAGTGTGGATCCTTACGGTAATAAGCTTAATTTATTTGTATAAAGAGATAATAGTTAAGTAACGAAAATCATGGTAATCCGTATGGATAATACAAAGAAATATGAAATCCTGAGAGCTCAATCTTAAGTCGAAGCGAATAATTATCAGTTAAAATATATTATATATAAGCAGTTGTACAGGGGTACTTTGATATACAACCTTATTTGTCCATGCTTTAATGTTGGTATATTTAATGGTGGTATATGTATGTGTAGATATTTATGTATGATGGTAAATATTGGTCTATTAGATATTAGTTAGATACGTGTAACAGATAATAATTAAAAATTTGTGGCAAACATTCTCGACGCTAATATATATAAAAATTAGTATGATGCAGTAGGATGTTTTGATCCTTTGAGATATGTTTGTCCTTTATTTGCAATTAAATCCTGGAACTCTGTTATTTAAACATAACGAAAATGACTTCCAATCAGTTTTTAATTGGTGTAAGAAATGGCTTATAAATTTTAATGCCTCTAATTGAAACAGCTATATTATATTCATTATAATCATATAATTTTCGTATTTGTTGTTGTGTTTGAATAAGTGCGTGTTAATGTAATTGCTTGGGATCAATGAATTTTTTATATTATTATAGTTCCACTTTGATTTCGGCCAGTTAACTGATATTTCTGCCACATTTAGTGATTGTGTGGATTTTATTACTAATATTATTTTCTTTAGTTTCTTGTAAATAGTTTTGTTTTCATATTGTAAATACTCATTGGGGCCTGTTTTTTTTTTCTTTTTAGAGTTGTTGTTTTATTCTCCTACCACCACAGCCAATGAATTGTACATATGGGAACTAGTTAGTATTTTCATAGAGACAATGAGGTATTATGGTGGATGTAGTAAGAAGTGTACGTAAGAGCGTGTTGTTTTATTCTAAGGAATATTGTTTGTATGATTGGGTCAGTGCTTGTGGCTCGCTAAGTTACCGTTAAGACGGAAGAACACTGTCCTTTCTCCAATCCCTCCTTCGGCCTTGTGTCACATTTCTGTGTACATAACAGAATAAATATTGCTTTCATCGCTGATAATTCAACCGCATTAATTCAAGTGTACTGATAACTTGGCGACACGTTCACACTGTATTAATGTTAAAATAACTAAATGTTACCATATGTTCTATACTAATCGTCTCCTTTGTGTTACTTCTCGCCTTCCGATTTCTTGCTTTGCTGCCACCTAAGATCACCAAAAATTTAAATGCAACGTCGATCGCCATCTAATGTCTTCCTGATTTCTGTCCTTTCTCTTCATCAGCGTCATCGCATTTTCTTTCAGTTTTCCATTCCGTCTTAATGACTTTATCGCCTTGCTTGGGGTGAAACGATTAAAATAATAACTGGTGCTGGGAGAGATAGGATTATGCGTTTCACTTATGTATCAGTTGCAATGAAAATGCAACCAACTTAAGCGGAATTTGAACCCCGGCAAGTGATTTCAATTTTGACGCCAATGAGCGTCTTACTGAAACATGACGTTGTTTCACCTTCTGATAATTCTACATGAAATGACAATTAATGACTTCCCTTTGTCAAATTGGGAGTTATAGATGATTAACTAAAAAACAAACAAAAAAAAAACCGACTGACAAATATATAGACGTGTAAGAATCGACTGACAAACAAATATATAGACGTATCATTAAAATCTCCAAATGATGAACAAAGTGTAACATTGATTACTGTTTGCAGTGTGACCACTTGCATTGCACTCATTCAATATGAATTCATTCTCAAACCCGCAGCAAGTTTAAATGAAGGAAATATGCTTGAATAGCGAATTTGGAAGGGACTCTGCAACTAACGAAACTAACACAAGTTTTTGCCAATCATTTGTAACAATACATTTTTATATTTTGAGATATATCAGGGTGAAAGGCGCAAGATCAATCGAGGCAAAATCAAGCCTGAGTAGAAGATGAATGACCGCTTCTGAGTACCAGGTGCTATAAACTTGGATATGCTTGTGGTGTAATGGATAACAGCTCGGAACTAAAAACAGATTAGTCAAGTTCCAATCCCAGCCGGATTCGTTTAATTCATTTACATTTTTGGAAAAGTTATGTTTTAACCCTTCTCCCCTTCATGACGTTAGAGATCAGGATTCTCCACGACTTCCTATCTTTAGCATTTGTCATCTTTATTATTCATCCGAATGACTGTTCATTTATTTACATAAGTAAGTTAAGTAAATATACGCCTTTTTACACTGCACTCTTCCTTAATTCCTGTTGCTATCAAATTTTCGAAGTCCTCTTTCCACCTTATCTTTCCCAGAATCCTAAAATATCTGTTCCTAAACACATGTGTCCTTTTTTGTTCATATTTTCTTTAAGACTTCCTCGTTGCATATGGCTCCTGTGTGTTTGTTATAACCTCCTTCTATAGAACAATATTTCTGTAGACGTAATCCATGTACTTATTGCCCAACGTTCACATAAGATATCTTTCTCTATTCGAATGCGCCTTCGGATTTCTTTGTCTTACATCTAAGATTTTTACATTTCTGTATTTACTGACGTCACTAATTCGTAACTCTTTGGTCGTCGCTATTTCTAACAAGCAGATATTCTCTCTAAAAATTGTTATTCCTTTCCCCTGTCTTTCCTTTATTAACATGTTTAGAAGTTTTCTTTCTATTTTATCGATCAACATCTATTTTTCCCTAATGTGTAAATTTGCGCAACTAATTGTTGAACACCGGACATCGCAAAAAGTTTTATCACTTTCAACCTTTTGCAACAGATTCTCATCGAATTTTATTTTTACATTTGAGACGAGTTATTAAATATAAAAATAATGAAACATATGTCAATATCCTTGCATCTGTTCTTCCAAGTTTTAATCAACAAAAGTCAATAGCAATTTTGCTTATAAGCGAAAATATTGAAGTTTGTTATTAAAAGCATAATGATTACTTGAGTTAACTAACGACAAACATGGGAAGATATTTTAACATTTTGCTATATATATAAATGCCAGATCAGCTGAAATATTTGCTTCATTCTGTATTTAATTAACATAATTCTAGAAGATATCTTCAGGACTTCGTTATCATGACTTACCTCGCCAGACATTGTATCTAATTAAAAAGGTAAAAACCTGTTAATGCAATTCAAGTCGTTATCGATTCATGGTTTCGCTAATATTAGTTGTCTGTCACCGTATGTTTTACGTTGATGAAAGGCCAAAGTTGAGTAAATCGTCGGCATGGAAACTGAAGAAGTAATTCATCAACTGAGTCTAGCCTCTGTGTGTGTGTGTGTGTGTGTGTGTGTGTGTGTGTGTGTGTGTGTGTGTGTGTGTGTGTGTTCTTATCCGAAACATGTTGCTTACATTCTTGTCTGCGATGTATGGCAGTGGTTACTCATCTACTCTAGTGTGGGTGTTTGTATAACTCTCTTATACGATTAGTTCCTGAGCTTGCAGCTCAGGTGCATGTGTCAGTGAGATGTTGATATGTTAAACAACACCTTGGAGGTGATCTGTCAAGCCATATTACACCTGCTTTCACTGGAGGAGAGTTTGCGAGACTCATACTAGAATAGGTTTATACAGAGGTAACAGATTAGTCATTTTGTTTTGGATATACGGTTTAGGATATTGCTATGGAATCAGAATATTCTCCGGTATCCATATCCATATTTGGTTAGCCTGAATAAAACTTCTCTGTCATACGTTTGTGCAACATTCACGGGAAGATGCTCGTTTAAAAGCGGTAAACCAGGTTGAAATCTTCCATTAAGTTAATAAGTATTTGTACTTTTCTAGCATTTTTTCCATCTTCAATTATAACGCGTGGTCGAGAGTTAATTCCTGTCTTGTTGTATCTCACATCTCTAATTCCTCGAACGAATCATGTCAGCGAACGTACATCTATCTTACATTTGATAGCCCTTTCTTTGCCAATTGTTATATTAATTTCTCTAGATGTTCCTCCTGATTTTTTTCTTCGGTAATTATCTTCAGTATCTCTGTTTACTAAATTGGAATAATTTTTTCCACTGATTTATCCAACAACAGATATTGTAAACCAGTTTCGTCACGTTCGACGATTTTACACTGTTTGTACATATATTTTATTCTTATTTGAGACATTTGTAATAAAACAAAAACCGTATCCCAGAAAATGTTTCTCCAGTTCTTTTATGTCCAATATTAGAATGAACAAAACGAATATCAATTTCAATTATTAAAAGTTATGAAAACAAATGTCACATGAAAACAAATGCGATGAAAGGATTTAAAAGAATAAAAAAAACTAAACACTCCTAGTATTATCTAACGAAAGATATTGCACAGTGTTTTGAGTTGCTGTCTTATTTGCATCTCATCTGTTACGTTCTTTTTATACTGTATTAAACTGAAAATGTAAAAATCCCGTAACTTAATTCAACAAGATATCGATTCATGTTTTCCCGATCCTAACTTATCTCTTCAGTCATTGTATCTTTCTTGTTGATGAGATGCCATTACTGGGTAGATCATAGAATCTTAAGCTGTCAGACATTAAGCATTTTCTTTTTTAAAAATCTTTTTAGAAATAACTTGATAACGGTTTCACTGAATTGGATAGATATCCGCAGATGAACATGATTTGTTCTCGAAAGAACTGCCGACGGCTACGACGGTGAAAAAAATGAAACACTTTGTTCGTTGGAGATAAGAAGGCCTTTGAGCATGACAATGATACAACCAGGTGCATAGCAAACTAATATAGCAATGCAGGTAAATAAACACATATAATCCATGATGCTAATTTGATTTACATATGCATGTACACACACAGAAGGATTGAGGTTGTTAAAGAATCTTACATGTAATACATTAGTGAGCAACAATATTACTAGCAGCGGTGTGTGAAAAGAATGACCGTTACGGTCTCGTAACAAGTACTTATCTTATAGTCAAACATGTAGTATATTAGTAATTGATTACGGAAAGAGTTGATGTAGGTAGTGCTTCTTATAAGAGGCTATCTCAAAGCTTAGTTCACATTGTTGCCTTCATTTTCAAATCACGGTTATTATCATGCTCAAATATCTTGTCAAAATCCTAGGGAATAGTGCGTTAGGTATATCATTTTTGTAACGTTAGATTTCAAATTTAATTATTTCTCATATATCACAATTATTGTATACACATTTTAGGTATATTATACACATTTGGTGTGGAACATTCACCAGTCACCGCCACGCTATGAATAAATAGCACGATAAATTCGGTACTATAGCTTTGGGTAGTAACCGGTATAGAAGAAAGATAAAATTAAAACTCAAAACATTCAAATATCAGGTAAATAGCGTCATTGACCTGCAATTAGCCAAGCCTGTTGTGTAGGCTTCAGGTTGAAAGCATCATCACCCGGGGGTTGGTTCTTCGAAAAGGAGTGAGAAGGCACTGGACTTTTATATACATATTTAATAATACTTTTTTTTTTTTTAAGACAAAAAAAAAACATTTCACTGCAAAACTGAAAATGGTTTCTTACAATGAACTAGCAGCTGGAATATCTTGTAGGAAAACGAGACGAATACACAAGTTGGACAGTCTCTATATTATTTTGATAGGGGTGTGTAAAAACGTAATCGAAATTTTGAAAAATCAACCACCAGATTAAAACAGACCTTGTGGATCGAATATAAGAGAATATATTTGAAAGAGCAATTGCTGCGTTTACAAATATATATATATATATATATATATATATATATATATATATATAATATATATATATATATATATATATATATGTATATACAAGAAATCCCGACAATTTATTTATTAAAGACATATTTTTATGTTTAACGTTGTTATTTTATAGATACAAGTATTTAAGCAAATGCTCTGTTTATGATAAACAGTATTAAATAACATTTACCGGACTGAATGTCCGAGAAATTTTCATAGAAAATTTTCGTTCTTTGACAGGATTCGAACCTGCATCCTATACGGAACCGTCATATACGCTGACGTGCCTTACCGCTTGAGCTACAAAGAACCAATCGGCAGACAAGGTCTTTAATAAATAAATTGTCGGACCTTGTCCATTTCTTAATATATGACGTCATTTGTTTACATTCGATACGCCAGAGCAGTTATGAATGTACGAGATTCATGGAAAGTTGGAGTTTATAAGCAGTAAATTCGACCTTGTATACCGATTGGTTCTTTGTAGCTCAAGCGGTAAGGCACGTCAGCGTATATGAGGGTTCCGTATAGGATGCAGGTTGAATCCTGTCAAAGAACGAAAATTTTCTATGAAAATTTCTCGGACATTCAGGCCGGTAAATGTTATTTAATACTGTTTATTATAAACAGAGCATTTGCTTAAATACTTGTATCTATAAAATAACAACGTTAAACATAAAAATATGTCTTTAATAAATAAATTGTCGGACCTTGTCCATTTCTTAATATATGACGTCATTTGTTTACATTCGATACGCCAGAGCAGTTATGAATGTACGAGATTCATGGAAAGTTGGAGTTTATAAGCAGTAAATTCGACCTTGTATACCGATTGGTTCTTTGTAGCTCAAGCGGTAAGGCACGTCAGCGTATATGAGGGTTCCGGATAGGATGCAGGTTCGAATCCTGTCAAAGAACGAAAATTTTCTATGAAAATTTCTCGGACATTCAGGCCGGTAAATGTTATTTAATACTGTTTATCATAAACAGAGCATTTGCTTAAATACTTGTATCTATAAAATAACAACGTTAAACATAAAAATATGTCTTTAATATATAATATATATAATATATATATGTAATATATATATGTAATACATATAAATTACATATATATATATATATATATATATTATATATATATATATATATATATATATACACACATATATACAAAGAGATAGAGAGAGAGAGAGAGACACGAAAGGATAATTTCTACTAGCCAAAACGTTTTGTCTTCAGCGAGACTTGATCAAGGTGAATGCAATTATTTTCATTTTCAACAACTAATTATATAAACGAGGAAAAAGGCAATCGTATTTTTTTAATTTAAAAACGCTCAGAAATCTTCATCAGGACAGCGGAATAGTCAGGTATGCTATGGAGGATGCCAAGTGACACAATTCAATGTCTAGTAAACGCATGTCATATGTCTTATTTATTTTTAATGGAAATTTGTATTTAAGTGAATTTGTTTTGGGATTAATACATCTTACATGTTTTAATACGAGATTAGTAATTTATCTATTCTATTCTCATTTTTCTTATACATTTATTGTCTGTTGGCTTGAAAATTAGGAACTTTTCAGAATAGTGGATGTTACTACGTTAGTAAGTAGAATATATGTGTCTATTTTTAACCTGTTTTTGCCATTGATATTGTTATTAAAAATGTTGTTATCTTTGTTACGGACGTATATATTGTATGCCTTTCTCTTAGGATTTTGGATAAAATAGTAAGGATATTGAAGATTTTTGAAAGTGTCTTAATATATTTCTTCTTTGGAAAGGTATTGGTGGCTGCAGATTTCTAGTGCTCTTAAATAGAATCATATAAATATCCCAGATTTTGGTATTCTTACAGTAGTAGCAAGAAAAATTGATCAGGTCATTCTTGTTGATAGATTCTTTGTAAACCTGAAAACATAACTTCGTTATTATTTGTATATCGCATGAAAGCTACGAAGGCTAAAATGTCGACAATCGCAGATACAAAGGTTACGAGTATTGTGGGTCCATCTTTATGAATTTTGTTGACAAGATCGGGTAAAATTATACTTTGTGCATATATTAACAGAAAACCATTTATGTATCTGAAATATGAAAACATCTGTGGTAAATTATTTTTGAAATGTCCCCCTCCCAGAAATTTCCAAAATAGACAAGCCAAAACGTCAGTAAGAGGAGACATCTTCGGTAATTTTTTTTTTCTAAATAAATTATTATCGAAGGTGAAAAAACATTAATTATTGATTAAATGGCTTATTCGTATGATTTTACGTGTAGGAATATGTCATTTCATTTTTAAGCGTGATTTTTGTTAAATGGGTTTTTAGTAAATTTAGACATTTCATTACACAAACATTTTTGTATAAAGATTCTATATCTAAACTCGTCATATATTTGTTTTGGATGTCTATGTTTTTTTTAAGTTTATTTAAAAGATCAGCAGAGTATTTTTTTAATATGCGAGAAGTTTATTATAGCAAGTCGTAGGGTTACAATTTAAGGTATTATCCAGTGTAAACCAGTTGCCATCCAACGCTAAAAACCCCAGTCTGCGGTGGGTTGTTTGTCGTCCTTGTGGATGGTTCTGCACGAAAAAACTTCACCACTATAACCAAAACTCTGTGCTGGAGTCGGGCTCTCGGTTTCTAGTAACTGATCTATTTGTCCCTCATACGTCATATATATATATATATATATATATATATATATATATATATATATATATATATATATATATATATTGAACAATAAGAAAATAAAAAATAAAAAATTAAAATCATTAGACACACTGGGTTGTAGATTAATAAGCTTTCGTTTTTTATTATTATTCCATTTAGATTCCTCGACTAGTTTCGACCGAAATGGCCATCATCGGGAGGAGAAATATTTCTGCTTGCTGTTAGCAGTGAACTACAGAAATGAATGTCTTTTGTTGGAGAAAATGAACTTTTGTCTGTAGTTTTCATTTGTTTTTTTTTTTTTTTTATCTTTTTCACATGAATCTTTTAACATTCCTTGTGTTGGTCAAACAGTCTCTTTTAAGTTGTTATTTGAGATAAGAACTGGATAGATACATTTTATCCTGAATTCTCTGGTCAGTTTGACAGTTTTATTGGACCTGGTGAGGGGATGTGTCTCTGTTTAGTGTTTGTGTGTGTGTTATTTGGTTCTTAGGGAGTGAGTGAGTATGATATGTGTAAGCGTGTGTATTGCTGTAGGTGTGTGTTATCATTTGGCTCATTAGGTGAGTATGGTGTGTGTACGTGTGTATAATCGTGTGGGTGAATGTATAAGTGTGAGGCCTCCATTCCTCCGTAATCATGTCTGTCTTGTGTGGGTGAGAAATGTGGGTAGGTTTTGATTTGTTGATTGTTACTATTATATATTGTTAAATTTATTATTTAGCCCGGTTGGATATTGTATTTTTAGACGTTGTATCCACTTATTTTCATGGGACTCTAAAATCTTTCTAATGTTATCTGCTCTGAACTTCTCTCAATTATAGTGAATCTGGCATGGGTTTTGAAATCGTGTTTTTTTTTATCGTGTATATATATATATATATATATATATATATATATATATATATATATATATATATATAGTATATATATATATTTATGGGTTAAAGTGTTCCATATCAGGGATAGAGCGTATGTAAGTTTAATTTGGACTTTGAAGTCAAGGCTAAGGCGAGAGTCTCTTTCATGCTTATAACCAATCCTTAGGCCTATATGCGTTGTGATTTTCGTCGACTATTTATATATACAGATGAGAGATGCATTGTGAATAATCTATTATATTATTCTACCGATTGTTTTAGTAGACGGTAACGGTTGTGTTTCAAATTATACTAGTGGCTATTGACTGGAAATTATTGTGGATCCAGTTGCAGTTTTTTTTTTGTTACCTATTTATTATGTTAATTGTTAACTATATTTTATTGATTGAACTGTGGCAGTCTGCTATTATTAGGGAGACTTATGTCATGTGTGCTTTTGTGGGTTTTTATTTGTTTATTATTTACTTAATTTAATAAATAATAAAGAAATAATAAATTAAAATAAAGAAACAAAAATTAGCAAAATAAATTAACGCAAATCAATAAAAATTAAGGAAAGCACAATCATTAACGCCCAGGAAAATAACCAATAGAATAATTTAATAGGTAATCCACAATTCATAAATGGTTTGTATACATAAATAGTCTAGAAAAATCGACGCATATATATGGCGTGATTGATAAATTGTCTTCTAAATTACACAGAAATGAGAATAAAAATGACATCTCATTTTAACAATTACATACACAAAAATTGCACAAAAATAGCCGGAAAAACAAAACACTAAATCTATTCAATACAATCGCAATTGGCATAAACTACGGCCTCCAGTGTGCACCATTCACAATAATCAAGTAGGTTACAGTCTTGGAACTAGATGCCCAGAACTAAGGTATGATGTGGTTGGAGAAATTGCTTGACAGATATGACTGGGATCCTTTGCATGTTTTGGCATAAACCTGTTGTCAGATATATAGACTTCCAACAGCCACCCTCCCGATGCAGGGCAGCAGTACATCCTCAAGGCATATGATTTAGACATCTGTGTTGAGATCCTCACCAACACATTCAGAGGTATTTTCTTATAATGAACAGAGTTAAATATTTCCAGCTGCTGTACCAACGTAATCACCAGGAGACTCACAAAGTTTTTCCGAATCCTCTGCACCGTACTCAGATTGACAGTGACGCATTCATATTGAAGCTTCCGGCGCGAATGCCAAGCAATTTTCGAATTCCTGGATTGCGTCATAACCCTTCTATAGTGTATAGTCGAACAAATAAAAAAAAACAACGCTCAAGAGCGAAATCAAAATTATAATATAGTGACAATTTAGCCATCGCACACTGTATTATGTGTGTGTCTGTGTGTTTGTATATATATATATATATATATATATATATATATATATATATATATATATATATTAAAAAAAGTTTTTTTAGTTGCAATGTGTTTTTTAGAAAAAAATATTATGCTTTATTTTCCATATGGAAAATAAATTTTATTATGGAAATATCCACTATGGAATATAAAGCATAATATTTTTTTCTAAAAAAACACATTACAACCAAAAACGTTTGCGGCACCTCTCTTCTCTTATTTTAATATACATACTTTTTTCTCGTTGGAACCACTACAACCTCTTTCTTATATATATATATATATATATATATATATATATATATTATATATATATATATATATATATATATATATATATATATATATATATATATATATAAAAAAGAAGAGAAGAGAGGTGCCACAAACGTTTTTGGTTGTAATGTGGATTTAAAAAAAAATATCATGATTTATTTTCCATAATTTTACTACACGCGTTTCTGGTCTCGCGACCGTCTTCAGGTAAAAGCGGAGTTTTCCACATATTAAAAATAATTATTTTTTTTCCTTATATTCTCGATATGAGACATTCTCTGATTTTATTTTAGTAATCCGAATGTCTTTCTTGAATTGGCAGTGAAGAGTTCTGCGCGAAGGGTCATAAAACAATTAAGGTTGGTTCCAAGAGAAATGATGAATTACTTATCGGCATTTTATCTTTTAATGTTTTACTGACCCCTGTGTGTTCTTAGATCTTTTTTTCCATTTTCGTGTGTTTCTGTCAGAATATTTAACACTGAAAACATAAGGAAAAACTGAATAATTTTTAATAATAATAATATTTTTAATAATATTTTTTTTAAAACCAAAACCAAAAATGTTTGCGGCAACTCTTCCCTTTTTAATATGCATACTTTTTCTCTCGTTGGAACCACTACAAACTCTTTCTATGATATATATATATATATATATATATATATATATATATATATATATATATATATATATATATATATATATATGGTACAAAATATATAATTAGATATACACACACATATATGCAAGACTAATGTTCAATTAACGATTAATTTTCAACGTTACCATTTTTGTGTTCAATGCAAGAAATTCCGCTAAGAAATTAAGCTATCACACACACACAGACAAAAAGACACATACACACACGCATATTTATATATATGTATATATGCATATATATATATATATATATAGATAGATAGATAGATAGATACATATATATATATATATATATATATATATATATATATATATATATATATATATATATATATATATACATCATATAACACAGATACACAAACAGATGTGCATATGTTTGTGTGTATGTGTGTGTGTGTCTCTCCATCGAATGGCATCCTAAAATTGAACCCATACATTTAAATAGAACTTGGATTTATCGTTTACATTTCATCGAATGCACTCTGCTTCGTTAAAAGCATTGATGAAGAATCTGATCTCTGACTACAGAACCATGTAAGTATTTAGATTTAGTCCATTTCTTGTCCCTGCAATAAACATTTATCTAATAAATGCCAATAATGATGTCGCTTCCAGCCACATTGAACTTTAAGCGATGCAGTTAATAACTGAATCAATCGAATGCATTTAACCTTACCGAAACGACAAGGAAATATATTTCAGGATATCTTAACTAGATTTGAATAATTCCAATTTATGGTCAATTTTGTGGGACACAACAGATAGAAGAATCTAAAAATGGACACTCGATTTAAATATCGCTTAACTATATATTCGTACGTTTTATCGGAAAGTTCAAGAATGAGGTAACAATGGCAAGGTTCAATTCTAAGATTTCTACCACGGTTTATATCTTTTCCAGGTATTTCTTGTGGTAGAGTTGGCTGTATCTTTGACATATCCATCCCTGTCGTTATGTATAATTTCAAAAGAGGTTATTTTATAAGAACCTATTATAATCTTTCTATATTTTTCTGTATTTTCTTGATTAAGTAAAAGGAATTTGTTGGTCATTCGAGTTTGTAAGTATTTACAATGAAATTTAAAAGGAGGCACGTTGGAGTAAGGGATAGCGGCACGGATTGAGGAATCGGAGAGTCGATTTCGATTTCCAGTCGAAGAGATTACTTTCTCTTATGTGCTAATACTCTTGGGAAAGGTAGGAATACACCTCTTCAGCTATGGGTAAATAGCAGGACAGATGGTAACTGGTCTACCGCAGATAGAAATGGCAAACTACTCTGATAAAAAAATCTGTATCATCAGGCATGTACCGAAAAATTCATGATCGCCTAAACGTGTATCACGCATAGCACAAAACTTACTGACTGATATATTGTTCTTTTTTTAGATTTATTTACTGGGAAAAGGAATTGAAAATCATTTGGCCATTTATATTTCATAAAAGACTTCATTTGGAAAAACAATAGGCTAATATTGGTCGAATATTTGAGATATACGCATTTAATTGATTGGAGGAGATATTATAATCGTTGGTTTCTATTTGAGTCTGTAAATATTTAATCCGTTTAATTAAGAGGGAATATCTTCGGCAAACTATTTTTTCGAGATAAATTATTATCGAAGGTGAAAAAACATTCATTATTGATTAAATGGCTTATTTGAATAATTTTAGGTATAGGAATATGCCATTTCCTTTTTGTTCAGCGTAATTTTTTAAAATGGATTTTTAGTAAATTTAGACATTTCTTTACAGGAACCTGTGTATAAAGATTATATCTAAACTCGTCATATATTTGTTTTGGATCACTATGTTTTTAAAGTTTATTTAAAAGATAAGCAGACATTTATTTTAAATCAGAGGACGTAATTATAACAAGACGTAGGGTTAAATTTAAGGTATTATGCCGTATACACACACACAGCACACACACACACACACACACACACACATATATATATATATATATATATATATATATATATATTAAGACATTTGTAAATTGTTCTAGTTTCCACAGCCATGCCTCTTCTGGATGTCTCAGTATTAGTTATATCACTTTTGAATAAACCCTCCAGGTTTTCTTCAACTCTATTGTAGCCAAGTATTGAACTCTAAATTCATTGTGCCAAGTCACTTTTTAAAGAAAAGCTTTTTTCCCACTAGCCTAAGTCGTTACGGTAAAGAAGATGAGGACAACACTCCGAACAATATAAATAGTGTAAATAATTTTTTCCGTCCTCTGTTAACACTACTTTTGCATTTCAATATTGATTTTGGCATCTCCGATTTACAATTTGCACTTTGGGATTATCATTTTGCTTATAATCATTCATTTTGCCTTGCAGTTGATGTTTAATATTTTATTTTTCTTTTGTTACCTTCTTGGTGTAGCATACTTACGGACGATAATTGGTATGTTACACTTCACATAAATACAGTAATAAATACTGTATGTTGGTTTGCACTCGAAGATTCGGACAGCATTGGATTCCTTACCAGACTTGATAAGACTGTCTTTACTGCCACTCAAGGAAATTATTTTGTTCTACAAACTCCGAGTTCTGATTTATTTTACTTTTTAGGTTTTTTTTTGCTGACTGTTATTTGAAAACTTTTTTGATTCTTTCACTTTTTGCTTTTTTTGTTAATTTATTTATTTTATTTTTCATTTTATTTTGTATTTATTCTTCTATAATTAGTTTTTGACTTTTACGTTAATGTCTGCTTTTTCAGTTTTTTTCGTTTTTGATATTCTATATCCCCCCCTTGAATATATCTGTTTAATTTTCTACGTGTTAATATTTCTGTTGTCCTCCGAATTTATTTTTCATTCATTTATTACGTGTTATTTATTACGTGTTACTTCTTTCTTTTCATTTTAAATATCCGTTAAGAATTCTGTGTGTCATTTGTTTAATTCTTCTCTTTTCATGTCTGTTCTAACTTTTTCGGTTTCTTTAGTCTAACTTGTCTGATTTTTGTTTTCGTATTTCATTTATCACCTCACCTTTAGTTTTAAGGCAGCCATATTGAATTTTTTAGTTAGTTTATACGTACTGTTTGTTTCTTATTTGTGTTGGTAGCTTGTCCTTTTTACTTTTATATTTAGTTAAAAAAAAATTATTGTTGTTTAAATTGTTTTTCCTTATAGTTTACTGTTGAAGCTTAAATAAGCATGGAATAATACAACACAAAATGTTTAACAAAATTAGGTACACAATATTTACAGTTAGTTTGGTATATTCTTGGGAAGACTGTTCCTGCATAATGGGTTGACTAAATCGCAGTCGGGCAGAGTCTCTGGATTCAATTTCTTAATCTCTACTATCTTCCCCGTTTCCGGTACCAACCCATATTTATATGGTCGGTTCCGTTTATGTAAATTAGTGTATCATACACAACATTTACCTTATTTTTTTAAAATCTTTTTGCGTCTTCGTTCGTATAACGTTTGATTTGCTTGTTTTTGTTTGAACTGTCGATTTTCGTTCTAATTTTGTGTATATTTATTTTCGTTTGTTTGTGACCATTTGTTCACATTTTTCTTGTCATGTCCTTAATTTTATTGAAAAGGTTTACAGCTTTTTTTTTCTTTGTTTTCCTTCAATTAAAAATGACCCTTCTATTTTTAATAGGATCCGTAAGAATCATTTCGGCAATAAAATGAAAAATAAGATACACCCGTTAAGGATTCAAATACAAATGAGTAAATCGTGAAGAAAACAGTGACCAACGAGGAAAAAAGCCATCAGCATGAGGTTGTTGCCGAGATTTCCGGCGAGATTATGGTAGCTAGAATGTCACAAAATACTGAAAATCAGACGAAACTCGACGAATCTGTTAAGGCCGATAATGGTCAAAATTTACCAAATTCGACAAATTCAGATAAAGAAGACAAATCTAAAGACGCAAATGTAGTGATCGGAGAGAAGTCCTCATGCTGGATGTCCTCACCTAAGTATTTGATCATCATCACGGCGTTAAAAAAAAAACAAATTGTGTCAGTCTTTGTGGTCGACAAGCGTTCGTGCAAAATTTGTCGCTCCACAAAAGACAGCGTAATTAAGTCATTGAATTCTCTGAGGATCAATCCTCAGAGGGTGATCAAAGGTAAGGGTTACTTTATATGTGACGTACTGTTACTCACGCCTGCCGACAGCAAAGTCGCTTCAAGTCGGAATCTAATCACAAAAGAACTTATTCTGCGTACGGAATATGAAGGTAGTCGCAAGATCAAGTATCAGTATTTGAGATTACTCCTCAGATCGTCGAGGAGCACTTGGCTACTTATCTGTCTCAATTTGTGTAGATACTAAATGATTCCGCTGACGATATGCCTGGGGTATGGTGATTCGAAATCTTGAGAGACCGAAAAGCCCTCATCTCTATCCATAACTGCCTGGATGTAGCGGGCCAAATGATGCCAGTTATAATCACAGGACTTAGACCGGCATGCTGGAAGTGTGGGCAGATTGGTCACCTGTCCTCTTAATGCACAGAGAAGAAAGCCTCTGAGATTCTGGCCCCAGTCGACCCAAATCCCACCGCGACCGAGTATGTTACACCCGTCTCGCCTGTAATGGGCATGCCAGCGATCGGGACCCGTGTGGTGAAAACCCCGGTTGGGTCTGTCTCTCAGACCCCTTTCCCCGAAAAGCTTTTGCCCGCCGCTAGTGAGGCTGTGGTGAAGCAAGAGGGGGAATGGCAGATCTTTGGTAAGGTCAAAGGGAAACTCTGAACAGCGGGACCTCGTTCCACTGAAGTCTCCACGGCAAAAGACACGCACATCCCCACTACCTCTACCAGTTCAACGGGCGACTTATTATTCGGACAAACTGTGTCAAACAACATTTAAGGATAATCGGTATCATACGGAAAGATTTATAAGACAAACTACATCAGCTCCGTCGCCTCCATCCTCTAAAAAGTCCCCTATGGCTCGACCCCTTGCTTTGCAAACAATAAAACCTGACCCCTTCTAAACTGACCCTACTGAAAAAATTCTCCTCTTTCAAAATCGCCCTTAAAAACAACCGCTCCGGCCTTAACTCCCAAAACATCACCTATTAAAACACCTATCAATTCACCACTAAAAACAGAAGCCCAAATACCTAAACGAAGCCCTTTCTCGGACTCTTCAGAACCAATAAAAGAGAAAAAAATGAAACAAAAACTACTCTTCAATAGTGGGAAAGACGTATGTCGTGTGGCAAAACATCAATTCGACAAAGCATTTTCATATCCCGAAAACCTAAAGACTTGAAAATATTCTTAAACATAAAAAATAAACAATTTGGACATTGCGAATCCAAAAAAACTTTCCCATGGATAAAAGGATTTTGATTGTTCTAAGAGCCGCACATGGCTTAGAAAACATCTGGGCCATGTTGCCCGAAGCTAACAGCGCTTTCGATACTTAGCCGCCGTCAGCTTACTTTGACAAAGAAAAATGAGAAGAAACTAAATAACATCTGTTTAGCGAGGCTCCCGCTTTTCGTTCATCCCTCCCTGTATAGAGCACTAAATTTCTCCCTGGACATTGGCGGCCTGTCTCCTGATGACACCATCAAAGATGAGATGGGTACTAGCTCCCTCTGTTCAGCATGATTTGATGCTCGCTCGAGAGGTGTCTTTTGACTAATGAACAAGTCTTTAAATTCTGCGTGTATAATTGTCTTCGCAGATCCGGCAGACAGGCAGGCTATTTGCTGGATTTTACCATAAAGGATAAGGCTCTTCGACTCATTGGGGTATATGCGCCCAATAAGCAATTCGAGCGGCCTGGTTTTTTTCGGCAGATGGAGCTGTTTTTAGCGGGGGATTGGAATGTCGTCCTTGACCCCGACATAGATCGTATTGGGCCAAAATCGGCTACTGACAACCGAGATGTGAAACCTTTTCGGGGTTTTATCGTCAAGTTTGAACTTGATAAATACCAGAATGAGAGCCCTCAGGAGGCAGTTTGGACTTGGACAAATAGTGGCGGCACAGCTTCGGGGATGCTTTCTAAAAACCTCGAGCGAGTCTTAGTTAGGAGAGTCGATGTAGGGCTTTTAGAGTGTCCAGTTTTCATTTTATAGTTTATTCGTATCATAGGCTTGTCCGGGTCCGTATAAACTTAGGTAAGACTAAGGTTAGGTTGGCTGACTACTGGAAATTAAACTGCTCAAAATTTGGTGAGCAGGATTTCCAGGCCCAGCTGCTAATAATGATACAGCGGGAATTGACGGGGGTTGCAGTTGGGTATGCTTGGTGGGGCAAATAAATATCCAAAAATAGAACGTTTGTTGCTGACTTTAGTCGTCGACACAAACTCGATTGATTAGTGGCACAAACGGCTTGTGAACAAAAAGTCGATCGGGCAGTTAAATCCTATGATAGTAGGGAAATAGCCTTAGCTAAGGCAGAGATGCCCTCTTTGATTATCAAGAAGGATGAAGCTCTGGTAGTTAGGGCTAGGTTAAAAAGAATGTCCCCTGAGGCGTCGAATATGTCCGCTGAATTGGGCACAGAGGAGAATCGGAACGCGACTCGGCGATGTATACCGATCGTCACATTGCCGGATAAGCGGACCGTGACTACAAACGCGGTCATATGTGAGGCTTTTCGGGATTACTTTCAGGAACATTCACCAGGGAGCCCGGTCTGACCCTGCCCAGTTGGACCCCTATTTAGCCGTCTTTCTCTGGGAAGCCCTGAAACAGGTTGGCCATGAGAGATCTCCGGGACTAGATGGTCTTCCCTAGGAAGGTTACTTGAGGCAGTCACCCGTTTTGGTTCCTTTGTTGGAACTGTTTTACAACAACTAGATGAAGCAGGTCTCTAAAGCCCAACGCTTCACCAAGGGTGTGATCAATTTGCTGCAAAGGACAAGAACGGTGGGCATGGGTTAGATAACTTTTGCCGTTTAGCCATGTAAATACTGAGTTTAAAGATTTTGTCGAAGATCATAGCCAACCGCTTGCAGTTTTTTCTGTCTAGTTGATTGGTTCCGAACAGACTTGTGCTGTAAAGGGCGGGACTATTCAGGACAACCTTCATATGGCACGCTTGATCTTAGAAGAAGTCGACAGTGAATTCGCGCTGATCAATTTAGATCAATCCAAGGCCTTGGATAGGGTTGACCATCGATTCCTGGAAGCTGTCCTTTCGGTAGGCCGCATTCGGACCGGACTTTCGCACCTGGATGCGACTTCTGTATGTCTCTCCGGATGCGCTGCAAGAAGTGTATTGGATGAGATCGGAGCCTTCCGTATTATCTCACTCCATTCGTCAAGGTTGTCCACTTTCGCCTTTGTTTTACGTTCTTGCGTTGGAACCTTTCCTTTGCAAGTTAAAGACGAATCAATCCTACGCAGAATTTTCCTACCTGCTGCTTACCATCTCGGTCAGGTATTCTGCCTATTCTGATGACGTTTCTGTTCTTGTGTCGAGTAGAGCCAAGATTTACGAAGTCAGCAAAGAAATCAGTGATTATGGGATACTGACAGAGGCCAAGATCTATCGCGATAAGTCTGTTAGCTTGCAGCTGTGTGCGTGGAAGTGAGTTTCTCTTCCCGGATCTTTCCTCTGGGCGGATTGCCGGTGAAGATACTCAGCGTCTGGTTCGGTCCTGATCTCCAGCTAGATATGAACTGGACAGAGATGATAGGGAAGGCCGAGATCACTGTTAATCTGTGGTCTCGGAGGAATCTTTCCTTGAAGGGGAGGGCGGAAGTATGTGTTTCACACATTTACCCGATTCTCCTTTATCGACTCTCTATAATTCCACCTCCGTATGACACACTACTGTCATTAGTAAGGCCCTTGTTCTCTTTCTTGTAGAGAGGCAGTCCACTAGAGTATCTCAGGAGATCAGTTGCCTTCATCCATCTGAATGCAGTTTGGGTATGCCTAGCATTGAGATTCGTCAATATATAATATGGTTCGTTTCGCCTTCCTAGACCGAATGTGTCGCGAATCTGATCAGGGCGGAGTCTTCAGGAAGGAAGACACCCATAAGAACTTCCCATCCTAGAGAAGTGTGCACTCGAGCTGGGAGGATGCTCACTATTTACCCCGAGTCGAATGGTCCTTTTATCGCGAATGTCGTTCTGCACTGAAACGCCTCTTATGGGCGTTGTATGGCCTCTCCAAAGTCCAGGCGTTGTCTCGTAGGGTATTATATCAAGTGTTAGTTAGGTGTCCTTTCATGATGATCTGATTGACGAGCTCGGTCAGACGAAGCTGGAGGCTTGCTCAATATGGCCTTTGGCGCCCGGATTGAAATGCCTCAATAACGATGACGCATCACTCACCTGGCTGATGATTCGTGGAGACCTTTGGGTCACCAAAAACTTCAGCGGGCTTGGAGAAATCTCCAAACTGCCGACGCTCTAGTGGGGAAGTCGAGACATTTGGTTACGCCTTCTTTCATTGCAGGATGGTAGCGTCGTTTTGCAAGTTTGTTGATGGCTTCATGGTCCGCAATTCTGTTTGTAGCAATGTGGTTCAGCCGATGACGAAGGATGGACACTATTTTTTATTGTGCTTACTAGGTGCTATGAGAGTCGTGATTTGTACGACGCGTCAGAATGAATTCTATAAATGCGAAAAGTTCTCTTATTCCGAACTGATCTTGTTCTTTAGGCATCAGCTTAAAGTCAAGGTTAGAATGGAAAAGCGGCGACTCTCTTTATCGGAATTTGGCAAAAGGTTGACGAATCTTGCGTGGTTGTGTCGAGTAAAAGGGGCTGACCTAGAGTGGCATTTTAATGCCAGTTAGGCATCATGATATTTTTCTTCCTGGGTTGAACTTTGGTAACCCATCCCAAAATTAGGATAGTTTAGATTTTGTTTTTGAATACTTAGTTTTCTTTTTTCCAGTTAATTTAGCTACGATGAGTATGTGCATTGACTTCTTTTATTTCTGTTCCTATTTTTCTTTACTTTAATTCCCCATCCCCTCCCGCGTTAGGTGGTCAATGATGTCAGTTCTCTGATAGATTCGGAGCGCCTTTCGTTTTCGCGTACATGTTTTTCGTATTTGTTGTTGTGTCTGAACGAGTGTGTGTCAGTGTGAGTGCTTGGGATGAATGAATGCTTTTTATATTTTTATCGTCCCACATTGATTTCAACGAGTTAACCGTTGTTTCTGCCATATTTAAGGATTGTGGGTCTTGTTATTACTGGTACTATTTTATTTAGTTTCGTGTAAATAATTTGTATTCATATTGTAAATAGTCATTGGGGCTACTTTTTAAATTGTTATTTTATTCTCCTCCACAAAGACAATGAATTGTACATATGGGGTATGTTTAGTATTTTCATAGAGATATTGAGGTATTATGTTGGATGTATTAAGAAAGTTAATTAAAATGCGTTGTTTTCGTTTTAGGAATAATGTTTGTCAGTGTTTGTGGCTGGCTAAGTTTAAAATTAAAACAATGAAACCGTCTCTTTCCCCACGCAAAATTTTCGCCATGAGCCGCATTTTGTATTTTAATTACAAATAAATATTGCAGTTGGAGTTTGGTCTTCAGCTGTGCTGGCCAAATTCTGTGTCTCCAGACAGAGAGGATCCCCAGATGAGCCTATGTCGAAGGCAGAGACTCACCTCGGGAAACGGCTATCCGATCCCGTTTTATACGGGGTCTACAACGAAATTTTGGCCGAGTTTACGGGCTCGGATACCCCATATTAAATTCGGCCTTGTGCCACATCTGACCTCGTGGCGGAATTGGCAGATATCTTGAAGTTGGAGATACCTTGTGGAATTCCCTTGACTCACTTCTAGCAGTTGAATAATTCATCTATGCGCCTCTAGCGTATCTTATATGTGTTGTTCTTGTCCTAAGTATTATCCCTCATTACCAACCTGCTTTGATCATTCTATTCAGTAACATTATTATTAGGTTATAAAACTTCTGAAGGAGTTTTTGTACTTTTTTTCCATATCTACTATCATTACTGTGACGTCTGCATATCTTATGCTGCTAAAATTGTAACAGCCAATAACAAATCCCGGTAAAACTTATATTTCTTTCAAAATCGCCACGATAGGTTGAATAATCCGGTGAGATAACACATCCTTGTCTTACACTCCCTTTTATTTTTGTATAAACTACTAAACTCTTTTTCTATGGGATCTATTAAGTGTCAATTATTTAAGTACGATTAAAAAGCGATGCAAATATCATCACAAAGTTACATTAGTACGATTCAAAAATCACTTTCCAGTCACATTTTTATGACTAACATGAATTAGATCATATTATTGAATAGTTACCTGAAACTGATATTCTTACAATGTTACTTCTATATCGCTTACCTCCTGAACTACATGGCATTGAAAAAATTGGTCTACTGTTGCAGAAAAATTCATTTGACAAAAATTTGTTAAACAGCATTGAGGGGTCACAACAAAAATGGATAACTATTCTTGGAAATTTCCACATAGCCTGTCGATTATTGTATAATGATCGCACCAAAACTGCTTTATTGGAACCAAGGAAACCTGTGCGCATCTTCGTAAACATATATTAGGCTCTTTTACCAAATTGAATGATATTTCAGCAAATTCATGATTTTTGCTCAGGCTCAAAAGTTGTAGTTGGATGAATGTTGTTGTGTAAGATAATACCGTAGGCTTTCTACAGTAGCATGAGCAAACGGAACCTATTTGAAAATCCGCACAATATTTAGGTTGCTGCATTTTCATTTGTAACTAAATATATATATATATATATATATATATATATATATATATATATATATGTGTGTGTGTGTGTGTGTGTGTGTGTGATATAACGATTTATAACTTTCTACAATTTTATATTTCAACAAACAGTATTTTGAAAAACTGATCGCTAGTTTAGCCTCGGTATATTTACGCCCAGGCCCTTACAATATATCACTATATTTGTTAGATTTTCTCTTATCACAGTGTAGGTTATTCACGGACAACGGTGACTGAGTGAAAAAGAAAAAGAATTCAGGTGAATTTGGCTAGACTGAAAAAAATATTCTTTCAAAATATTGTTTCAAAACTTTTGAAATTCCAGCGTCTATCTTTTCGTGTCCATGTGGAAACATCAACAAGGCACAGTACGATGAAACCCCCACGTATGAAACGCGTCGTAAAAACTTTTTTATAAAGAGTTGAATCATGATATATATATATATATATATATATATATATATATATATATATATATATATATAATAACTAAAACTAACAATAAATAAATGATTTTAGAATGTAAAATTATGATTATAATTGTCTAAACGAGCAAGAACATTTAGGCTGATCTAATATATATATATATATATATATATATATATATATATATATATCAAGAAAACACCATCAGATACAAAAATAAAAAGAAATGTAAAATTTTCAACGAGAAATTTCAGTTCCTATATATAAATATATATATAGACGACCATAACTCATATATATAAAACATATTAGGACTTTACTTAAAAATCCAAAATTTAAAACACCATGACAAAATATAAAAAAATAAAAAAAGAAAAGATAAAAAACGAAATTCAAAATCGATAAATAAGCAAATGAAGTAAACAATAAACAAATTAACGAATTATTAATATCCCCTTAAATACACCTAATCGTAATAATAAAACTCAACAATAAATTATAAATTATTTAATTATACATAATGAGTAAAAATGTTAGCAGAACACTATAAAATAGCTACAAATAACTGCATTCAGATCCACTAGTATTACTAACAATAGCCTCTAGAATAATTTCAAACATAAATAAAAGTTAGTAAGATAATATAAACGCAAAAGCAAAATGAACATCATTTAGAAAACGTCAACCCAAATGACACAAAGATTTCGTTTAATAAACAAATTAACGAATTGTTAATTTTATATTTACTTTAAATCCAGGTTACCAAAAGAACAACACGAACACAATAAAAGAACTCAACAAATAAATTAAGAAATTATTTAATTATAACTACTATCGGTAAAACTGTTAGGCGTAGAACACTTTAAAATAGTTCATTCTGTAAATAACTGGACCCATTTACAGATCCTATTCCTTATATTACCACTTTACTTCAAAACATATCAATATAGCCATTTTTTTATTATATATAGAATATATATATATAATATATATATATATATATATATATATATATATATATGATTGTGTGTTTGCGAGTATATGTGTTATTTTGTGTTTATAAGAGGCAAAATATTAGGGACCATCCTGTATGACTTTAAAAATACTTTAAAATAATGGATACAATCACAATATCTATATATTTTTTCTGCTGTCTTGATAAAAAATAAGCACTTACATATGAAAATATTCCTACCTCTTCATATTTTTCGTCAATAAAATTACCACCTGCTTTAATTACTGCCTTACAAATCCATGCCATTCTTTTCAACACTTTTGGAAAAAAAACTCTGTATTGCTGACCTACCGAAGCATTATTAAAGCACTTAAAATTCCTACTCTCACACATTGGGCATTCTCTTCGAACTCTCCCATATTATTCCATATCAATTCAATCGGAGAGAAGTCTGAGAATTTAAGCAACCAAGTCATAATCTCCAAAGTATCGTTCTTTTTATGTCATTTTGACATAATTTAGAATAGTATTTTTCATTGCTGTCTTTCTAGTTATATATAAACCTGATGCTATAGCATGTCTTTGCAAAGTCGAATGATGTTGTTCGGTTTCTATGATTCCCTTTGACCTGAATCAAATCTCGATCTCTCTCACTCAAAAACAGCTGTACATCAGTTGGAACCCTACATACATCTTTCAGACATTCTCTCGAATGGCTTCACAAATAAACTGTCCTCCTACTTGCAAAAATATCAGGACTCGATATAGTTTGCCAGTCTTACAATGTCGATTTTTTTATGTTTTTCTTCCCCATGAGACATATCTGCTTGTTCATCTCCCATAACACGGGTTTCTTGTTGGGTATGCTCCCACCGAGTCGCGAATATCTACGTCGATTTTTCCCAACTGAGTGACATCGCTTGCTGTCAATGGGAATTATGTTAAACTCTCAAATATGGTACAGTTTCCTTTCTATTTCTTTTGCTCTCATTAATCAAGCGCTTATCTTGATTGATTCTCTTACTAACTTTCTGCCAACATTTGCGTCATTTTCTAACTGCTTTTGTAACGAATAATATACCGCATAACTATGAAAATTAATCTTCATTGGAATTTGTCTTTGAGAGTTCCATTCTATGAATCAAGTTATAATTTGTATCCTCATCTTAATGCTGTAGCTGCTTTAATTTTGTCATTTTGTTCAAATGAATTCAAAATTAAAACTTAAATAAACTATGTACATATTATCATAATGGCACGATCTCTGTTTTTCAACAGAAACAGTTACATATGCCTTGCTTACAATATTAGTAAGCGCACAATTAACATTTAGAAACTGTATTTACATTTTTGTGATCTGAAATATATTGCTGAAAAGAAAATATAACGTCTCTTAGACAAAATATTCATAACTAACATCATGTACTGTGGACAGACGAATCAAAATGTTAACATTTTTGTGTAAGTAAAGCCTGGAGAACGACTGAAAAATAAAAGCAAATGCACTGCAGTTACCGAAATTTTATATTTTGCTAACATAAAAATACAAAAACTCCGAAACCTTTTACCTGTAGTATATTTATCTATCTATCTATCTATCTATCTATCTATCTCTCTCTCTCTCTCTCTATATATATATATATATATATATATATATATATATATATATATATATATATATATATATTGTTTTTTTTCGTATGGAGACATACTAATTTTAAACATGTTCGTTGTAATATGTTATACAGATCAGTGTCTGAATAGCTATGAAACGGCGAATTCTCCTTTCCAGTTTCGTAGAATTTAATTGAAGCGAATATCATTTGCATATATAATGTTTTTTAATAACAACTTCGATGAATCTACATGAGAAATATATATTACTTAATCAGATATCTTTATAGATTCACTTAAAATTGACCTTAACATTCCAAGCAAAAGAACGGTTTTTCCAAGGTTTCAAATATTGCTAGACTTTTATCTATACAGTTTGAAATTTGTGTTGAATTTTACAGACACATAGAAACACAAGTATATACATATATATATATATATATATATATATATATATATATGTGTGTGTGTGTGTGTGTGTGTGTGTGTGTGTGTGTGTGTATATTGTTCGGAAAATAATGTCCGATTTCAGAATCAATTTTATTCTTGAATTCATGTATTTGAACAGTCTTCAAATCAATCAAAATATGAACACTGCAAATTTGTACGTTTTGTACCTTTCTTCCATCGATTAGCAATATTATATATGCATTTACACTAAACGTCTAATGCTTCAGATGCTATGAAATCTTTGGATGCATTTTATACATCTTCTAAGGAGTAGAATGTCTTTTGCCTCACACAATTTTCAACATGTTGAAGAAGTGTTAGACAGTAGGCAAGAGATCAATGTAATACCTGGGATTTGATAACGTCTTTTATCCCAAGTTAGTGATTTTCTGCAGTTCCCTCCTGACATTTTGTGTTCAAGCGCAGGTATGAATCAGAATTTGATCTTGTCGATTGAACTATGACAGTTGCATACTTCTAAATGTGCATTTTGTGCGCAAACCGTTGACAGCTGCAGTTTCAGAAGCTTTATCGGCAAGCTTAAATTCATGCATAAAATGTAAACGAACCTTGACCTTTTCATTTTCAAGATGAGGAATATATAATATTCTTTTTAGTTAGATTCTGAAATAGGCTGATATAAAATTAGGAAAGATGTCAGCTTAATAATTAGGAATGAGTAATATATTTTTGAGGAACTATTACAATAATATATTAAAAAGCAATTAAAAAATTATTGTTAAATCGGTCATTATTTTCGGGACACCATATACAATTAATGATAAGAACCTTTTTCTTATAAATTACACACCTTTGCACAATTGCTAAATGGAAATAAAATGATTTCGTGTCAGATTTTCATTGTTAATATAAATAACCTCAACTCGACACTGATGTTTATTTTGGTGTCGATTCATGGCTTGTTATTTATTAGAAACTTGCATCATTCAGTTTCGTTCTTGACTTTGTTCAATGCCGACGTTCTCTACACAAAAGTGAGGATGAAAAGCTGAATTTTCGCCATTTTACACTCACTGAATTTCGGAAACATTTATTTGGATTGCGTTGCATCTCTAGGGCGGTCAAAAAATAATTTGCTAAATTTCGTCAGGCTAATTTTAAACTAGACGATTAACCAGGCTCCGGGAGAACTCCCTACATTGAAATCGTGGGAATAAACCGTGATTTCTAAGCGTCTTTCCAAAATCAACACATTGGGTGCCACATTCTCTGATATAATAGAAGGAAGATCGTGTATCATTGGCGATTTCTTTGCTTTTATGCAAGGAGGAAGATCAGCTCTTGGACGTAATTATCAAAAGCGGTTGAACATGGATGGATCCTGATGACGTTCCACGAAAATATTGCCGGAAACAGATTTGTGAATGAGCAGAACACGTGCCTAAAGCGGACTTACATCCAAAGTTGATTTTTCGATCCGTTTGGGAAATTCTTTTACAGCTATTTCCAACCGGCAAAATTTAATACAATGAATGCAGCTATTCAAGAAAGAAGGTCGATTTTGGCAAATGCTTAAGTCGGCATTTTCTGTTACGACAGCACAAGACACCAGGTTGCAAAAATACCATACAGAAGTTAAAAGGGTTGAAAGACACCATCCCATATTCTCCTGGCTTTGTTTCTTTAGATTTTCATTTTAGAGTTTATACAGTCACAGAAAAACTGCGTCACAAACCAGGTCCCTAAGAAAATGTCATCAACAAGCGAGTAAAAAGAGGGGAGACGGGTTCGAAGTCTTGCAGTTATCTAATATTTATATTTGTATACACACAGAGACATATATATATATATATATATATATATATATATATATATATATATATATATATATATATATATGTGTGTGTGTGTGTATATATATATATATATATATATATATGTGTGTGTATGTGTGTATATATATATATATATATATATATATATATATAGATAGATAGATAGATAGATAGATAGATAGATAGATATAGTAATTAGGAAATAGGGAAAAGACCCATCAGAAGGACAGTAGATAGCGATTGACATTACATTTAAATTTGTGAAAACTGAAGTCGGTTGAAATGCGTGAATCCGGAAGCAAGTTCCACAAGCAAGAAATGCGAGAAATGAAACTGTTAGCATAAAAATTACGGCTAGATCTAGCTAGCTCTACTGTAAATTGATGAGATCTAGCATTACACTTAAAATCATAATGTCTAGACAAAATAGGGAAGTACTCTTGCGAAAAATTATCATGAAATTAATTATGAAAATGGCACATCGAAGTAACCTTATGGCGTAGAGCATGTAACTGAAACTGAACCGCCAGACCAATTATATCGCTGATTCTTCTTTAGATATTATGCAGGAGCTTCAGTAAATAGCAAGGGCACTAGACCATATATGACACCAATATTCTAAGCATGGACGAATGGTAAAGATAGTTATGCGGAGGGAGATATTGTCTCGATGAATGGATTAAATGTAGTCTTCCCAATTGATGTCAGCTGAGAATATTAGTCAGAGTAGGCTCATTTCTTGGAGATTAGCATCAGCAATGCGTAAGGAATTCAGAGAGGGGACTGTAAGATTATTAAAGGAGAGACGGTTTTGGGATGACAAGAAAACTTTTGCCTGTTTAGTACGGTTTTGATCGTTTTGATATCATTTTTTGAGCTTGTCTGTCTGATCAGTCTTACTATGGTGACAGCAGTTAATAGAAGTGTCATCAGTGTTGATGCCAAATTGAAAGCTGATGCCATAGGGAAGGCGGTTAATGAAGATTAAAAACAGAGAGGACAAAAAGTTGTAGACGAGTGGCCGTTCAGGGCAACTTTCATGTCACGTGTTGATCGGATCAACTCATAATCTTGCCGGGTATCCCGTAAAATTTCAGCTTGTGCTGAAGACCCGTATAACAGACCATTTCAAAGATTTTCGAGATTTCCAATGCTACAGCCCGCGATTCGCCGTTTTTCTCTAGCGCATGATAGATTCTTACCACCATTATCGTTAATACTGCAACACCTGATCTGAAGAAACGAAAGCCTATCTCTAAATAGGTCTTGTGATGAGATATTATGAACCAATTTTGCATTGTCCAAGTCTTCTATGAGTTCCCCCACAAAAAGAAAGAAGGCTAAGAGTTCGGTAGTGGAATTGGTCAAATGATTCACCAGATTTCTTAATAACTGACATTTTTGAGAAATATCCTGGTCCATATTCTTCCAATATACATAGCTTCGCATTAGCGACTTAATTCTATTTTTAACCGGGGGTCCTCTGTCGAAATCCTTTAGTATCCGTTTTTGTAAAGTTTTGGGGATTACAACTCTTTCGTTGTAAAGTAGCACATTATCGCAAAGGGAAATGCTGTCCGAAATTTTCTCATTTTTTCCGCTATTTTTGCTTTTGTTTCATTAATAAATTCGTCATTTTGGCTTCATTTTTTATGCCTTGTAATGTGACTGGAAGGTTTCTGACTGTACAACATAGTACTGTTCTTATGTCTTCTTCATTTTTAAGGGCTGCGATTACCGTATTTTCCAATGGCTCTCTCTTTGTTGAAATAAGTCTTGACAGACCATCCGCGTGCTCGATTCTGACATGCAGCAAAGCAGGAAAATGTGATTCATTTATTATACAGTTTAGAAAGAACAGGGGCTAGTTCGGGATCAGACATCTTAATGTCTATTACAGGGATTGCCAACGGGGCCACATGCTCTTTGGGGATCATAGTTACCGATGATAGCAGAAACTGTGGAAGGTGTTATATATATATATATATATATATATATATCACTCAACAGCGAATCAGTTCTAAGTGTGAATATAGGCAAAGAATCTCTAGACGAATCGAAAGCAGTGTTTGAAGAGAATTTACAGGGAAATTAATCCGCTTTATCAGCAGATGATAATTTTTCAAATCGATTGAAGCGGGGTAATAGAGACTTTGCACTTATTTAGTACCCTATTACAGAAATGCCAATAGCCACGAAAACCATATATAAGGAAATTGTTTAGCAGAGATAATTAGGGAAGTGTTATATACCTTTCCTATGAACACTCATGTGAATGTCCCAATCGTCAAAAATATGTTAAACATTATTGTAAGTCGGGGTAATATGGTGTCTAAGTAGTCCAAAACTAGCAGCGGTTTACCTATTTCACGCCGCTGGCGAGTATTTTATTTCGTTGATGGTATAAAGATTACCCTTTCATTTCCAAACTTTGTTTTTGTTATTCCTCATTCACTAACCCATTCTAGGTTACAACAGGAAGAAAACGGGAAAGTGGAATAAATCTTTCATCTGATCTCAAATTCCAGAATTACTAATGTTTGAACGTCTTCTACGTTTGAAAATCGTGCAGGAATTGCGTCCCATTAAGGATTATAATTAGAACAAACATGATTTTTTGAGATGTCAGACCTGAAAATCTTTTTATTTATTGTTTCAACACATCTGATTCTGGTCGTAAATTTGTTAGTTATCTGATGGTCATGTGGTCTAACATAAATGCTTTAAAATACAATGAAAACATCTCTAAGCAAAAATAATCAGACTGATTACATTTCTGACAACTGATATTACTTGTTTCTCCATATTCGGATATGTATCACATCCAAGACTGCTAAAGTGAAAGTGATAATGAAAATTCTCACGGATAACGAGCAAACGTTTATGTCTTCCTCAAGGAAAACGGCACAATTGGGCAATAACATTTAGGGAATCAATGATTTGTTATTGGTCAGGAATTTGATGGCGTCCGGGGGACAATTGCAGGCGATGTGTACATAAGCAATGTGGAAACAGTTAAGTAGATATACAAGTCAATACCCAAATAAGGATAGTATTAGTACGGCTATAGGGATTAGGCAGTGTCTTCTAGTTTGTTTCATTCTGCTTTGAAAGAGAAATCATACACACACATAGACAGGCATATGCATAAAACAACGTTTGTTACGCCTAACAAAATACGTTGACCAGTAGACTAATAAGGATGACGCTTTTAAGCGAGTAAAGTGTCTGGTCAATAATAAGGAATATAAACTTAGTAGTCAAATCAATAAAATCTCATTTCCCTACTCGATTTTTCGCAGATATCGCATGATATATGCTCATATACATATATTACATTTCTAAACATCAATTTTAATTTTGCATATTTTTTCCAAATATAGCAAGCATATTCTATGGAATGTTTTAATATTTACATTACATGTATAATTACTGAAACTACAAGAAGTATTATGTTCTAATCAAATATTATAATTACACATTGAATTGAACTTACTAGTTGTGTCATCAGTGAATTCCAAATATCCAAATATATTTTACGCGGATGTTCTTTGGTTTAACTTTTACGAGTTCGCTATGGCATTTTCCTACATAAAATTATCTTCTCTCTGATAACTCCTGGTTTAAATTGAACGATCTCTCCATATGTACCTTCAGAAATTAATGTATCTCGCTGTAACAATTTTCTGAAACTCGCTATTTGGCAACCATTTTCCTAACTATAATCACCTCTGTTTTGTTACCGTTTCGACAACTGAGGTTTTCAGCGAATAGACACCAAATCTCTACGAAATTACTCTGACATATCGAGAGTAACACCGAATTTGAAAGTTGAAATTTCAATATTGTGTAATGTTGTCTGTTATATCCGTTTTACATTGTGGTTAGCTCTTCAATGATTATTGAAATATTATCTAAAATATTTTAGCACTTAATTTAAGACACGCCATCTTGAATTTTTTGATGCTTCTTCAGTGAAATAAAATCTGGAATCGGAACATTTGTTTATTTCGATTTCATTCATTATTACTGAGAAAAAAATATATTAATTGGACGTAACAGAGAATAACCAGATTAATGGAATATGTCGTTATAATGTTATCAGCATCCTTAATTTTATACGTCAAAGGAGGTAAATAACGTCAGAAAATCAGGAATGGAGCCCCTAATGTGGTTGCTGCCAACATTGACTACCTACTGCCGATTCCTGGAACCTAGAAAATATAATGTCCTATAATTGTTTGGATATGATCAGTAAGGTGGAGAGCAGAACCATATATTCTGTGCAGAGCACAGCTTCCATGTACCACTTGACTGGACAGTTCATTCCATTCTCGCCAAGTAGGGACAATATATTGACCAAGCAGGCGCTACATTTGTCTCCTGAGGTGCATATTTATGATATTATTAACGGTGACTAAACATATTTGTCCCGTATAATTTTAAGATGGAATTTCTTATAACTGTAGCAAATGAACAAAGACAGCACCTGTAAGCCCAGTGGGAAACACAAAGATAAAATATTACCCATTCCGCCTTAAGAACTGTCTTAGCAATCTGCAGCCCTCGAGTATCGCAAAAGGCCTCAAAGAAAACAAGCAACCTCTTATCTGACTCCTTACCCAGTAGAAAGTGACACATACGAAAGATTTATCTTCATTGTCAGCGATTGTTGAAACACGCATGGGATAACAACTTCTTATGTTCAACATTCTAAGATTAAACAAAAGGGAAGGAAGGAAAATGTGTATTATATTTAGAAAGAGCAAATAATGAAATACTATTTGAATTAATGGTAGATTTTCATTTCGGTGTAATGATAACTACAGAATGTTATATAAATTGTTGTCGAAATTATGAAAAATTAAATAACACAGATTTCTCATTTCAACAGATATCTTTACAAAAATTACACAAAAATATCTTGAAATAATAAAGAGCAAATTTATTTAATAAGATCACCAATGGCTTACACCACGGCCTACAGACGACTTCGAAAGCTCTTGCATGGCTTCTGGAATGTCTCCCTGTTTAAGTTGATGTATGTTGTCATAATCCTTGACTTTCGTGTTACAATGAGTTTTATTAGTCACTCGCTCAACTTCGCCATATGCATAATAATAAAGTCTGTTGCTGATGAGTCAGTTGGTCAGATGTAAGTATTAATGTGATCGCTTTAATTGTCTGACAACAATGATTAAGTTCTCTTGCTTGTTTGACATGGTGTAGAATACTGTTTCCAGATATATTGTTTTACAGCAAGCACCCTCTTGGCCCGGGGCACTACCACCTCCTCCCAGGACCTTACACACATATATTTGGGAGTACTTTTCTAATCACAACGATCAGTGATATTTCTGAGCTGCCGTACCCCCGTAATCACCATTAGACTCACCAACTCTGAACAAATCATCTGCACTGTCCTCAGATTGACACCCAAATACAGTGAAATGTTCGTATTGCATTTTCCGGCGCGAAATTCAAGTAGTACAATGTGCTTTTTGTAAATTTCTGACAGTGTATTAGGAAATGTTTCTCTTCCTCCCACAGGCTGTACTAACTCACCCTGCTATAATGTGTAGTCGACAAAATCACAACCGATGTGCAAGCGCGGATTTAAAAATATACAATGGTGACAATATTTCCATCGCATGCTATATAAACTTAAAACATTTCAAGAATATTGCTTTGCATATTTTGTTTTTGTATGAAACACCGACCATTTTAACATCTGTTGATATTCGGGGGTATGAGTTCCAAGAGAGAACAGACACGTCAGATGTCTCATCAACTGCCCAATGATATTCTTTATTTAATGCGGGGATGAATTTTTCAGGATTTACAAATTCGAACTGAAAAATCTGCCAACTCTTTATTAATATCCGAGTAACATTTTACCAGTTTTTTTCAAAAGCCAATAGGACTCATATTTTTGTATTTGATTAAAGTTCTTCCAGAAAAGAATGTCGCAAAAATTGCAACAGATACAATTAGCAGTTTCACCATCTTAAAAATAAGAAAAAATCTTCATGAACCGTCTGAATATTTTATTTTCAGATACCTCTGATATTACAAAATGTGTTTACAAACAGCATAAATTTGCCACAGAAACTAAATTAGTTTCTCCTAGCAAGGCGATTTGGAGACAGAGTAAAAATAATAACGACCGGTCGCAACTAGAGGCGTAATATGTAATTAATTCTAATACCCATGCCACATTCGAATTCTGTTTTGTTTTTGTTTTTTTCTCTGGCGTACACCGTTTGATTCTTTTACATTAAAATACGCCACTATAATTTTGCGTTTTGCAATATTGTTAAATTTATTTTCTATGAATTCTAGCTTGAGATTATACAATTTTTTATAATTCTCATCATAATCTACTAATTACATTAATGCAGATGAAATTTGAAAGGAACAAAAAAAAAGCGTCCAAATACATACAAAAGAGCACCCCATTTAAATTTTACACATATATGTTCGACTAGCTTAAAAGCCTCCCTAAAGGGCGGAATGTAAGATAGCTCATACGAGGGGATCTTTATTCGGCCTTCATCAAAATACCTAAGGAGGTGTAGATACGATAGTCAGCAAGATATGACAGAAAAAACAAATTGATTGCTGTATTAAATTATTGCATTAATATTCAAGCTTACCTTTTAAAAGTTCAACGCCACATAATTTAAGGAAAGTTTGATGTACGTAGGTCCTTACTTTCCATACAACATTTTTTTTTTTATTTCATGGTTGACTTTGGCTGGATTTCAGAATTAATTTCTTTTAAACCTAAATTTATTTTCAAGTTATAAAAATTGTTATTGCACAAATTGATGTACATTGCTCCTTTTTTGTCCATACAAACATTTTTTTTTTAATTCATGGTTGACTTTCGCTGGATTTCAGAATCAATTTCTATTAAACCCAAATTCCTTTTCAAGTTATAAAAATTGTTATTGCACAAAAACTTTCAACGCAAAAATGCATGTAAATTATTCACCGAAAGCAATCGCAGTAATGAAAATGATATTTCGGATTCCGAGTCCCGGCTACATGGACGAGAAATTGTGGAGAGCCATGATATCCAACGTCCTAAAGGAACACACCGAGAGAAGAAGAATGAATAGAGGGAGGAGAACTACAAAGATGTTTTCGGAAAATCCCAAATTTAACATTTGTTTATTCAAACAGATGAGAAACGCTTTCTTACCCGACTAAATAATTTCAGTCAATGTATTTTTTATGGGACATCTAATCATTAATAGTGGCATAGGCTTATGGAGAATGGAAGTTTTTTTTGTTTTTTTTTATCTGATCAACATCTCTTGAAACGAGGGCATAGAGTTCAATATATGCTGTTAATTAACCAATAAATTTCTCAGTGCCTGATACTAATTAGTAGCCTTATAACCGGGTTAAATTTTAAATCCAGTGTACGCTAATGGTCCAGTGCGAGAAAGTTTATAATATCCACCAGATATTTGATGGTTTTATCAGTTGTCTTGGTTAAAATATTGGTGTTTATAGCATTGAGACCATTATCGTCCGCTGGATTAAATTTTTATTACTAATGTATAACATAATTTTTTATTACGAATATATAATACGCAAAAATATCATGATGATAATTTTCCAATTCTTTGTTCGTTAAATGAAATATTTTGATGAAGATTTTTTATTTTCATGATAAAATATATTATATAAGAAAGGTATTGTTACAATCGATCATTATTGTTTTCCCTTCATTTTGAGTGGTTCGAAATTGGCCAAATGTTTGGTTTCTCAGAATAAAAAGGGACCGCGCGATATATTTGCAACAGTATTTTCAGGTTGATATTTAATTTCTGCTTCAGTCTTTTTTCTCTTCTTTATCATCGTTATTCAATTATTTTCTTTGTTTTAATTCTTTATATTTGGCTGCCTATTCAAAATAACTTGTTATCTCTCAATTTCCATTATTTTTCTGTTCTAATAACAAACACTGCTAACATTTTTCTTCAAGTAATATTTGCAGTAGCACTTTTTGCTTAAGTGTCCACTCTTATAAAACCTGCATTTCCATCGGAATAAGCGGATGTTGTTTGCATATATTTGTTACCTAATTTCAATGGTTTCCAAAAAAACAGGAGAAAAAAAAAGAAAGTAAAAATTCCATTTCGAGAAGCATCCACTTTGCGGAAGCCATCTTGACGAGTGTTGCCATATTCACAAAAGAGCAACTATCTTGTTAGGGGAGACATTTTCTTGGAAAATAGCCATTACCTTCGAAGAAAGAAATTTACTGCTACACACCTTCCTTGTAAACATCGTTTTATTTTTTATTTATCCATTTGCTTTTGTTGAAGTACATCTTCGACTTATGGAAGAAAATTCTATCTTTCCCGCTTACAATTTAATGTGAATTGACATATTTTTATGCTATGGTTATTGCTGCGATACAAAATGGGCTCTTTAAGTGATTATGATAAAAATAAATGAATAATAATAATAATAATAGAGGAATTTTATAAAAGCAAGATACGTTGTGATACTTAAATTTCGGGGATCTTTCGTAAACGCCTGAGAAATTGGTGCAAGATCTTGACGCTTCTTCGTCATCACTTTCATTTATTATTTATTATTATAATTACTTCGAACGAGGCCATTTCAATCATGTCGATAAAAACTAGATGTTAGAATAAGTATTGTTTTTATAATTAATTTCATTGAGATTTTGGTTTTTGATTAATTGAGAAATTCTACGCCTTATCAAGCCATTGCATGTTATTTAAAACTGGAAAGTGTTTTCAGATTCTAAGAAAATGTTTGAGATAATAATGATTTTCCTGATAAAATTCTTATTAATTAGCTCATAGCTGGGAGTAGAAGAGATGGATTCGTATTCCTGAATATGACGAAACCAACTGGAATTAAAACTCCTCTCTCCGATTAAAAGTTTCAAGCAACTATCCATCACACCAACTACACATTCAATGGCTTGGTTTGATTTGTTTACAAGCATATAAGCTTCAATGGGTTATTTAATGTCGACAAGAATTTTATTATAGGTAATGTTTTCAACAATATATTGCTGTTAATATTATTTTTTCTATAATATATTTATTGTTATATTTTTTTTTCAAAAATATATTGGTGTAAATACATTTTTCTTTTCAAAAAGTATTGCTGGTATTTTTTTTTCAAAAATGTATTGCTGTTGTTTTCCAAGAATATATTGCTGATAATAAATTTTTTTCTTCAAAAATATATTGCTGGAAATAAAGTATTGGCGGTAATATTTTTTAGAAAAATTTATAACAGGTAGAAAAATCCTACAACACTGGAAATTACGGGCGGTCACCCATCTAGGTACTAATAAGTCTCGACGTTGCTTAACTTCCTTGATCTTACTGAAACTAGTATTTCAACGTGATATGGACGGAAGCTTTTGAATTTTCGGTTGGATATCATGTTTGAAGAGGAGCAGTTTACTAGGTTTAATCAGGGACCAGGAAATGAGAATTCGGTGTACAGATTTAAATTCTTTTTTGTTTATTTTGCGCTGATGATCTTCTAATAGACAAGAATAAAACTTTCTCCTGCACCGATGTAAATAGCATGGGAAACAGTGTTCTCTTGTCTTCAGGTGGTTACCAGCATCTGTGAAAGAAAAATGATTTCAAAACCTACCCGGAGAGGGATTAGCTCTGTTAGACTATGTTGATCAAAACAAACATTAGCTGCTATGGCTCCAGTACATGTGGCTCTCTCATAACCTTAGTAGTTTACAGGGCTAGTATCACGAAATTGGTATAGATAGCCACAAACCAGCAGGACAGACATATCCAGTGAGTGATTTCACTACTCAATAACAATGATATATAAGCTGAGCTCGCTATCCTTTACCTTACGCTGAGGTTCCTTATAATATATTTCATCTTCTTAGATGTGCCGGGTGGCTTCAAGGTAGAGGCGAGCATGGCTATTCGCAGCTTCATACTCCGGGTAGCTATTAGCAGGTTTTTCTCTTTTTGCTAAGGCTTCCGCAGCCATGTTCTGCCATCCAGTCAAAGAAGATCGTCTGTTAAGTGGCTCGCTGCCTTCCTCTATCCCTCCTGACCACAATATACACTTTGAGGGTTAAAATATCCAAGTAATATTTTCTCATTATATTTCCAAGATATTATCCCTAATTCTATGTCGTGGTTATTCGATCCGTCAATGGAATTTTCCGTATCTTCCTGCCGAACAATATTTCTGCTACCCCCATCTTTTTCCTGATCCGTGGAGAGATTATCCAACATTCCCTACCATAAAAGTGAATGGGAAACACACATCCATCTAGCATGATTTTCTATATTTCTAATGAATTTGTTCCGTTTCGAATCACCTGGGATACGTATTTAACTAGTCCAACGCGCGTTCGTAATTTTTTGTCGTATTTTCCACACTGTTAGAACAATATATACATGCGTTCCAAATAATTATCGAGATAACTTTTTAATAATATTTCAAAAACCGTCCAATCAATTCACACAATGTTGGCAACACTGACCTGCGCAATCACTGAAATTTTCGTACTGATCTGCGCAATGTAAACAAACTGGCGCCATATTTGTTATCAGCATGGTGATTTGGGCGTGCCAAATTATTAGAAAAGTGTAAGAATTTACTGAAAAGATGGGCCGTAAAAGCAGTTTAAGTAATGCTGAAAAGAAAACTATCACCTCAGAACTCTCGAAAGGTAAATCTACCCTAGAAATTTCTAAAATGATAGGGAGGTGTCATTAAACTGAAAAAATTCACCGCCGACTCTACACAAGTACGCAAAACGGCAGATAAAGGCAAACCGAGGGTTATTTCACGTCGTCACATGTCACGACTTAAACGAGAGGCCATGAAGGGCCCTGGACTTACCAGCCAAGAACTTTTCAGTCGAATTACGGATCCAACTGTGTCTAAAAGTACTTGGTGTCGGTATCTGAGGGAAATAGTAACAACAGTCAAACCTGTATGGAAGCCTCCGTTGACGAGAAATCACATTCAAAATCGATTGAAATGTGCCGAGGACAATATGAAGATTGACTTCTCTAAAGTTTTGTTCACAGACGAAACTCGAGCAACACTTGATGGGCCAGATAGATGGTGCAAAGTCTGGGTAATGAACAGACAGAATCGCCATCAGCGTTTGAGACGCCAACAAGGCGGTGAAGGCACGAAGATTTGAGGTGATATTATTGGAAAAACATTAGTGGGCCCATGGTGAGTACTAGATGGCGTCAAAATGACGGCTGATGCATACATAGCGTTGCTTTCAGAAGGGCCATTGTTTTTATGCAAGATAATGCTCCCTCACATGCTGCTCACAAGACTACTGAATATTTGAAACAGTTAGGCTTCGATGGACCTCGAAAAATGAAGTGGTCAGCAAATTCTCCGGATTTGAACCCAATTGAAAATCTTTGGAGCATCATGAAGTGAAGACTGTACGCCAACGGACGACAATTCAGGAGCAACAGTTGTGGGAAGCAATTCTTGACATACCTCGCGGCATTACAGCAGATCTATGGATCGTTGACTTCTTCAAGTAATTTTAAAACAGGGAAAAAACCTTCCCTATTAATTTGTTTAAAACTGTGTCTTTGTTTGTATCTGATATTATTTGTTTGATTATCTTATTTACTAGCTTCTTTTGATCATAAACATTCACCTGCAATATTAATAAACGTTTTGTTTGCTCAATTCTGGGAATTTGACTAAAACTTTCTAATAATTTGGCACGCTCGAATCACCATGCTGATAACAAATATGGCGCCAGTTTGTTTACATTGCGTAGATCAGTACGAAAATTTCAGTGATTGCGCAGGTCAGTGTGGCCAAAATTTTGTGTGAATTGATTGGACGGTTTTTGAAATATTATAAAAAGTTATCTCGATAATAATTTGGCACGTTGTGTATATATATATATATATATATATATATATATATATATATATATATATATATTTCGGTAAATATATCTTTTAAATGAGATGCTTTCATCGTTACTTTCATTCCTACATTTTAAATGAAATTAACACTGACATCTCATTTTAACAGATATATTTGCTAAAATTACACAAGCATATCTTGAAATACTAAAAAGTAAATTTATTCAATAAAATCAGCATAGACTTTAATCATTAAATCAAGACGACATCGGAACTACAACTCTTCTGAGGTATCTCCATCTTTAAGTTGTTGCCTTAATCCTTGTCTTCAGTCCATCTTTCGTGTTACAAGGAGTTTTATAAATGTTTAGCTAAACTGCGCATCACACATAATTTCAAGGTAAAGCCTGGGGAGATTAGTGGTCAGATTTACGGGGATTTACGTGGTCTCAAAAAATTGTATAAAAGCCATGGCTGTATAATTCTACCTTTGGAGATTGCGGTGCGAATGCCACGCAAGACAGTGAGCCGTTTCCTAATTTCTTGAGGAGTGAATTGGGTGATGTTGCTCTTTTTCCCTTAGAGGGTCCCTAAATGACTGTACTATACTGTGCAATCGAAAAATAAAAAAACAAACACAAATGCAGGGTAATAAAAATATAAAATGACGACAATTTACTCAACATACCTGTTATACGCACGCGCGCGCGCACACACACACACACACACACACATATATATATATATATATATGATATTTAGATATTATAGATATATATATATATATATATATATATATATATATATATATATATATGTATATATATATATGATATTTAGAATATAGATATATATATATATATATATATATATATATATATATATATATATATGTATATATATATATATATGATATTTAGAATATAGATATATATATATATATATATATATATATATATATATATATATATATATATATATATATATTTCATTGAATGATTGATTTGAATCCATGAAATATATATATATATATATTTTCATGGAATTCAAATCAGTCGCATTCAATGAAATGTGCATGATGAATGACTGTTGCCTAAATAAACAAATATATATATATATATATATATATATATGTATATATATATATATATATATATATATATATATATATATGAGGAGGTCGCATCATACACGAGATATAAAATTAGCGTATGTATTGTTGACTTTGGCTACACCATTGACTAAACAAGATATCCATTTACTGCCGTCAAGATGTACAACTCTATTTAAAATAATGATTTTGATAAAACTGATAGTTTCCTTAAGTGTATCCAATAATAATTCATGTAACATTCACATATTAGTATAGTATTATAAAATCCATCTTTTCTATTGTTTCGGTTTATAAGATCTTCCGCTGTTTCTCGTTTGTTTGTTTATGGCTGTACGCGTTTTGCAACCAGTATAGCGTTAGTAACGATACTTTTATCATTGTTTTTTTTCTCATTTTTTGACTTATTTAAGAAGATGCTATGAACAGATAGAGGAAAAGATGCTAGTCTGTTGTAATTCAGTCTTTCAAAAAAGGAACTCGCATGTTACTGGAGATACGTGATAAAATCATTTTCGTAAGTTAAAGTTTGGGGATCGTGTGTTACACGCGTATATACGGCTATTTTTTTAAATTTTTATTTCAGTGCATGGATCTGTGAATGAATTTGGATGAAAATTATTAAATATACATAACCAATGTCACTTACGTATGAGATCATATCAAATGTATTTATTGCATATCCCAGATATATTTTAGCCTCGTGTTACATATCGAATTTTCGTAAACCTTTCATTTATTTGACATCTCATGATATTTTTCTGTGCAGCATTTCAACATGTAACATTATCTTTACCAGAAATCAACCCACTTTCTCCGCTCGATGATTAGGGGGTAAAAGAACGAATCCCGAGGCTAAGTGGCATAGTGAAATAAGTACGGGTTGGCTTAGCTCGAAAACCGTATATTCTACAATTCTTCATTGACGTCATCATTGCCTGGGGCGTTTTTCGCTAAATTCACATGTTCTTTGGAATTGGTGAGATTATACCTTTCAACCTATATCGTGATCTGTTGCATTTTTAAATCACTATTCTGCAAGTTTATGTTTATTTTGTTTGTTTTAAAAAAAGGAAACTTTTCAAAATATTCAACAATTCCATTTTTCTTCGTTCTTAATTAACACATTTCACAAGTCATACCAACAAATGCATTAGTCTGCTGCCTGTAAAATACCCCGAAATATAGTATTTAGTGTGATACTACTTGGCAAACAGAGGTAGGTTGTATCGAACGGCTGCAAATCTTTCTATATTTCTAGTAATTATTCGAATACTTTTTACGTCCACAAGAAAAGGGATGAATGTAATTTTCATGAAGTAGTTCCATCAAAACTACACAAATGTGATTCTGATAGAACAGTTTAAGTTGAGAAAGTTTCACACAGTTACCACGTGACATGTAGTACGGAAATCGTGATTATATAGAAACGATTGAATAAACTTTATCGTCGGAAGAGCTGACAATTCTGAAATCGTGAAATCTTGACTTAGATGAAGTGGTTTTTAGTTGAATAATGACTGTCTTCATGTATCATTTTAATAATAAGTATAAATATCCGAGAACATTTTGTATTTTAACTTCATAATGACTCATAATTCTTAAATAAATAAGCTCATCACAACGGTAAATATTTGTGCTCAACATTTTTAACAACTGTTTGAATAACAATCACATATATATATATATATATATATATATATATATATATATATATATATATATATATAAAGAAAGAAATAGTAATATATATAATCCGGTGATCTCATAGATATTTTTATTTTTACAAAATAGTGCTCAATGTAAATTTACAGAGATTAATATTATAAATTAACTGATTTAAAATATGTTTTTCGATACACAGTTCTAACCATGTTTTCTATTTTTGACACATGGTTAGAAGTGTGTAGCGAAAAAACCATATTTTAATCAATTAATTTATAATATATATATATATATATATATATATATATATATATATATATTATTTTAAAAAATTATAAAATTATAAATAGAATCACTAAATAAATAATCATTTTATTAATATTCTGATGTCTTATCAAGTGATCTTGATAAGACACCGGGGGTGTTGAAACAAATGGCTATTTTTGTAGTGATTTTATAACATATTTATGTTATAATTTTTAAAATAAATAATTATATCTGCTCTACTTTGTATTGATCACTTTTTACGAATAGTAATTGTTGGTTATTGGAATTCATTCATTCCAATTATATACTTGTAAAATATATATATATATATATATATATATATATATATATATATATATATATATATATATATTAATGCTGGTGTTTATTTTAAGAAGTGAACACTTGAAAATAACCATTTTCAATAAACGTTAAAACATTCTATGTTTCTTTCGAATTTTTCTTTCTCTTTTTCTAACTGAAACCAAGTAGCGCCTCTGTATTTGTCTTTTCCGTCATTGCACACGATTAAAATGGAAAGTCTATTATTTATGAGGTACTAGCAATAAACGTCCGACTTCCTTTATTTCATTCTATATTTCCCTACTTATTTTTCTAACTGTAATCAAGTCGCTAACCTGATATCTCATTTCCTTATTCCAGACAATCAAAACGGATTAGTCTATTATTTATGGAGTATTGGCGGAATAATTCATTTATTTGTTGTTTATTTATTTCCCCCTTTAGTTCTTTGTTTCTTTCTTTTTTCTCTCACTGAAACAAAACAACGTCTCTGATATGTCTTTTCCGTCTTTCCTCGCGATCACAAACGGAATTGTCTGTGATGGGGTACTGCTCTCACGTAAAATTAGTTCTACATAACCCAGGAACAAAGGAAGTGGTAGATTTATGATATGTTGAAACTTGAATAAAGCATGGAATAATAATAATACAACACAAAATGTACTTAAGCAAAATGTATTGACACAAGAACGTGTACACAATATTTACAGATAGTTTGGTATATTCTTGGGAAGACCGTTCTTGTAGTCTCTGGATTGGATCTCTTCTTCCTCCCCCGTCTTCCCGGTACCAACCATATTTATATGGTCGGTACTCCACTATGTAAATTAGGTAGATCGTACCACAACATGATATTAAGTATATTAATGATCATACCTATTTCCTAATACTGACATGAATGAAGATCTCATTTTGAAGTCTAACTAAGGGAAGAACAAGGCAGAATTTTAATGAGATTAATATTAAGATAGATTTTTAATTGTAATAGATTTGTTCTATTACCACAGTACAGATACTTCATTCGTTTACTTCCTTTCGTTTTTTTGTTTTTTTTTTAAGTTTTGGGACGTTTTAGATTAGTCGGCGTTTTTTAGCACTACTTGTTAACCTATAGTGCTCACAGGAATTTGCACAGTGAAAGATTGAGCTCAAGCGTGTGGTTCTCTAGTTTTCACATTCACCTAATGATACACATAACGTTACCATCGCCAGTAGGTAACTATTAATGCCTTTTCTCGCTACTTTTGTCTACTTGATTATCACATTATTATATGAACAGTGTTTTAATTCAACCATCTTTTTATACATTTATTTTATGCCGATATCTCTGTATGAATAATCCTTTTTCGCTCGTGTTATCTATTTAAACCCCGTTAACAAATAACATTTCATGTAAGTTTCTTCCTTTCCATATTGAAACGCATTTATGTAACAGACTTTGTACACATTCATGTAAACAATATATTCGCTACCTTTGATTACCCATTTAGACGAATGATCTTACTCCAATGTTCAAGCATCCGGCTTCTGTTGTCATATTTCTTGTTACACTTTTCTTTGGTTCTTACTCACACCAAATTAGTCATATATGTGTACTGATATATTTTTTCTAGTTTTACCCTTTTGGCCTTTAATAAACATGCTTATGAATAGGTGTTCGCCTTAAGGCGTTTATTTGTCTGTCTTGAGTTACGCATGCGTAGGAAACGGACGCGTAATCTGTGGCGTAACAATACCTTCTCGAAAATAGAAGCGTCGTTTTTGTTTTTTTAAGAAACTCATAGTCTCCTTCTGCGTCTTTTCTCTAAACGGCTGTTCATGTCTTTACTTCTTATTCCGTGTTGTTATGGTTCGGTTCCTTGTACCACGGTGATAGTCCAAGGTAGAACCAATAAAGAAGAACTCGAGCACAGGTATGGAATAACACAGATATATTACAAACAGGACTATATACAGAGAAGTAGAAAGTGTTAGTACGAACAATCAGGTTTAGTAGGAAGAACAATGTAGTCTCGAAAAGTATCACTATTCCAAAGTCTTGTAATAATTGTCTGGACGCGACTCTGTTTCGGACTGCCTCTGATTCGACTGACTGACTCTCTCTGACTGACTGGCAGACTCCTAACGGACCTCACTCCAGACTTCAGACTGAACGGTATTTAGTCACCTCCCCCACGAGGGCATCATGTGGCACAAGGCCAGTTTAACGTGAGATCTCCAAGCCCGTGGGCTCGGCCAAAAATATGCCCTTTGAACACGTATAAACGGGTTTAGGGTCGATTTACCTCTTCGAAAGAGACTCCGCCCTTCGGCGTAGCCTCGTTCGGGTTCCTCCCCGCCCGAAGGCAGAGAGTTCAACCGATCAGCCGGTCAGCCGGTCGCCCGACTTCGGATTGAACGGTATTTGGTCACCACCCCCACGAGGGCATCATGTGGCACAAGGCCGGTTTAACGTGGTATCTCCGAGTCCGTGGGCTCAGCCAAAAATATGACCTTTGAACCCGCATAAACGGGTCTAGTATCGGTTCCTCCCCGCCCGAAGGCAGAGAGTTCAACCGATCAGCCGGTCGCCCGACTTCAGACTGTACTCCCTGCTTCCTCTTGAGGCGCAGTATTTATTACGTATGGAATAGTCCATTATGTTATTATGTTAAAAGGTCCCATAACACGTATATTTTACGTTCTTTTCATTTATTTATTTTTTTAGTCTCGCAGTGTTCATCAAGCTTGAAATATTTGGGAAGTATATTAGAATAAATAATAATCTATACTGGCAACAAACCGTTAGCATCCGAACAGAAAATGAGTTCAGGAGATACAGAAAAAATAGAAAGGTGCTTAAGTCAAATCTATGTCTTCTCGCCTGAATTATTCAACCTAAACAGCTAAGCAATTCTTAGAGTATTAAAAGTTCTACCAGGATTCATTATTGGCCTCCACAATCTTAACAAAATTTTATATGCAGATGAAACATTGTTGATCGCAGACACGGAAAGGAAGCTCAAAAATCTTCTACAGAGGGTAGCGAAGGGAAAATACAAAAAAAAAAAAAAAAGGATTCAGTATAAAATACAAGAAGACAGAATGCATGGTTATCAACAAAAAGATGAGCCCCAAAACGGAGATACTAAAATCAAACCAATACAAAAATTTAAATATCTGAGAAGTGTTCAAACAGAGGACGGAAAATGTGATACTGAGATACGTAGACGTATTGGGACCCGTAAAGATTAATTCCAAAAGATAAATAAAACATTAAGAGACAGAAATATTTCTTTAGAAACAATGAGAAGAGTATTGAACTGTTGCGTGATGTATGCCCTCGTGTATGACAGCGAATGTTGGATAACCTCCTCAATTCTACAGAAAGATACTGAGGAAACCATGGACCGAACTCGACGAGGTTTTAGAGAAAATGGGACGAAAAACGAAACTTACACGTAACGTCTCGGAGAGGCAATTGAAATTTCTGGGGCATGTAATGAGGAAAGAGTGCTTGGAAAATCTGACACTCTCACGACAGATTGAGGGAATGAATGTCAGAAGAAAGCAGCGCGTAACATACAAGATAAGCTCAAGTAAATGGACGGTACAACAGGGTTTGTTAGAAATAACAAAAATGACAAACATATTAACAGCTACGAGGGACAGAAAGATATGGCGAGCCATGAACCCCTGCATCTTGAAGCAGTGCGGCACATAAAATAAGAATATTTCATTGTCCTTTCAGTCTTCCCAGTTGGTCGGTTTTTTTATATGATGACTAATTTCGTCCGCTTTATTAATATCATTCTAAGACATAGATCAGTATTGCCGCAAGAAGTAACGTGTGGCTTCTACTTGTTCATATAAAATGGCGTCTCATCAACAGGCAGACGTAATTCTCCGTATTCAAGTTTTTCTTCAAAAATGCGGTCTTAACTTATCTGCAGATTTTCATTTCCTCAAGCCTTTTACATTGGTTCACCGATAAAAAAAAAACTGCTACGAATCTAAGAATCTTGTTTCACAACTGTTTGAGTCTCATATTTTTTATAACTTTGACCTTCTTTTCAAATCTAACCGGAAAAAATGAAATCCAGTGAATTGCATATTTTCTTTTTTCTACCTTTCATTTTATTCTTTCTTTTTTTTTCTTTTCTTACAACAACCTAATCCTATCATTTTCTCTGTATTAGTTGATCCAATTGAATGTCAATATTCCACATGACGGTATGTGTTTTATTCTCTAGGACAGATTCTACACTCTGCTTTGAGCGTTGACCTGAAATGCTCAAATCCCTCTTAATTGCATAGTTCCCAGGAATCTTTGGTTCTTTACCACTCAACATGCTACATTCGCTGATTATATGGTTTCTTTTCTCATTATATTTCTATATAAACTACATTCGCTTTTACCTGTAATTTACTCATGTTTCATTATAAAATATGTACACCGGCTTGTCCAGAACCGTTTTAAAGAACAACCTACTCACACCGTTGAGGTTTACTCGACATAGCATTGCTCATGATGATTCGATTATATATTTGATGTTATCGCCACTATGGGTTGTGAATGTCACTGTCTTTTCCTTTATCTTTCTTGTGTACACCTTGAGGCTCATGTGTGTATAAATGAACCTGACTTCGATGTTGACTAATCTTGCTCTTCAATTATTTTAACATACACCTCACCATTATTATTATTTTGCTTCCATTGATTTCTGGTGTATACTCATTACTTTCCGTGTCACGACCAAACACCTATGTTCAGAAATCAGGACATTTTCCACTGAGTATTATATTTTAATAAAAGAAATACAAACAAAACAACCACACTTTTATAGGGATAAAGCCCTTCGTAAGGTGAGTGTTGTACTTGTCTATACATTTTATTTGTATTTCTTTAAGGCTTTGGCTACCAGGCATCCATTCAATAAGTCTATCAGAACCTTTTACAGTCAAACTGAAGGAAACGGAAATTAGTTTATGCAAGAGTTTTATGAATTTATGACAGATGATGGAGACAAAATTGGGTACCTTGTCATCATCTGGGGATTTTGGTCGAACTTGTCTAACATTATACTTGGTTGTAAGTGTTCATTTTGCACAGGTTTAACCTTCATTCATTTTTGTTCTCGTTTGATCCACTCTTCATTGCTTTTATATTACTGTGTGTTGCTCCAAACATTCTCCTAAAATATATGCACTTTGCTTTTCCAATTTTCATTTAAAGCTTCTTTTCTCGTTAGTGTAAATCTTTTCTTGATATTAGCATACTTAAGTCCAATTTCGTGTAGCATTCTTTGTATAGTTCGAACACTGACATCAAGTTCACTGTGACGGTTACACACCTGGCCCAGGGTCGAATCCCCTGGTTACGGCGCTAACTGTGACGTCGTTCCTCCTGGTCGCTCCTCCTGGTTCCAAGCGTGCCGCTCCAACCCCTTGGTTAGATGATCACCAGCCTCGCCTTTCCTAACTCTCTTCCAATACCTGGTTACTGAAGCAACTGTACTGATCTCCGGTCTGTCTACCCACGCTGTGTTTAGATCTTAGACAGACGGGACCAGCAGGATTGGGGCCGATATGTTGAGTCCGACGGGGGTGGCAAAACACAAGTAAAAGGAAAAAAAAAAAAACTCACGAGACAAAAGGATTGCTGATAAAAAAAAGGGTAACAACCTTTTATATCTAATGTCCGTTACATAAAAACAAAATTGTTCTCAATTCCCCCGCCCGCTCTGTGGACTATGGCACCAAGCTTCTATCACACAACCTAAGGATTTCGAATTGCCTACTCTTTAGAATTGTGTATGTCGGAGTGTGGTTTAGCTCGACACTGGGGCTAATTTCTATCGATCATTCGCAGTTGATTCTTCTTCTTCGTCGACTTAGATAGAACTTCTTGTGTCTTCGACCTGGGCTCGATCTTCTCTGCGGCTTTCGAGTAATCTTCTTCTTCTTCGTCTACTTGGGCTGGAAGTTCTCTTGTCTTCGACTTGGGTGGAAAGATTCTCTTGTCTTCGACTTGGGTGGAAAGATTCTCTTGTCTTCGACTTGGGTGGAAAGGATTTCTTGCCGCAACTCAGCCGCTACTCTCAACTCAACTGATTTCTGTCGACTGGGGTCCTGCTTTTATTGACGCCGCAGCAAACCGGGTGGGTCTGTTGGCGTCAGGGGTTTCTCGATAATTCCAATAGCCGCATTAATTCTGTTTCCCCATTATCGCTATTGTTTTCACCCCTACTTCCCTCACAGTGCCTTTGGTGGGGAGGCGTACACCCATCTCTCCCGGTTTCTCGTATGTCAGGTGACCGTTTTTTGACCAATGGTTCCTGATCGAGCATTCTTCCTTTCTTTCCGCATATCACGTGACCGCTTTCGGCTAATGAGATTGTGGTTGGGCGCCTCCATCTCAAATCGGGCGTGGCTTACATCGTTCTTGTTTAAAAAACAAAATCTAATTTTGCCCTTTTTCACGTACGAAAAATGACAATCTTGGCTTTTTCTCACCTGGGCTCTGTCAAAACAGCCTGCCGCTAATTAGATGTGACTTCAGGAAAGAATATTGGCGCCATCTGTGAGCTGAGACAATCGTTTTTCACCTCTTGTTTTGTCAGACCCGACAGTCAGAAAATCTTAATTATCTACATTGAAAATGTCCCCACTTTATTATCGTGGGTTTCCAATTCTTAACAGGCCAGAATCTGTATACAGTTCCACCGGTCGCTCCCCTCAACCCAAAATACACCTTTCCTCTGATTAAGATTTCGTTTCCATTGTTCTAAAATTTCCCTTTCTCCAGATTAAGATTTCGTTCCCATTGTTCTAAAATTTCCCTTTCTCCAATTTAAGATTTCGTTCTCATTGTTCTAAAATTTCCCTTTCTCCAAATTGATAATGAGTCTTTCTACGCAAAAGTCGGTCATGCGCTTCGACCGACATTCTTAACAAAATGACTTTCCCTTCTAAATAACATTTTTTTTATTGTCTCTTGAAAATCGGCCAGATGTTAGCCTACATACCTTTCTGATACGTGTTTTTGTTAATGACCGCTTTTTGGTATTTCTCTCTTCCTCTCTTTCCCTTCTTTCTCTCTTCCCTTCTTTCCTTTTTCTTTTAGGATCGTCTAAGTACAACTTAGTGAATTATTTTCAAGCTCAATTATTCTTCGCCAAAAAAAAATCTAACGACTGGTTAATAAACCGAGTAAAAAAATTAAATCATATTTCTATGAATATTTCTAATAATGCAAGGTGCCACACACACTTCTCCTTTACTTTCTTCTCCGTCACCTATTCTCCAGGTGATAACAACCTCGTAACACCCCTCTTTATTCTTTTTTCTGTTCTCTTGGAAATTGTTTTTTTCCGTCCCCTCTTCTTCTTCCGCTATAGTCTGTATTTAGCATGTATTCAACTGTTGACTTCGGTAGCTTCATCTCAGCGGCGATCTTTCGAATGCTGAGCCCGTTTTCTCTCTTCTTTTGGACCAAACTGATGACTTCTTTTGAATGCATTCTTCTTCAGCATTTTGATAAGTTTTCGCAGTAAATGGTACAGATAACCAAATGTAATAATCAGGGTACAATTTACCTATAGAAAATTTGCATATTGTAGACGTACAAAATCTATCCAGGAAAAAAAATGAGAAAAATAACAACCATAAATAAAAGGTTTATATAAAGAAAACTTACTGAAAAATATTTAAAATTTAAGAAGATATTTTAAATATTTTAAAGTATTTTTTGTATGTATGTTAATATATTTGTTTCTACTTATTTTATATATAGGTGTATTTTTCTAGGTTGATGTATTTGTATATTTCTGTCTATGTGATAGCTTATTTATATCTCTCTCTCTCTATATATATATATGATTGTTTGTGGTTGTTTATTCTCATGTCGGTAAGTATGTCAGTAAGTTTTATTTATGTTTATATACTGGTTTTTGGTATGTGTTTTGATTGATCTTGCTAATTTAGTTATTCTACTTTATATATGTATATTTATGCTTGTATAAATATATATATATATATATATATATATATATATATAGCTAATATTAGTGGTAAGTATACACATACATGTGCAAAATATATAAAAAATATATATACATAGGTGCACACACATACATATATATTTTTTGAATTAAAAATTCCATGAGGATAGAATCCAGGTAGAACTCAATGTCCAGAACAGAGTAAGGATATAATAAAAAGGCTTAAACACTAATATTCCATGGCCATAAATTATTCCATTGGAATCATAAATACGATCCAATTCATCAGACCTACAAACTTTTTTGAATTTGTAGGTCTGAGGGAATAAATTATGATCATGGAATATTAGTGTTTAAGTTTTATATATATATATATATATATATATATATATATATATATATATATATATATATATATATATATATATACTTTTTATTTTGATATAAATATATATGCGTATCCTAACATCTTGTATGTATACGTAATACATACGCTATTTTCTTATATTTATTTGATTACCCCTCCGTTTTATCTATATGTTTGTTCATGTATGTAATACTTTGATAGTTGGCTTATGTCGTTTTATTATTGTATTATTGCTTGAGTGTTGTTGAATTTATTAATTTGTATGTGTGGTTGTGTGATTTCTTGTATTTGCTTTTACTTGGATTTGCTTGAGTCAGATGTAATTTTCTTTTGACTTTTTGTTTGTGTGTTCTTATTGTTAATTTTTTTCTTTTTATCCTCTTTTTCTACTTTATTTTTATTTTCCATTTTTGACTCCCCCCACATTTTTTGTTTTTCTTTCTTCTTTTTTCATTTTCTTCTATTTTCCGAGAAGTTATTCGTATACTTGCGTGCATATATAATTAGCTATATTTATTTGTCTATGCATTAGAGTGTGAATGTGTTTTTCGTGTCATTTTATAATCTGACATACTTGTATCTAATGTTTGCAGAGTTTATTGATACGCTTATATCAGCGTGAGATTTACCGGATAAATTGGCATTTAGCTAAGCACAGTAATCATATATATATATATATATATATATATATATATATATATATATATATATATATGGATATTCCACCGATCCCTTTTTGGATAACTTTGTAATATTTTAAACCTAATGTTCTGTTATATTTAGGTTTTAAAATTTGGAATTTTCAATTTTTAATTTTACCCTGACATTAGAACCTATTTCATATTGATTTCTAGTTTAATCTAACATCAACTTTAATACCCTAATGATTTGTATTTGCAATATGCTCTCATATCATTTGAATTTTCATATATTTGTATTCTGATTGGTCGTTAGGTGTTACGTAACAATGCTTCCCCTATTGAGGGAGTTGGATTTTTTTTTAATTTTTGCAACCCCAACACTTGATAGAATACTAGAAGTGCTGGAAGAAAATGGCTTTTTTGTAGTGATTTTATAACATACTTATGTTATCATTTTTTTGAATACATATATATATATATATATATATATATATATATATATATATATATATGAGAGTTCATGTGTGTGTCTGTTAGAAAATGGGAAAATATAATCTGCAAAAATCTGGATTTATACAAATATAATATTCGATTGATCCTATTAATACGCAGTACTGAATTAAGCGCAAAAAGCCATGAAGGAAATCATCTCGAAATCATATCATTTATGATAATGCGCTGGACTTATATTTTTTTTATATATATATATATATATATATATATATATATATATATATATATATATATATATATATATGGGGTGTAAGAGTAAATCTGTCCTAATCACATAACAGCATAATTGCCTATCCTTCAAAATGTTTAATATCTAAGTCACCCCTTAACTTATCGAGTTTCAATTTTCAAGGTTTTCAGTTAAGTCATGTTGATATTATTTGTCGTAAGAATCACTGAAAAACCCATTCAGTTATTCAGCTAACCAACGATGAATAATTTTAAAAACGAGCGAACACTAGTGCGGAAACCAGGGTCAGATGGTACCAACAGGTAGAAGGATATTTATTTCAACCTAAATAGTTCCATTTGAAAATCATCCATCTCAACTCATAAGACATTTGGCACATGCAAACGACAGTCCAACGAGCAGTGAACGAAACACTTGAAAATGAAATCGTACAGGAACTTGACAGTCAACACTTACTCTATGGACAGTAAGTTAGAACGTTAAAGAAAGCGAAGATCATCTTGAATAAGTTGGAATATGATCCTGGAATAATTTAAACATATTTGCAATTTGTATCAATAAACCATGAGGTTCCGATCCTTAACTATGGTTACTTAATGATGAACATGTCATTTTCCTTTATGATTGATTTCTTCAGGATTCTTTTATTAAGTTGGAAGAGTAATTATACATTATTAATGCTCAACATAGATTCTAATAATGTTATAATAACCTTGGCGAATTCCAGTAAGATATCTTTATTCATTTCTAAGATCCAACTGTTCCGAATTAACTTAATAAGCGGACAATGTTAATGTTACACCTAGTATATATATATATATATATATATATAGGTTTGCCAAATGGAAAACATTTCATGAAACTAGATTTGATTATCATCTCGCCGTAATATATATATTTTTATAAAATTTTTATTTAACGCTGGATATCTTTGTTTCATGCCTTTAAAACAACTCTGAACATGGCTAATCTTATGACCAACTTAATAAAAAATATCCAAATGTTGGACAACTTATGTTTTTATTTTCGGCGGAAATTAAAGCAAACATTGGAGCATTAGATCGCCTCTTGAGCAGACATAATGGACATTTATTGTCTGTTACATTTAATAATAATAATAATGTATATATATATATATATATATATATATATATATATATATATATTATATATATATATATATATATATATATATATATATATATATATATATGTGTGTGTGTGTGTGTGTCTGTGTATTATCAAATATTCAGTTTTTCTCAGTGATTTTAAGCTGATAATGTTTTAGCATCATGTCAAAAACAGATGTCTCAAACCATTCAATATGTCAGCTCCGCTGCAAAAATGTCGACAATTCAACTTTAATTATACGTTATTTCCCTAATCAACATATTCAAAGTTTTCTGATTCGGTTGAATTGTACTTTGAATTATTAAATGTAACACCGAAACGTGGAGAATTATCAAGACATTGCATTTGCAGTGAAATCTTAAAATTATATTTTCTGAATGTAGGCTATAGCTTCTGCTGCAAACAGCAAATTGATAGTACAAACACACCTGACAGTGAAATTTAGAAATATTAGCACTTTTATTTAAATTGTGGCAACGATATTTCTAGCGATTTTCCCGTAAACAAATTGTTGTTAAACGAAACACAAGCTATTTTCTGGCGCCTGTTCAAGAGGGATTTAAAAATTTAAGAAAATTAAATCCATTGTATTGCTACATGCTTGTGAGCGTGGGAAAACCAGTATTGTTTAAAATGATTCGTATCTTAGCTTGCAAGGATAAATTATTTGTTCTTCTGAATATAGTTCGATTTAACAACGAAATTAACACAAAAAAATTCATCTCAATGCCTCATTCGTCAATCATATATCGATCAGCCCTCTTTTCAACAATACTTCTCTTCCCGTAACTATTTCATTATTGTTAGATGCTTTTCTTCGTTTTTCGTTAATAAACGTTTTAATAACACACTTGACTTTTGTCTTCAGTCTTTCATTAATTGCCGATTCGACAGCTTGCTTTATCTTTAAACTCGTTTTTTTCACTTGAATTTTGCTGTACGTTCATTGATCAATACTTATTTGTAATTTTCTTTATTCTTCATGAACTTCAAGACGACATCTACTTTATGAACCTTAAATCTAACGTTATTTTTGTCTTGATTTTTTACTAGTTTCTTTCCTACCTTCCTTTCAACCAGTCATTATTCACACACATCTTCGGCTCTGTTAATGTGTTTCTCAATATATTTCCTTCGTAGAATTTAAGATTTTATATTCTCCATTCGTTTTTCTTCTCTTCCATTATTTTTCGAAATTCCAATATATTATCAATTAATATTTTTGCTTTTTTGAAACTCCTCTGTAATTAATTATTTTCTACTTTTCGATTATTAAATCGATTTTCCTTTATTCTAATTCTCTTTCACCACTATTTCGTTTTGCTATATTTCTTTGTTACTTTCTTTCTTCTGTTATAAATAACATTTTTGTATCATACAATTCTTCCGACTTCTAATTTGTAATGTTTGCTTTAAGTCGTCTAACATTAAACTCTTTTCACGTTTATTTTAAAATCTTCCGTCTATTTCTCGCAATTTACTAATCTTTTTTTTTCATTTTGAAGTTCCCTTCAATTTTTCGACTATCAGTTATTATTCGAATCATTTCTTAAAAGGCCCGTCGATTAGGGTCTTTCACGTGGATATCATATATGGCGCTAAACCCGTTCTGAAATATCTAAAGCGGTTTTCTCAGATCAGTGGTTAAAATTGGCTTCGAGCGAATTAAACTTGCATGTCCCAGAGTGGAAATCCTTCTTCAATCCCTGTCGACTAGTGCCACAGATTTACAAAGAACTGTGCGAAATAACAGAAACAGAATCATGTGAGGAATTTCAATAACGGCAGGAACAAAAATGGATAGCACATGTCACTGGAAGAAAATATAATCACATAATGAAAATGTTGGGATTCCGCACTACTTAGGATAAAATGTTAGGACCCCCCCCCCAAATGCACACACTAGCAATGCTGTAAAGAGCAATAACTGCTACTGAACATGCGAAACCCGAGAAAGTGATTGAAGAGAAAGATATAAATTACATCCGATAGTGACGCTGATAAAACTGTCAATGAATGTCGAACGTTTCCTTATATGGAAACGGCGTACTGAAGTACTGAACGCTATAAAACAAGAAACAAAAATAACTTTTACAAACATGATAGAATCTTGAACTTTGGACCATTTGAATCATTTATGGAACATTTGTTAATCCTAATTCAGAATCTTCTGAAGAGATGTTCTTGCGATGCCTAGCTGAGAAGATCGACGACGGATAGAAGCTGAGGGATCCTCAAAAACATTCTGCCGTACAGCTTCCACCGCTTCGTTCCGGAAGATCACCGACTCATCCAGGGCTTTCAAAATGGGTGGTTAGGTTCCGAATCATGGTTTTTTTTTTTGTATTTAAAATGTGGCCGGTATTTTTTCTGACTTTGAATAATTGATCTTTCATTGGAATAGAAAAACTGAATTAGTTCTACTTGTGGCTGGAGATCATCCGTAGTCATTTTAATCTCCAATGGATGTTCTATTAACAAATAAAAAATTTAATGAAAAATGATTGAAAGAAACAAGTTATGACTTTTTAAAATCCTTCAGTTGCCACGCTACATTACTATTAGCATGCATGTATTCATTCTTTGCATTAATGTTGTCCAATAGTTTTTTCTTTCGATTTCATTTTCATTTTCTTCCTCTCTGATATTCATTTTCCTCTTGTTTTTTTCCCTTCATTTCTCTCTTTTTTGTTTTTCTTTGTGTTTGTTTCTTCCTTGCTCTCTCCATCCTTACCTTCAGTCATTTACCTTCCTTCAATTTTTTCTTTTTTTATTTGATACTTTTTTTGCTTGCTCCACATTTACCTTCTTTGCATCATTTTTCTCGTTTTTATTCTGTTTACTGACTTCCTCTCATTTATTTCTTTCTTATTGCCTCATTCTTTTCTATATCTTTTTTTGAAAATTCTCTTCGTAATTTCTCTCCATAACAACCTACATTCCTAAATATCGTTTTATTTGGGTCTCCATTTTATTTCTTTGCTTTAAGTTTTTTTTTCTCTTTCTTTCCATTATATTTTCTCTTACACTTCATCTTTCAGATAATGTGAAGTATATGGACTTAGAATAAATTTAATACCGGCGTACAGGTCATTTGGAATAATTCTCTCCACAAGGCCAACATAGATGCCACGAACAAAAAAGTTATCTTTTAACGCATAGTTTACACGTTTTCTGAACACCAAGCTATGCAGCAATAATTCACTTCTTATTTTCAACTTTTGTCTGAATTCTTTACTAAACTTTATGTATAAATAACTAGTATAAACATTATTTTAATCTTCAGTTAATAAATAGGTAGTAGTGGCCGCTTGCAGATGTATTTACACTTGTAACAGATAACAGAGATCAAACCCTACTAAAAACATTACTTCACTATAATAATTTGAACATTTTAGTGCCCATTGATTATGGTTTCAGATATATGTCTTTATTCCAGATGATATATATATATATATATATATATATATATATATATATATATATATATATATATATATATATAGATAGATAGATAGATAGATGATAGATAGATATTTTCCTTGTAATAAAACAATATATATGTTCGAAGAAGGAATATGTATGCACATACTAGCAAAAACACAAAAAGTGGGGTAGGGTACAAAAAGATACAGAGAGCATGAAAAGCTAAGATGCAAGACTACCTTCATACCCCTCCTTTCTCTGACCATTTCGATTTTTTTTATTACCTCTTAATAAGAGGTCCATTTTCTCCACCCCTCCAAGAATAGCTTTGATTAATACCACACACAAAAAACAATTGTTACGCAGAAGAAAATATAAGGAAAAATTACTTCGTTTAAATAATACGTGGAAATAAACATTCTTCGGCCGTTGAAGGTCACAAGACCCGAAACACGTGTAGCAAAAATATAGAAAGACATTATAATATATATTCTAAAAAATCTACATTGTAACCGGAAAGGTTTTCGGCTTTTTCTGTTCTCTGCTATATATATATATATATATATATATATATATATATATATATATATATATATATATATATATATATATATATATATATATATATATATATATATATATATATATATATATATATATGTATTTCACGAATGCAAAATGAGGACTCATAGAGTAAAAAGTGCTATTTTTTTCTTTTAGAGCTTGGGAGTAACAAACGTTTCCTAACTTGATTTCATTTCGGTCATATTCAGTGGATGTTTGTAAAATCGATAACATTTGAAAATTATAAATAAACACCTTATCGATCCTGTCCGATCCTTGTCAAAAGCACCCCAGCCGACTCAACAATAACGAAGAAGATTCTAGCCGTCATTTTTAATGTTCATCCCAGTGGACGACGATTATGAATATAGTCTGGTCTGAATTTAGATATGTTCAGCATTAGATTTTTGATTATAGCGAAAAAAAATCTTTTGCAACACAGAGGAATTTTATTTGGCATACAGATTTCAATGCTCCAGAGAGTTACCAATATTGAAGTGAAGCGTTGTATTACAAAATAGTATTTCCTTTGAAGTGATCAATAGGAATTATTTTAAAATCTGGAATACGATGCCTGTACCGATATTTTAATCTGTTTTGAATATCTCGAGAAGCCAATCAGTAATTCGTTTTTTGCGCATGTGCGAACCAACATATTTTAACTTTTGAAAAAAATTTCTTGAACAAACTTCATTAACCCTCCCCTTTCGGCTCTAGATTTTCCTCTGTGCGATTTCTATTTTGTTGTTATCATCAAAGTTAAATCGCTTTTACAACGGCATGAACTAGATTAAGGAGAGTTTAACGAATGTCATCATTACAGTGTATTTTGAAAAGTGGTTCGGTGTCTACTGTTACGTCCGGAATAGATGGGTAGGTTGGAATGAAGAGCAGTTTTTGGGAGTTCCTTAAAGTTTTATTTGTTTTCGGAAGCGACATACAGTGGAATAAACGAACAGTTTGGAATTAGCATATTTGTAAAATGGCGGAAAATAAAACAAAGCAGCGTTTAGTTTTGTATAAAACCAAAAACGAAACAAAACAAAATATCGCCTGCCAATCTCTCAGTTTCGAAGACGAGAGTAGGAAATGTGTCTGATTCAGCAAGAGGCTTAATATATCTTCAATAGAAATATCACGGGATGATATAAGATCGCGTTCCTGTTTCTAAGAACAGGAGACGCAAAAATATACGTGTATATGTCGCAAACATTTCCGAAATATTCAGAAATATATATTTTATAATTATTCTTTTTAATTGTCTATTCAGACACATCATCCAGTGAATAAAGTAATCCAGTGACTTGCCCAAAAAAGTTGCGACTTTAATACCGGGCCAAAGCAGAGGTGAAAAAAAAAAACAAGGTGAGTTGAGTTACTAAATGGAAATAACTGAAACTGATATCAGTTTTAGTTATTCGGATGAATGATAGCACAGAGAACCGAGCAATCTACCCGGTTTACGAAATAAGGGCCCAGTTCAAAATTCCAATATCTTGAAGAAGGCTGGAGCATACAACGTCCGAAACATTGTGAATATGACAACTAAGATGGGTACAACAGTCCAAATAATGTAAATAATTATTTTTTATCGTCATCTAAATTACGCATAAATATAAAAAAAAAACAAACATAATTTTATGAAACGAAACATCCAAAGATAAGAGCTACAAACGGGATACAATCAAGAAAGTACAAAAATGTAAATATCTAGGAAGTATTTGAACAGACGAGGCTCACCTTGTCATTTAAATACTAGCCCATCACGGCTTAGCTTCAGTGATCGACAGAGATTCGGTGTTTACAGCTTGGTTTGACCGTGAGCACATAAAAAGTTTATGGTAACAGTAATAATAGAATATTCCTTATCTCAACTGAAAGATAATTATTCGCTTCTTGACCATAATAAATAGTACATTGATAAATATCTTACAGTCAACAAACTCAGGATTTAATATTTCAGAGTTAAGTCGAATTGTTTCCTTAATTAAGACTGCTGTGAGTGTAAGATCGCCCAAAATAAGAGATTACAAAATATAAACTAACCCTAAACAGTACAAGCGTAATATGATTGGTTCCAGTGAACCCAGGAACAAATATAATAGTATGAAGAATGTCCTCTTATTCGAATCCCGATACATTTTGGCAACTTCAATTCGCCGTTCACATCAGTAATTTTTTAATATATCGTAAATTTACTTTCCATAGGTACGTGCCTTTCAGTCTTTCGCTCCTTACCTCTTAATATCTTTATTCATATAATTCTTTCTTCTCAACCTTCTCTTACTGTTTTTCTATCCACCACTCTTTCTCTCTCTATATATATATATATATATATATATATATATATATATATATATATATCATCATCATCAATACAATTACCACTACCAATAACACCATCAAAAGCATCATCATCATAATAATCTTCTTGATTTCCGTTGTATACATATTTCCTGTCGGGTCCCAACCAGAAACCTAAAGTCAGAAATTTATTAATATTGTATATATATATATATATATATATATATATATATATATATATGTGTGTGTGTGTGTGTGTGTGTGTGTTTTTCTGGGATGAGGTATTGTAACTAATTACACTATTAACATTGTTCGGTATGTTGACTTCATCTTTATTGTCGGATAAACGACGCTTCAGTCGCCGGACGTTCCGGTTTTCTTCAGGTTATATACAGTGGAATATCTAACCGGATCCTTTATTTTCTCTACCGGGGTATATTGTTCTAGTCCATGTGCGATATCTCTTCTGGATATCCCATGGCCTGGTGGATAAAAGCGTTGGTTGTAGCAATCCAATGATTTGACCCAAAAAGTTATGAGTAAAATGCTTCACCTCATAAGAGCTGAAAAGAAAACTTGCAGATTTTAGTTACTCAGGGGAAATAACTGAAACCGAGATATTCCGAAGAGGGACAGAGCGTACAACGCCGGAAACGTCGTGAATATGAGGGTCCCGCATTTTCTTAGAAGGTAACAGCCAGACTAACCGTACATATGATTTCATATTGACGAAGGCTTGTACAGGGCAAAACACACTTTTGGGATGAGATGAATACAAAGAACTTCATAGCATACCATAAGGTTTCAAAACAAGCCTCTTCAGGTTTTCTTTTCAGTGCTGTCTTAATCCTAGATTGGTTTCAGCCAAGCTTATTGTAGCTAGAATATCCTGCTATTTATGCATAGCTGGCTCAGAAAAGCATATAATGATCTCTTCTAGAGGAATGGAAATACATATTTTATGCAACCTCTGTCTTGCGTTTATATCGAAACAAAATTTTCAGAAAACTGGAAATGGAGCCTCCTAAGATGGTAGGCTGTCAGTACTGACAACTTTGTGGATACTGATGTCACCTAGCCGATCCCAAATATAATCCGCTTTATTTCTTTGGATCTTGTCGCTGTAGCCGAGAGCGGGGTTGGGACATGTAGTCTGGAGAGCGTACAGCCTCCATATACTATTGCCATGGACGGCGCCATGTTGAAATCATCCCAGTTTCCCCACCAAATGACTGTATTTTGACTAAACATCGCGCTAATTTTATCGAGTGAGATCAACGAATAACTATAATTAGTTAAAGGTAATGGCTAGAATATAGACGTGTGTCTTATATACGAAGCCGATACGTTCAGCAGTCTAATTATATTCCCAGTGCTCACTATACTGATTGAAGTTTTACATCAGACGGTTAATACTATCTATCTCAATTATAGTAATATGATTTATGCAATCAATATTATTAGATCACAATTCTTGGTTCAGTTGAAAGAACTGTAAAGCAACACAGGGAGATAAGACCGATGAGTATTGGCAGATATAAAACAACTCCTAAGAAGAAATCTAGTCTCATAAATTGAATAAAGGATTTGCTTCAGAATTCCAAGAGGGTTATCGAATGTGATGGAAAACATCTGAAGAAGATTGGAGTCGGCGAACTGTTGAAGGTATAACAACAGAGAGGAGGATGCCAGTTTGAATAGTGTGTCAGATGATAAGTCCACATGTCAAAAAATACAACGTAAATACATTTTTTTAACCATTTTGATGTGCGCATAACGCCGTCATTTATGAATTAGACTCCCATAAGGCAAGCGGTTGGGACGGGATCCAAGCCATCGTCTTCAAGAAATGTGCTTTCGAGATGGCTCCCGTCCACTCTTCCTCCTTCCATCTTGGTGGAAGTCATCCTCTGTAGTTCCTGATTTTAAGAACTGGGAAGAACCTTCTGACCTTTCTAACAATCGCTCTATTAGTCTGTCACCGCTTTTCGCCAACTAATCGAGCCTTTCATCAATGCTGAATTAGTTAATCAACATATCATTCTCTCTCTCTCTCTCTCTCTCTCTCTCTCTCTCTCTGACAAACAATATGGCTTACGTCTAACCAGATCGACTGCTGATGTGCTGACGACCATCACTGAATATGTATATCAAGTGAATAGCGGCGGAGCTCGATTTGTGTCTCTAGATATCTCGAACATTTTTGACAGGGTTTGGAACGCTGGTTTTCTACGTAAGCTCAAGGGCTATGGTATTCCTTGTCGATTATTCGATTTATCCAATTTTTTATATCAAATCATAAAATGAATATCGTTTTGAACGGGCATGCTTTTCGCAGTAATGTGGGTGTCTCCAATGGTTCTTGCATTGGTCTTATGCTGTTTCTGATCTTCATAAATGACCATCCTGATGTCATCAATTCCCAGGTAGGCATTCATGCTTATAAGACACGTCCATTTACTCCTGTCTCAATAGAAAATCCGCCAGAGCTGACAAAGTTTAACTGGCAGCTGCTTTTGAAAAGGACCTCCAATCTGTGGTTAATTGAAGCAGGAAATGGCTCATGAATTTTAATCACTCCAAAACGAAACTGATCTCATTTAATCATCATAGAGAGTCTTTCCTGCCCACCAATAACATGGCTGCTGCTAGACTCATGGAGAGCAACAGACTGCGCCGTCTTCGCCTCACTTTTACAACAGATTTTAAGTGAAAGGACTACATATCTACTGCAAGAAATGTTGGGTCACTGTGTCGTGCTAAAAAGATTTTCTCGTTAGAGACCATGTTGCACATTTAGAAATCTACCATTCGTCTCTGCATTGAATAATGTTGCCACATCTGGTCTGGTGCACCTCCTACTCATCTCAAAATTCAATGAAGGATCTGAAATGTAATCGATCCTGTGTTGGCATCTCGACTTTTTTCTCAACAACACGACGTGGCTTTTCTCTGTCTTTTGTACACATATTTTAATGGCAACTGCTCTGACAAGCTTTTTTCTTAGTAGCGACTAAGTGAGTTTAAGTGTGCTACTTGATTGGCATCATGTTCCCACCCTTTTACTGCTGATTCATTTCAATGTAACCGCCACTTCTACTGCAAAAGGTTCTTTTCTCGCAATTTGATCTCCTTTTCGTTACCTTGTTTACATGACAACTACAATATTAAAAGTTTAAATGCAACTTCAAACACCATCTTCTATTTTCTTGAACCTCTTTTATCATTTTCCTCGGTCCTCACTATAACTTATAACCTTATCTCGCATCTTCACTCTCTGTAACCATCTGCGTACAAGTGGCATTCCTGCCTTGCTTGGGATGAAATGATTTTATTTTTTTTTCTTTGTTTATAACGTTTCAAAATAAGATATTAAGAACATTTTTATATATTTATATATTAACTAATTTTGTATCTATAACTACATCATTTTTTACTGTTAAAATTAAACTTTTTCATGACATGGAGGATGAAAATCTCTGATCTTAAACCTCCCTAAAATGTTATGGAAATAAATCCAGACAGAAAATCTGGTGAAGACACACAAAGGTCGTTGGCTGTCAACTTTGGAAAACATTCATTTATTACTTTCGATCTTGTCATTATGGACTAGTGTTGCGGAAGTTGGCATATAGTCTAAGCATTATGCGGCCTCCATATATCATTGCCCTGGAGAAGCCATCATGTTTTCACAACAAAGTACTGAATTTTGACCAAATATAGTACTACCATGACCTCGCGAGGTTAATCAAACGTTAGTCATCATCATTTCCTTCGAGGTTGCATCTAGAGACCTAAGGTCAGAAATTTATTAATATTATTCTTATAATATTATTTTTATTTGTTGTGTAAAAATTTACTACCGGTTCCCAACACAAGATCTATTGTCAGGAAAGGCTTCATGACATTTTCCACTAAACATTATTTGTAACAAACAGGAAAACATAAGGTGGCTCTTTGACTTCTAAAACTGCTTTTCCAATGTCCCTGTAAAACATTTTGAGGTTCGTTTATTTTGTCAATACAACCTACACCGCTTTTCGTATAGTATTTTTTCTCTGTGCCTTTAATTGCAGTTTCTGTTTAAGTATTTCCTTCATTGATGCGATTTCATTTACTGCTTTAATTCTATATTTCTGCTGGATATTCTTGCTTTTCCGTGTTGAAAGATTTGAATTTCTTGAAATCTCATCTAGTATCGATAATTCGCATCAGATTTCCTCAATTCTCGCTCTAATTTTGCCTTTGGGCTGTTTTTGTCTGCTGTTTAATTTTACATATGTCCTGATGTAAAGTTTTGAGTAGCTGCCAAAGCCGTTGCTTCTATGACATTATTTACTTATGTGATGTTTTCTTGTTATCTGTCTCTTCTCAATGTTTGCAATGCAGTGTTATATGTTTGCACGATGATTACTGGACTTTGTCATATCACATTTTGGAAGCCAGCCTCTTTCTGATGTTTGTGTGTGAGTTACTTTGTTTATTTGAATGATTTGATTTTTCGCATCAGTGATTTCAACTCTGCTGTCTTCAAGGAATTCTGCTCTAATGCTTTTTGATTCATCTTTATCAGTGACAGAATCTGAATCTGCAATTATTTATGTCACACCTAGGTTCTTCTGTTTTATTTCCTGAAAAATCATTATTTCTATCTTGTCTTATGTCATTTTATCTAATTCTCTTCATTTCTCATTTTTGTTTAGATTATGTTTGATTGTACTTTGTCTTATATTTAGTTTTATCCTATCTTTGTTTCTGAGAGACTTTTATCTTACGTGATGTCCCTCTGGACATTGACAAACATATTTGGAACAGGGCAGGATCTTGTTTCAGTACATACCATATCTCTACATATTTGAAATGTCTGATCGGTGATGTTATTTTTTGGATTTTCGGCTGTAGTTAAAAAGTAAGTATACTCTTCACGATTCATTCGATTTATTTTTATTAATTGATTTGGCATTAAATAACTAAGTCCAATGTTGCAACTAATCCGGTTTTGGGGACGATGTATCTAATTCTTAGTGGAATTGCTTGTTTTGGTGATCGACTTTTCGAAACCGGACAGTTTCCTCTCGGAGGAACGGGGATTTGTTCATCCGGGTTATTCTGTATGAATTTTGTTTGTAAAGATTGAGATTTATATTCATTTTTAAGTTTAATTCTTAACCAGCAAGGGGTAATTTTGTTCAAGGTACCACCTCTGGGACGACTGTCGACAAAAACGAACGAATTCGGCTTGCACGTGAGGCTCGGCTATTTCCCGCCAGGTATCACCACACTATTACTGGGCCACAGGGAGTTTTTTATGCATTTATTATCATTCCTGCCATTATTATTATTATTATTATTATTATTATTATTATTATAACAAGAATCTTTTAGTTGTATCTAAAGTGTGGCGTCCATCACTTTTGAGAGACCATGGCTCCGCGCCCTCAACGATATATTTCAGCTGCTAGTGGCGTCAGCGCAAATGTTATGGCTGTGCAGGCGCACATGGGAGTGACAGTCTCGCATAAGATGCCACACTAACATCAGACTGTCTTAGGGACTCGGGCAACGGATTGTCTTCAGGGTTTACTCCTGAATTCTTTCTCATGATTGTGTATACCCGCAAGACAGTAAAGGTTTAAAAAAATATTTCCTTCTCGTAGATGCACTACCTCCTCCCAGCTGACGATTTATACATATATATATATATATATATATATATATATATATATATATATATATATATATATATATATATATAAACACATACACGTATATTTTATAATCGATGTCGAAGTAAAAAAGTTCGTTATCAAACGTATCATTCTTTAAGCATTATTATTATTATTATTATTTTTATTTTCTTTGATTTCTGGCGTTTACACATTTCTTTCCGGGTCCCGCCCAGGGACCAAAGGTTAGAAATGGCATCATGACACTTTCTACTGACAAAAAAAAATTACATAGGTAAAGCTCTTCGTAAAGTGCGGTCTGTACTTGTCAGAACAATTTTTTTGTATCTCCTTGAGGCATGGACTTCCAGGAATCCCTTCAATTAGTCTACTGCAATCTTTTCCAACCAGTCCTAGGGCTCCAACTACAACAGGGATTGTTGATGTTCCCATAGCCACATTTTTGAGATTTGTATTTCAAGGTCCTTGTATTTTGACAGCTTTTTGAATATCTTCAAAGATACACTGCAGTCAGCAGACTGCCATATCAATAAGGAGGCACCGTTTTTGTTTGTGGTCTTTGATAACAATATCTGGGCGGTTGGCTTTGATCGTTCTGTCAGTGTCTATTGTGTAGTCCCATAGAATTGTAACATATTATTATCATTATTATTATTATTATTATTATTATTATTATTATTATTATTTTCAATGATAATAAAAGAAAATAAATAAGCAAACAATAAAAAAAGAATATAAAATTGTCATCAAATATATAAGAATATTTAAGAAAATATTTGAACTATAAATAATAGAAGACATTTACTATTCAGAGCCAGTAAGAAAAGTATGGAACAAAACATAACGTTACGACTGGAAACGCTTTTGCTACAAATTTGAAAATACGTTCTGTTCCATAATAAATATTATTTTTGTTATTATTACTATTATTATTGTTATTATTATTATTATTAGTAGTAGTAGTAGTAGTAGTGGTGGTGGTGGTGGTAATAATAGTAGTAGTAGTAGTAATAGTGGAAGTAGTATATATGCAATCATCATATGGAAGTATCGGTGAGGTACAAAATAGACGTAACTGAATGGAAATAGTGATAATCTAAAACAGTATTTTGTTTTATGTTCAACGGTAATGATAGATTGCTTTTTATAAAATTCATCATGCTTTATTATTGTACTCAACTACGATATTTTTACAATTTCTCGCTTTACGGTCAGCTATTCTAAGTCGCTTTTATATAAAGTATTTTTCTGCAATAGCTAAAATGCCTTTGTAATATTTTGTGATTTCCTGATAGTTTACTTTGATCAGTACATGCTTCCATACACTTAAAACGATTTTCCTACATTTCCGCTTTAATGGAATAGCGAAAAATAAGCTCCTCTTTATTTTATGCTGCCATATACAGCATTTGATCAAATCTTTTTCAATAAACACTCAACTATAACAGCTGCCAGCAACAGAAAGCAAGGACACGTTACACGTCGCTCTGCCACAATAAAATTGGCATAAATTAAACAAACAAGACATAAAAGCATTAATCTTATTACCTTTTTGATAATGGTATAAGGATGCAAGAAAATGCCATAAATGCTTTTCAGAAGTGATGACTCAGTGACCCATCAACCGAAATAAAACTTCTAAGTCGATTTTATGAGAATTAACCCTTTTCCAAAAGGGAAACACCCTCGTTTATATTTCCTGTATTTATTTTGTTATTCTTTAATATTTTGAATGTATTCAATGACTTTACAGAAAGACTATAAAGATCGTTGTAAATGAACGAAGGTTTTTTTCTAGCTATTCTTGGCTTTATATTTATGTTTGCGTTGCTTCGATTTTTCTCCAGATTTTGCTATTTCTTCTTCTTCTTCTTCTTCTCTTCATTTTTTCTCCTTGCTTCACCCCCTCTTCTTCCTCCTCCTCCATTCTTTTTCTTTCTACTGCTCCTATTATTCTTCCTCCACCTCAGTCCTCCTTACTCCTCCTCCTTCCCCTTCTTCTTCTTCTTCTTCTTCTTCTTCTTCTTCTTCTTCTTCTTCTTCTTCTTCTTCCCTTCTTCATTCCTCCTTCTTCCCCTCCTCTTCTTCTTCCCCTTCTTTCTTTCATTTCTTCTATTTACTCCACCCCGTCTTCTTTTTCTTCTTCCTCCTCCTCCTCCCTTCTTCTTCTTCTTCCTCCTCCTCCTCCTTATTCTTTTTCTTTCTTCCTCCCCCTCCTCCTCTTTTTACTCTTCTTCTTCTTCGTTGCCGTCGTCGTCCTCCTCTTTTTTCTTCGTCCTTCTCCTCTCTTCTTCTTCTTCTTCTTCTTCCTCCTCCTCTCTTCTTATTCAACCTCTACTTCTTTTTCTTCTTCATCTTCTTCTTCTTGCTGCATCTCTTGTAGACTTCGGCAATATTAGATCTCCAAAACTAGGTTTCTGTTTTATTTTTCCATGTTTTGCCAAACATTTATAGAAAGCTCGTTAGTTCGGTACATTCCTGCTTTTGCCTATCTCTCCTTTTCTCATTTGGATGTGCAGTGCGGTGTAACGGATACTAGCTGGGAATGAGAAATCGGAGAGCTGAGTTCGAATTTCAGTCGGGTTCCTGATATTCATTTACGCGCAAATTCCCTTGAAAGAGGTATGAATCCATCTCTTGTACACCCAAACCATGAGGTGAATAGCAAGACTTGTATCTGGAAAGCTATAGCCTCGACAGGCAACAAATCTGCCGCCGAAAGAAACGGCAGTCGACTGCCTAGTGAGGAATAGAGATATTATTTTACAAGTGTGAATCATATGGTACACTTCTTGTTTTTCTTTATTAGTAGTAATAGTAGCAGTGGTATTGAGATAGAGAACAACACGCTCTACCCTGGAATATGAACGTCCAATATACCTATCATGACACCCAGTCTGATATGTTTAAACAAGTACATGCACCAAAGCCAAAGATATGCGGGGTTTACAGTGTATAAGCTTGGAGGTTAGGGAGCTTTTAAAACTAACTTTAGAGTGGGTAACTCAATAATTTCAGTCTCCATCAGAGCAATGGCGCACACTTACTAATTTCGTTCAATAACAGAGAGGGACAGAGCGTCACCCCCAGGTGATATGCCCCCAAAATGATGGTCAGGCAAATATGTGATACAGAAGTTAAACAACTTCGAGCCTGGCCAGCAGAGAGATGGGTGGCAGCCAAGGAATACTAGGTACTGTAATCGTGGATTTTAGGGAGTGTAGTGTATAATGTCTGGGAATGGTTAATCCCGGAGCTGAGTTTCAATTCCAGTTCCAATCCCAGTTGAGTTTCTTAGATTAAAAAAAACATTGGGAAAGATATGAATCCATCTTTTCTCCCCCCCAGTTATGGATTAATTAGTAAGACTTGTATCACGAAATCATTATCATCCCCATAAAAAATTAATCTTGCAATGTAAAAATAGTTTCTGGCTATAAATAACCTTAAATAGGTTGATAAGTCGTAGAAAATGGATGAATGAATCAATATAAACACCTCCAAACAAATTCTATGCGTTGTATCATGTAATTATTATTTGAAATCTCATTTTAAATGGATGAATCTGTCTGGATCCGGGAATCCCAACACCCACCTCTTTGAACTACGAATGATGGGTTAAGTGTAACATCAGGGCTCGCGGAGACAGCCAAGATTTTGTCCTTGGTCCGTATATACGCGTATGGGTTCCCGCTTATAAAAAAAGTCCTTGTGTTGCATACTGGATTAGTGGAGGAGGGGGTCAGGTATATTATGTCGGGATTATTATATGTTCTATTTCAGGTGATACTTTTAAACCAACTAAACATCAGTTATCATTAAGAGTGATTTATATTGCCCGATATAGGTTAACATATATGTGTTTATGAGTGTGTTATTTCATTTCTTTTATACCGTTTCTACTTGTTACACTTGTACTAGAATATTTCGTGGGAACCCGAAGCGGTGTAATGGTTAGCAAGCTTGTCTCGCTAGCACAATTACGAATAAGTAGTGAGGTCGATCCTCACTGGGTACCCAATTCTTTCTGCCTTGTGCCACATCTAAGCTACGCTTGGAAAATTGTTAAAAGAATATTTCACTACGAGATCGAAGACCACTGGATGGCAGCAATTAGTTTAACAAACAAACAAACTTATAATACATTTATAAATTTTTCAACTGAAAAAAAAATCAAAATAAAACAAAGATCATAATTTTAGTGATACTGGTATTTTGGGCATTTCATTTTCATCCGATATTCAATTCTTCCAAGCTGTTTACAACTCTGCACATAAAATAATAATAATGAGGACAGATGTCAAATTTCTTTGCCATGATTCTGTGATTTTGTCATTTGTATTTTTTACTTTTAAAATGCTCTTCTTGATTAGGATATAATATATATTTGCTCTCACGCTTATGACCCCATCACGTTGAAACACAGATTCCCGTAAGATCATCGAAGATAAGCAGCGTCAAACCTGGTCAATCCCTCGATGGGATTATCGGGTGCTTGTAAGCTCGCATGTGCTGGTGGTATAATGGAAGTTCTAATTCCAGTTGGGTTCGTTATATTTATTTATGCGCAAATGTCCTACGGGGAAATTAATGAATTCCCCTCATCTTCCCCAGCTATGGGTTAATCAATAAGACTTGTATCACTACAACAAAATTATTTTAAAAAAATCATTCTTGCATTCTGAAAATATTTTCCTGTTTTAAACAACCTGCAAAGAGTTGATAAATAGTAGAAAATGAATCAATATCTGGTCTTGTTGCTTTGATCTTTTGTTACTCGTTTGAATATCAAAAACATATCTTTCGTTTATTTTAACAGCTTCTTGCGTGTGAATATATGATTGGCCTGCATTCTCAAATTTCAGTCAATTACAAGTTTCTATATGGATCACATTCCTGACAGAGACATATTTATTTTGCACATTTCGTTGAAATTTGATGGATTCTTTCCAAATATCAATGACATTTGACCCTATATCTCCGTAAAGTTCATATGTACTATGTAATGACTCATACATTGATCGAATAGCAATTGATTCTTTTGTATATATTCTTTGACACTAGTAATTAGGGTTAGTTACACGTTTGCTTTCTCTGCCTGTCCGATATCTTCCAGCATGTAACCTATTACCTCTTTAGTTCACGAAAAAGAGAACACACACATAGAGAGAGAGAGAGAGAGAGAGAGAGAGAGAGAGAGAGAGAGAGAGAGAGAGAGAGAGCCTGGAAGAATATTACGAGTAAATATTTGAGTGAACAATAATAAGTGTAAGCAAATATATGGATATAGATCTGACAGCGTGACGGAAAATATGGAAAAACAATAATCCGAATATGCAAGTATGCTGTTTTAATGTTGTTTCAATGTCGACGTCAGACGTTTCGGTTTAGTAGACCTTCTTCAGGGCATAGTTATCAAACCATAATTTAAATTAGACGATATTCAAGTCAACATGAAAAGACGATAGACACAAAACTAATCAAAACAGAATAACTGAATTTCTTAAGATCAGTGTTCCGTTTCGCAATACGATCACGTCGGCGTCACGGGGGCGATGTTGTGAAAACGTAAAATAGAGTATAAAAATTAAATGAAATTATAAAAATCGGGAATTTCAAAATATAGATTAAAAATTCATAAGCTCGATGGAACGATTTTCTCATATAAACAGTTCGTTAAGAAATCTTTTCTGTTTTTATAAATACAATTAAGTGTATAAAATTATTCAATAATCGATCAGGAATTAAATGCAATTTAATGTGCAGTGGATCAAGTGTTACATCATAACAATAAGTAATACTAACTTGATAGTCACTGTTTGCTTTGTTTATGCAACATAGAAATTGCAGGAATGAAACTATTCCTCAATTTACATTTGAGCTAGCTAGATCTAGCTGTAAGTTCTATGCTAACAGTTTATTTTCTCGCACTTTCTGGTTGTGGATCTGCCTGCCAGCTAGATGCTTTCGAGCCAACTTTAATCTGCAAAAATGTAAATGCATTGTCAATCGCTATCTACTGTTCTCCTGTTTACACTTGTATCTTCCCGCTCATTCTTAATCTTTCTGTTTTTAAATCTTTCACACGATGTAACTCCTTGTGTTTTAGTCGCTTTACTACCTCACATGGGGGAGGGGTTGATAACGATTTAAAAAATGATTCATGCAAATATTCAAAAAATACTGAGCCTCTTCAATAATTCCTTAATCTAATTTCAGAAAAAAAAAAAACATTTATTTTAAGCAAAATATATATATATATATATTCTTCACCATTGTTTTTTCTTGTCTGAATTTCTAGGATGGGAAGTCCTCATTATTGTGATTAATCATAGTAGTGTTATTGTAGTGATCTTTTTTGTTATCCTGCTTTGGGCATCGGTGACTATATTTGATGGATCTTTTCCAAACGCCTTCATTATAATGTGTCAGGATAGATGGTTTGGGTAAATATTAGTCATCATTACGTTGGGGTGATCAACTCTTTGGAGAGTAAATATTTACGGGCTCCTGGAAAATTTATCCTACAAACACTTTTGATGAACTTGTCTCAAGAGGTCAGAAATCTTGAAATCAGACCAGTGGATTCTACACTCAAGATAATGCTCACTGGTACAAATCCATCATACTGACCAACTACTTGCTGGAGATGGACATCAAGACTGATCTCACTCTCGCTGCAGTTAAGATCTTGCGCACTAACAGATCCGGATGTTTCCCAAACCGAAACAGAAGATATACCACTGCCATTTTGAGGACTGTAGAAAAAATCTGTAAAGAGGACCCCGGAATCCCTCGATTCGGAGACTTTCAACAAATAGATGAAGAGTTAAAAAATATATATACTGACGCTGATTAGATTCATTGTATTGTCTTGAAATAAATAAATATCTATACTGAAAATTCGCAGAATTTCTTATATGTGCCTTGTATTTATGATAGGATATGAAAACGTTGTTTCCAGTTGCACCACAATGAAAGTTGGACGAGAAGAAAGTAACAACTCTTAAGACATTCTGACTGTACCATTTCTTTCCTGAAAGTGATTATCCTTCGACCATATTATCACAGGCAAGGAGAAATGATATATCAAATTTGAGTAAGAATCAAACAGAAACCGTCGCTGCTATAAAAGCGTGTGTTTGCCTCCGTTAGTGCAGATATTTACAAGCGCCTTATATCTGCCCTTGTTCTCGCTAGTGATAATATATAGTATGCAGACAACTAGCTTTATGTATCTGACAAAAAGACTCTATGCAGTGGTTTTATTGCTATCCTTGTATCTGTTAGACGTTACCGAGAAAATTAAATGAACGCATTATTTTCGGAGCCGTGCTCTTATATGTAAGCAGAGAAATAAATCTATCAAAATCAGTTAGCTCACTGTAATCAATGTCACTATATTTGAACATCAGTTAAAGTCTTCTTTATGATTATAATTTGTTATTTTATTTCATTCTTTAGTCCAATAGTATCTTTCCGCTAATTTGCCTTATCGGTCGCGACGAAAATTACCGCTTGGAAACTGTCTGCAGCGAAGAAAAAATGTAAAAAAAAAAAAAAAACTAAGTAGAAAAGCTGTAAATTAGTGGAGGATTTTATGGCTGTCCTTTGAGATAACCTTGACTGTAGAGCATTAAAGAAAATCTGTGTTTGATTTTAGACGGCGATTGTTCATTTCCAACATAAGAGTTTGAAAAGTTGTTAAAAAATATTAAGAACACGTTTTCGATTCAGAATTTAATTAAAAGTAAAGAATCTTTTGATCTTTCTAATTTCACTTTCCCGTCCATCTTTTTTACGCTAACGTTTTTCAAACTATTTATGTCGTCTGTTTAAATATTCCTATGTTATTTCTTAGAAGTAAACTTAATGATACGTTTCTAAATTAAATCTCTGAATGAATTCATAATTATAAGTTATAAGATTAGTTTCTGAAATTGTAAGATTTTTATAGGTCTCTCTAAGAATGTTTTCCCAATAGACAGTATATATTCGACAATATAATGTGAATTAATGTCACTGTTTGATGTACACATTTACAAACTATACCTGCTATAGACCCTTACACCGTATAGCTTTTTTAAGCACTGGCTACATTTTTTCCTTGAGGATAAGTGCTTGGTTTAGTTTGTTTTGTTCTAAGTCAGATCAACCTCAATGCCTCATGTAATGCCGACAACTTTTTTTTTCCAGGTAATATTTTTGTTTTGTCAAAATTCTATTTCTGGTAATATTTTTTCCTCAAATATATAGCTGGTAATATTATTTTAAAAAAATGTATTTCTGGTAATATTTTTTCAAAAATGTATTGCTGGCAATAGTTATTTTTTTTCTTCAAAAATTTATTGCTGTTAATAATATTTTACAAAGTATTTCTGGTATTAAACTGGTATCATAATGCTTTTTGCCTCAGTTTCGTAGTTAACTATTTGCCCATAGCCGGACCACAACAAGAGGTCGAGACGAGAAACATTAAGATCGCATCTTCGCAGAAGGGAAGAGAAGAGAAGAAGAGAGAGAAAGCATCAAGTTTGTGTTTGCTATTTATAATTAATGTAATCACGTGACAGGTTCACATAAAATGGCGGGAAAAATTGGCCACACGCTGGAAAAATATTGCACGTGGGTGGATTGCAACGCCCACTTGTGAGTTTACTGACCAATTAGAAGCTGATATTTCCTGAAAATATTTACTAAGCATAGTGATCTGATGCACCTTTTTGTACAAAATTAACATTGATAAGAAAGCGGTTGCGGGATGCTACATCTTGATAGAAAATTCTCTTTGTTATGATTTTTGTGGGAAAAGCATCATCATCATATATCATCACTAAAAATACATTTGTTCTTTATGTTTGACCCTTAATATTTATTACTAAATTTGAATATATTTTTTATATCATTTATTCTATCGTTGGTCACGCATGCGCAAATATCATTGGGAAAATTACTGCTCTATCCTATATCTCTCCAGCTATGGGTTAAATTTTAATATGCGTATCTGGAAAAATAATTGTCATCTCATTATAAAATTATTAATTGTATATTCACTCGTATAAAATATTATACTTACGCTCCAAATGATGTTTAAATTTTAAATATCTTACATAGCTTTGATATGACGTACAAATAAATCAATCAATAAATTATCTACGCTGAAACTTAGAAATGACATCGAAAGACAGCGGTTTAAAATTTAAAATAATTACATCGACTGATATTGAATTTATAATTTCATTAGGCGCCTCACACTTATGGTCTAGTACCAATCTAAGCTGGACTTAATAAATAAAAACTTAATACGAAAATCGGTTGATTTTTTTGGCGTTTTTTTTTAAATAATAAATTTGAATAAAATCATAATCTTTCTCTAATCGTACCCAATCTATTATTATGCATTTATTCTTTCTGGGAATATCACAAGTGTCTGTTTTGCTGCACATTCTTTCTAATACATTTTCTCATCATTTTTAAAAAAAATGCACAACTAATTTCCATGAAAAATTGAGATATTATACCTTTATTTGTAATTGTGGATGTGGAGATAAATAATTCTGTATTATATATATATATATATATATATATATATATATATATATATATATATATATATATATATATGTCTGCTAATTTTTAATAAAATCCGTCCATACTGACGAATAACCTTCCGTGCATTGATGTTAAAGGATGAGAGAAATGTGCTATAGCTGTTTAAATCTCTTTTATTTTCAATACCCAAGTACTTTATATCTTCTTCCAAGATCCTCTTCAGGGGTGAAAGTTGTACAAAACTATATATTTTTCATTATTACAAGTAATTATACAAAGTTGTGCGTTGTTATCATTACCGTATTTTTTCAATATGCATTTTAAATGCAAGACTTTTGACAATGTGGTGAGTGATCATTAGAAAATGAAAACACATTATCCATTATGGAATTTGTTTCATGTTATAATGTCAGGGTCGTGTGCGCTTTGAAGCATGAAAAATCTGTTCATTTACTGGCATTTCAGAACATTACTGCAATATTCGGAGTTGATTCTTTTCAGTGCCGGCTTTAATTTTTTAGTATATATTGCTTCTAGAATCTGTAAACTGAATTTGTTTTGTTCATGGTGTAGGATAGTTGTGTTGTCGATTAGTAATTTTTTTATATTGTGAATGTGGACAGGAATGTTGCTGTAGATGGCTCGCAATGGACGAATGGTTAGACCTGTATAGTATAATCTGTCTTGTTAGTGTCATTATTATATTTTTTATTATTATTGTACTTTGTAATTATAAAAATTACAATACAACCAATTTAATTATTCGCAATACCTCTTCCTCACTAACTGATATATTACGTAAAACCAACATTATATACCAAGTTAAATGTTCCTTGGCAGAATGCATCTCCGACAAAAAACAAATATATATGTTGAGTATACGACAAATATACTAATTTGTGACATTGCTTCTGCAAACGAGGTATGAATGAAAGAAAAAAAAGAAGAAACGTTGGCAGAACGGAAAAAAATAGCAAGTGCTAAAGGTACGAAAAAGACGAGTAAGATAATAAAAAAACGTGTAGGTACGAGAAGTTCAAAGTAAGATAGGTAGATCACCTTTCCTGGCCAGATAACCGAAAGTAGGTATGGTCTACAGGACAAAACTTTTTGGTAGACATTTATTGCTTCATCTTATTTCTTATCTCCTCATGGAGATCCCAACAGCAGATATATCATGTAAAACTCAAATAGCCGTTACGGAATGGATTGCAAACCGGAAGTTATATCCTTAGAAGCAGAATTATTCTGATGTAATATCTCCAAACTTCAGTATGGTGTTTTATTTCAATGAAGATTTCATTTTTTTTAACAATTTTAAAATTGCTCGTCTGTTTCCTCCACACTATTTCTCATTGTACCAACTATAGAAAGAATAATTAGCGAAAATGTATTTTCTTTTACTTTTTTTTTTTTTGTATTTTATTATATAAATTTATTGAGATGTCCTGGTTTCCGAAACTATGCTAGCCTCATCCAACATTTCATTTCTGTAGACGACAGTGTCAAATGTTAAAAATGAGAAAATCTACTTAGACCGGCAAAGGAACTGAGAAAATGGTAAATACAAGGATAATAGGTTTGGCCGTCATTATTGGCACGTGAGCATTCTTCTTAAAAAAGCTTCCACATACTTTGGAAAAATGCAAAAGAGAAGAATCAAAAATGTCCCCGTGGCGGCTTTACTAAATGTATCCCGAATACTGGGAAAATTCCTCACATATTAAAAAAACAAACCTGATATCACATCTGCGAGAGCTACTATAGATTATTAATAAATATATAGAAATAAAAATATCTATAAAGAATTATATACAAGAATAATATTATTTGAACCAGTTATGCAGCAATAAAGACATTAGACATGTTATTAACAAAGCATTGACAAAAATAAAAGAGACGTAATATTCTAATGTTCTCGTAATATAACTAAGATTATGAGAATTTTTGAAATAATAAGCGTCGATAAATGTCCCTGAGCTGACAACAATGCCATGCAACTGGGAAAAGGGAGATTAAAATCAACATTATCAGGTAGAAAAAAATCTGAAACAATAACACGGAATATAATAGTAAGTAAGAATATGACGTTGGAGGAAATAGCCAATGAAGGTGACAATCATGATGAAATTATTGATTACTTACACAGAGTCAAGGAGTGCGAATGTCTAGAAAAGGAAGTAGAACAAATGGATCTTAATTGGAAAGAAAAGAGAAGAAAACAATCTAAAAACAAGAAATGGTTACTAAAAAGTAAATGTAAAAGAAAAGGAAATAGAAATTACAGAATGAAATTTAAAGCCAAATGACAGCAAGAACGCTACCATTGATAAGGAAATGGTTATAAGGAAAGATAAGGAAAGAAAGGAAAAGGAATAACTTGGAAATTAAGAAAAATATCAGAAAGGATCGCGGAAAAAATAAAGGCAGTAACAATGATGGAAAAAATGAAAGAGGGCAAAAAATGAAGGAAAAAAATGAAAGAAGAAGGAAACAAAGAAATAAAGAACGAAAATCGAAACAATGTGGGAAGGAATGAATAAAATAAAAACTGTGAAAAAAGAAAGAAGGAAACGATGTCGGAAAGAAAGAAAGAAAGGATGAAAGAAACAAAGATTGAAACAAAAAATGCGAAAAAAAAGAAAAACTGAAGGACACAATGAAGGAAAAATGAAGAGAGGAAAGAAGAAAAGAATGTAGGAAACAATGAAAGAAGGACAGAAAGTAGAAAGGAAGTATGAAATAAATACAAAAGAAACCATAAAGGAAAGAAAGTTAGAAGGAAACAATGACGGAAAGATGGTAAGAAGGAAGGAAGAACAAAATAAAAAAGAATAAAATAAAAAAGTAAAAAATGAGAAAGAAAGAAGTAAGGCAGCAAAGGAGAAATAAGCAAATGAATTAAAACAAAACAGAAAGAATTAAAAAAAATTAAATGAAAGGCGAAAATAAAAGAAATAAGAAAGGAAGGATAAAACGAAGACAAAACGAAACTAAAAAGAGAAAGCGGGGGTGAAAGCTTGACGGAATGAAGAAACGCGAGAATGAACAGGCATGAAGAAGAAAGAAACCAACAAAGAGAAAGACGAGTAGAGTAATCAAGGTAAAATAGATTAAAACCATGAGAAAATTGAACGGGAAGAAAAGACCATTCAAAATAAAAGGGAAGAGAAGCAATGCACTAAAGAGAGAAGAAGAATTTAAAAAAGAAAGAAGAATTTAAAAAAGAAAGAAGAATTCAAAGCACGGAGAATAAAAACGAATGCTGTATAGGGAAAGCTAAAAAAAGGAAAAAAAAAAGCCATAAAAAAAGAAGATAAAAGGATACAAAGGAGGAAAGTAAGAAAAACAAATGGCAAAAGAGATACGCGAGGAAGAGAAGGAGGAAAGAAGATACAAAAATAGTGAAGAAAGTAGAAAAAAAAAGATCGGGAGAAAGATTATGAAAGAAAAGACAGAAAGTACAAAGAGAGAGGGAAAATTGAGGGGAGAAATAATTATTAAGAAATCAATATCAAACGTACGTCGTTATATTTTTCTTAAATAAAGGATTCGACCATTATCTTTTCTGAATATAAGAACGTAGAATGAATAATTAATGCTCTTACAGGCAAATAACTGGCTTGTAACTTTCAATACTTCTAAACTAAGCTGATATCGTTTCATTATCACCGAATCAAATCGCAATGTTTCTCCAATTAGAATGAACGTTTCTATTCTCAATGAGGCTCCGTGATTTGAAAGCCTATTAAGTCTCAGAT
>CAHIKZ030004302.1:2297500-2300000 GCA_903632075.3 Acanthosepion pharaonis | reverse complement strand
TGGGACTACTAACAAAAATGGATAGCACATATAATTCAAGAGAAAATAAAGACATCATTATGATGTTAACATTCCACACCACTTCAAATAGAATGTTCTGAAGGAAACCCTATCAATACTAGAGTGATAAAGTCTTATGAACATATGAAACCTATTTTCCTAAAAAAAGGGATTTAAGAGAATTTTTTTATAGATTTCAAACGATAGCAGTAATGGATTCTCGGTCAGGGAAGCCTGTCCGTTTAGGGAAACGGCTTATATTACCATTCCCATTAAAATAAGTGTTTTTTTTTTTAAAGCATTTCACCCCAAGCAAGGCTGGACTCTCACCAGTATACAAAGGGCTACAGAAAGTGTAAGTAAGGGAAAAGACTGTGTATAGGGTTGGGGGTTGACAAACGGATAAAAAGAAGAACAGGACAAAGGTCTCAGAAGATGTCGATTGTCATTACATTTAAATTTTGGAAGATTATACTTATCAGGGAATCAAGTAAGAGGAAGGGATTTCTACTATTGTTCGTTGAAAAAAATACTCCCATACAACCGTCATATTCGTAAGAATTAGTTGTATAGATAATTTCGAAATTGTGTTAAAACGTATCACTTTGAAAACTTGCTCTTAAACCCGTCAAAGAAAATGCTGCACGATCCAACTGTGATTAGTGTTTCAACTCGAAAAATATTACCTCACTTCGAAAAGACAAGGCACAGTTGTATTCGAGAAAGAAAAAATTAAATGTTATATCTTCACTGAACTTCAGACACCTGTTGAATACGTTTCAGGCACGGTTTATGAATCGTAGGAGAAGAGTTAAAAGATAATAATTCATTTAGGAAACCAGATTGGAGGCTGCTAAAACCAAATCATATTTCGCCCTCTGTGGATACGGTTTAGCTTCTGATCAACAAGACTGTACACACGAACGTGTGAGAAAATATTCATGAATTCCGTATACACTATCAGGCATTACAGCATTTATTTAAAAAGTTCAGTCTCAAAGGCAGTTATTGCTGCCGTGGAAACATGTTTCAGTTTGCGAAAATATACGATACTTCAATATGTTGCAAACGTCACCTAGATATTCGTAAAGTAAATTAACGTGACATATATTTCGGATTTTTATTCTTTTTGCCTGAGTTTTCATTATTATAGGAACAACACCCGCTGAAAATTTCCCCACAGAACAAAGTACCAGAATCAGAAAAAATTGTTTTGTATTTAACCATATTTTTTATTACAGTATACTTTCAAAGAATTCCAAAATTTTATGACCAAATATCCCAATATGACGACACCCTTATTATTTTTAGGGGGTAAAACTTATGGGGCTTGTATGCATCAACAGACTCTAAACAAATCAGCTATCCATAGATAAAATATGTGTAGAAATGTGAGATCTGCAAGCATATATATCAATGATTTTATACAAAAAATACTATTGAAAGATCTCATCTGTGTGAAATCAGTATTAGAAGGTAATTATCGTAATAACGTATGATCCTTTAATAATTACATAGGAATATAATTTCAAGTGTCTGAATGTTTATTCTGTATATATCTATCTGTGCATATTGAAAAAGCATTGGAATTACTAGATTTTTTAAAATTTCTAAGTGAATTCTATATGTTGTAAGACTCTGCTAATTGTTATGGGACTAAATTTTCTTATTCAGCGAACATTTACATTTGACAAGTTTATGTACCATAGAAATGTGCCATAGAAAAATCCTCACGGTAGAAGAGGAGAATAGTACGGTGAACATTTAAACAAGTAAGATACCTTAAAAGTAGAGTTTTTTTTTTTAATATTAAGACCACCCTTCAGAGGAAGCGATACATAAAAAACACAACACTCTCGAAATATTTATGGGAACAGGAAGAATGTGTAGGTATATATAAAGAGAAATGGATATTTATAAATACGCATATCCCTTGAACGATAGGTTACAAATATTTGTTTATTTCATGAAAGAGAAATTTCCTATTATAGCTTTCGCTAAGAAGAGCAGGGGTTTAAAGTGAGCATCTCGAATAATCTCCAAATGCAGACCTGACAGTAAGTATCTCTAAAGTCGTTGAGTCATTGTGACGATTGCTGTGCGCGTGAATGGTTATATTTAAAGATGACTTCATTATTTTTATTGCCTAATTGTGCTTCATTTCTAGTACTAATACATATTTTAATATTCTTCTTGTAAATATGAAACACTGATCTGCGCAATCGCTGTAGTTTTTGTACTGATATACACAATGTAAACAAACTGGCGCAATTTTTGTTATCAGCACGGTGATTTGAACGTGCCAAATTATTAGAAAAGTATAAGAATTTAGTGAAAAGATGGGCCGTAAAAGCAGTTTAACTGATGCTGAAAAGAAAACTATCACCTCAGAACTCTCGAAAGGTAAATCTACCCTAGAAATTTCTAAAATGATAGGGAGGTGTCATCAAACTGAAAAAGTTCTCCGCCGACTCTACACAAGTACGCAAAAGGTCAGATA
>CAHIKZ030004302.1:2052500-2292500 GCA_903632075.3 Acanthosepion pharaonis | reverse complement strand
GGAAGGATATTTTCCATTGTGATTCTTTTGCTGTTCAAATTCCATTTGATGACTGATTGAATAGATGCATAACACCAAAGGCATTCTATATTCAGATTACATATGTGTCAACTTAACCCAGTGTAACATTAAATCATCTTAACATTATAGTGCAGTGGGATGCAATCAAGTTCAAATTACCATTATTGTAGCTTCGAGGTGATTGGAATCTAAACCCTACGGTTTCAGAATATGTCTTTAGGATTATTTAGATTCGGTGATGAAATTTATTTCAGCTTACTCCATTATTGCGAGCATTTTGTAAATGTTCTACTTTATGTGGTGTGTCCCCTCAGGACGTAGACGATCATGGGTCTTAACAACATCATGTCCCTTTTAGCTCTTAATGAATTGTGTATTCTATCTTGAACCCTGTTCCGCAATCTATGTACTGAAGCACCATCAGTATTTTATGCTTGATTTTCTTCTGCGTGGTTATCTTGCCTTTTTGCCTTTTTATCTGTCCTGTGATGTTCCATTCCCCCTTTCCTCATTATGTGTCCTAGAATATCAACTGTATCTACCTGATGTTAAGAATAAGATTCCTTTTTGTTTCTATTTTCTCTAAAACTTCGTCATTTCTCCCATGATTATGCTATAATAAGCATCCCTATGTAGAACCACATTTTTGTTGCCCCAAGTCTTTTCTTCTGTGAAGAGATTGCACACTACTCACTGCCACACATGAGGACAGCTATTTCGTAAAATTTTAGTACCCATTACCTTTCTAACGAATTTTTTTTTCCAATTCCATAGGACTTTGATTAGGTTTTGAAATGCATATATGCCTATCCAAATACACATTTGTATTTAAGTTCCACATTTTCCGTCCTCTGTTAAACCACTTCCCAGATATTTAAATTTCCACGCTGGTTTGATTTTGGAATCTTCGATTTGCAATTCGCACTTTGGGTTAATACTATTCCTAAAAACCGTGCATTCTGTGTTTTTACAGTTTATATTTCTTTCTTTTTACATTCCTTCACTTCATCCTACAGGGATTTTTTTTTAAAATTTATCTGACTTCTATCAACACTGTTTCATCTGCATCCATTATGTTGTTAAGATTGTGCCCGCTAACAAAGAATCCATGTAGGAATTCAAGTTCTCACATAATCGACTCTCTGTATACGTTGAATAAATCCGGTGAGAAGATACATCCTTGTCTTACACCAATTTCTGTTTTTGTATATTTACTGAATTCATTTTATATCCATAGGCAGTTGTTTTGCTGATAGTATAGCTTCTTTATTATTCTGATACACTTCCCAAATATATCAATGATAGTGAACAATTCCAATAGGTCTTTGGTGCGTAATTTAACGAACACTTTTGCGTAATCTAAAAAAAAAAGCCACAGAGATATGTTCTTCATCATTTGTATTGCCGTTTCTGATAACATTCTGAGCATAAATATCGCGCTGTTGTTCCGGTGTATATGACAATATCGCACTCTTCCTGTCCAATTTCCGGTCTGTCTTTGTCGCGCGAGCTCTATTCATCAGAATTCAGATTATAAGTTTCGTTATATAGCTCATTAGTCTTTTGTCCGATGGCATTCTCATTCGTTAACACATGATTTCTTACGCAGTGTTAGGAAAATAGATCCACTTCGACCCTCGGAACATATTAAGCTGAAGTAGATCTATTTTCATAGCATTTATTTTTAAACACACACACACGAACATATATATATATATATATATATATATATATATATATATATATATATATATATATATATATATGTCAGGTCATTCCATAAGTTCTGTCCGAATTTTACCTTTTTTAAAATGAACGAAATTTAAAGAGTATTTTATAATGTCTAATCGAGCTGAACATTATTTTTCTGTTTAGATGCATTTAAACTGAACAAATTTTATTTCAGAGATCAATAAAATTAAATTTTGTTTCATTAAAACCCTGCTATCATGGAAGTACCCAAGAATCATTTGAGGCACATAATTCTTTATGAGTTCAAGAAAGGAAATTCAGCAGCCGAATCGGCTTGAAGCATTCACTCAGTTTATGGAGAGGAATGTGTGAATGAAAGAACCTGCAGAAGATGGTTTGCAAAATTCAGAGGTGGAGATTTCACCCTTGAAGATGGATCGAACAGGACGTCCAGTTGCGTTTGATGAAAAGCTTCTTGAAGCAGCCCTTGAAGAAAATCCTGCTTTGTCAGTTGATGGATTGGCAGTGGTTCTCAGTTCAAACCATACAACTGTTCATCCTCATCTTCAACAACTTGGAAAAGTTCCTAAACTTGGAAAATGGGTGCCGCATGAATTTTCTGAAAACAACCTCAAATCCCGAGTTGACATCTGCTCTTCTCTCCATTCTCGCCAACTTGTTTCACCTTTTTTGGAGAGAATTGTGACTGGCGACAAAAATGGATCTTTTATCGAAATGTTAAGCTTTGTAGACAGTAGATTGATAAAGGGAAAGGACCCCAGCCTCAGCCTAGAAAGGAACTTTATAGGCAAAAGATTCTTCTTTCAATCTGGTTGGATCGCCAAGGAATAATCCACTTTGAATTCTTACCACTTAATGCAACAGTTAATGCTCAAATATACTGTCAGCAATTAGAGCGTTTAAACCAAGCTTTGAAGAAAAAAAGACCTGCTCTAGTGAATCGAAAAGGGGCGATGTTTTATCAGGACAATGCGCGACCCCACACAGCAAGAATCACGTCACAAAAGATCGAAGAAATTGGTTGGGGAAAATTCCTTATCCACCTTATTCTCCCGATCTTTTTCCTTCAGACTACCATTCGTATCGTATCTTACAGAATCGGTTGGAAGAAACAGCTTTTGTAACACAGAAAGAGGTTAAAACTGACATTTGTGAGTTCTTCGAATCAAAGCCAAAAGAGTTTTACAGGAATGGAATTAGTAAGCTTGTTAATAGATGGAAGGAAGTAATAGATAATCAGGGAAAATACATGGTTGATTGAATCTGTAATTAAATGTAACATTTGGTCTCTTGTTTTCTTCATTCGAAATTCGGACAGAACTTATAGGATGACCTGATATATATATATATATATATATATATATATATATATATATATATATATATATTATCTTAATAATTTTGAATCTCACTCTACAACGCATCGGATGATTGGAAAAAGACAATAACGGGTTTAAAAAAAAACGAAACTTAGTCAAAGTTATCTCTCTCTCTCTCTTTATATATATATATATATATATATATATATATATATATATATATATATATATATATATATATGAATATAAAAAATATAAATATAAATATAAAAGTGAAAATAGAAGTCAACACTCAAAGGCGACATGCTCTTTCATGCTACACGCAATGACCCAGGGGCAAGTGTTGGGTTTTGCTATCGACTATATATATATATATATATATATATATATATATATATATATTGATAAAATACTATTGAAATATATATATATATACACGCGTATATATTGACTTCATATTTTGCGGTATGAATTTTAACTCCTCTCTCCTTCTTTCTTTCTCTCTCTATTGATATATATATATATATATATATATATATATATATATATATATGAGTGAAAAGTATAAAATATAAATCAATATAAGTATGTATAATTATTTATATATTATATGCATAGTACTTATTAGAAACCGCTCAATAACATATATATATATATATATATATATATATATATATATATATATATATATATATATATATATATTATATATATATATATATATATATATATATATATATTTATATTATATATATATATATATATATATATATATATATATATATATATATATATATAAATATATATATATATATATATATATATATATATATATATATATATATATATATATATATATATATATATATATATATATATATTAGTTTGATTTAAACACGCATTCAAATCTAACATTATAGTCCCCAGCATACTTGTTGAAAATACAATTATAATGGAGTCATCCACATCGAAAAGAAATTTAATGAGATCACTAATAATAAAAATATTATTCAATATCGTCAATTCGAACGCACCCACAACTTACTTACCGTGTCTGGAAAATAAAACGTTCATATAACGCTAAATATATACATAAACTCTGTATACATTCAGTTAAAAATAAAATAAATATCATCATTTATAATGGTTAAATGAATATCTGAAAACGCGCGTATATGCAGAACATTTATTTAATTATTACACACCTTACGTCCAGAAAAATCACCTATATGAATACAGGAAAAATGAAATAAAAACCTTAATAGCAGTACCTTGTGAGTCGGCTTTAATTAAACTTCTAGAAAAAAGTTAATGTTACCCAAATAAAATACTATAGATGAACACACATATTTCGGATATACATAAACTGATTTATATATATATATATATATATATATATATATATATATATATATATATATATATATATATATATATATATATATATATATATATATGCAGTTCGATACAATTTACTCATCTGATTTTTTCTAAATTTTCTCTTCTCCGATAAAATGACAGTTGAGCTAAATTCAAAGGATAAGCGATCTAAAATCCGAAGAAGAAGCTTTGAAAGCTCTTTGAATTTAGCAGTAAGTACTGCCAAGCATCCGTTCAGTATAATGTTCTGGGTATGCTTTTCTTTTCGTGGAACTGGTTTCTTAAAACCTATTGAAAAGACCCTCAGGAGCGAGCAGTACAAGAGAATTTTCAGAGTCTTGCCTGCTTCCTTCTGCTGAAAGTGTGCAAATCGACCCCACAAAGCTCATTTTTATGCAGGATAACGCTCCCTGTCACAAGTCAAAATTGATGAAGGAATACTTTGATGAGAAGCAGGTGAGTGATTTGACATGACCGCCTCAATTTCCTGACCTCAACCACATAGAAAAGTTATGTAGCATTATAAAGTACAGGCTCTCGAGAAAGCAGGTGAGCAACAAAGAGGATTTAATTGTGAATTTCATATCCGAATGGAATTCAATGTTTGGGGATGAGATTTGCCAAAACCTAATCAAGTCAATGCCAAAAAGGGTTGAAAAGGTTATTCAAAATAAAGGAGGACCCATAGATTATTAAATATTTCGAACTATATTACCTATTATAAATAAATTATACCTCTATTATTCTTTATTTAAAGCTGTTCGGTTATGTTTCTATTGATTACTAGTTGCAGGAAATAAGTAAGTCACTTTTTTTGCACAGAGTTTTTCTCTAAATCTCATTTACATTCAAAATTGTAATGATCAATAGAATACCTTAGGGTGAGTAAACTTTTTTTACTAGGTGGGCGTGAAGGGGTCTTTATATTAGTAAGATTAAAAATTTAAAACAATAGGCAAATAAATTTTTAAGTAAAATAATCAGATGAGTCACTTTTATCGTACAACACTGTATATATATATATATATATATATATATATATATATATATATATATATATATATATCAGTTCAGTTAGCATATGTCAGATAACATTAGAATTAATCTCTGTCTCTCAATTGATTATGGTAGTTATATTGGTTGTAAATATCTTTAATCATCTCACACGAGTCAGCGTGCCAAAAACTTTATTGCGTTGAACGAAATTGGAGATACTAATAAAACCCAAAATAAAATAACTAAACAAATCCTTCGTTGCGCACGAAATTCGCTCATTCTCAGATCTCTTTACTTTCTTTTTTATGTAACTATTTGTTTTCTATTAAAAAAAAAATCAAAAAATACATGTTACTCCTTTTTAAACATTAATGGACGTTTGCCTGATGACTTGTCATTTTCAAACGTTTAAGTCAATAAATTAAATGTGCTCTTGGGATTAGAGATGGATTTAAATAATTACTGATGTAAAGGCCCTGACGCAAAAGTCAGAGATGAACAGAGAAAGAAAAGAAGAAAGCCAGACATGAGAAAGGCGTTGAACATATAAAAATGAGTGACGTGGACATTTCCCACTGGCTGACTTTCAGTTTTGAAGCATTTACTTGCAAATATAATGTGATCAGTTTTATCTTTAAAGAAATAAAACAGAAACGGAATCGAATAAAGGGTTTCGTTGTTTTTTTTTTATATAGGTTTTGTGTTTTCTTTTAAAAGAATATTTGTTTCTTGAGGTTTATTCTTGAGTGAATGCAATAATTTAAGGGATGAAATAGCGGAAAACAGTGTGAGATGGCAATGTAAGAAAACATGATTGTGAACCGAATAAAGGAATGTGAATAGATTGGCAAGAAAGCGCCCGGAGTTAATTCTGAACTGCTGAATTAGAAATGGAATTGAATACGAATGGAGTTGGGGTTTTTTTTTAAAGAAAAATAGTCCCTAGGAAGAAAGATACATTGACACGGGAGAGCAGAGAAGGAAAGGAGAAAAATAGACTGAAATCAAAATAACGAAGAGAGTGATTAATTTGAAAATAGGAAAAATTGACCCTAGGAGTTGGAGAAAAATCCACAATTAAGAAAATAAACGGTAAATGAATGAAAATGAAGCAGAGCGAATACGATGAAAATCATTCATACAAAAGACGTTGAATGAGGACAGATGGAAAAAGAAAATGAATGAAAGACGAAAAAATGAGGAAAAAAAAACAGATAGAGGAGAGTAGGCTAAAAATAAAGACTTTTTGGAATCCCTCCAACCATTTAAATCGTAGGTGCGCCACATTAACACCAGCCAGAGCAACAGTTAGGCGTCTAAGGCAAAAAAAAAAAAAAAAACGGAGCCCATTCCTCTTAAAGACAGTTTTGAATCTCTGCATTCTCTTCTTCTCCATTAGATTCAACCCGAGGATAGGAACCTACTCTACACTAAATATACAACCAGGAAGTGGAGCAATATGATTCATGCTTTTTCCAAGAAGTATCAGCGAGATGAGAACGGCATTATCGACGTGTTTTTTTGTTTGTTTTTTTTTAGTTTTGTTTTTTATCTAGACAAGCCCGATTTTATCACCGAGTTGATAACTTATACGACCGCATATTCCAGATGTAAATTAAAAAGTTTTCAAATAAGAGGCTATAGCAGTATTAGTCATAATAAGGAGGGTAGGTGCGTACTACCCCCAAAACCCTTTTCCGCGGTAGGGGCTATACTTGATTAGGGCTCCAAGCATTGATTTGTGTCCCGCTATCTTATCATAGCGTATTTCTACCTATATTTATATACGTTACAGTTTAAACTAAACACAAATGACTATAAAGGAAAAAAAAATATCGTGGGTTTCGACGTCATTCTGTTTGTATTTTTCGTCCAAATCTGTTTAGTTATTTTGCTTAATATTAAATCTAGTAAAAGCATTCTTAAAAGCATATATAATATTCACTACTTTTAACCATAATTTTAAATGCATTTAATTATTCAGCTTTTTAACAAGAAATATCTGAAGTCGATGTTAAAAATTGCCGCAAAATATTGTCGATTGTTTAAGATGGAATGATCTATTATGACATATCTCTAATTTGTATTTACATACATTGTGTTTATTTTCATTTTCTTTTAGGAGAATTGTTCATTTATATTGCATATGTTACATTATTGTGTACAATAAAATAACATGTATAAAAAGATTACTTTAAAATAATATGTATATAACAAATTAATATGTATAATTAGCATACAATAAAATGTATATTTTATATGAATATTGCCTTATGAAAATGTAGAAGAGTAGGGGCTCCGGATCATTGATTGGAAAGTGTCTCGAGACCCTAACACCGCCCCCTCCATAAAAGTATTAGTCAGAAAAATATATTTATATCGTTTTCTTATTTCTGTGTTAATTAAGTTTTAATTATGACCTAATCAACTATTAATCATACGTATTTCATAATGAACGATTTCTATTCTGAAATATATGTGTTGACAGAGAGAAAAGAAAAAAAAAACACAATATTAGTCAACATTTTGCCTGGCAATAAATGCCGAATTTCCTCACCCCCACCAATATATTTTATAATAATTTCTAATGAATTCAGATAAATGCCTTTATTGTACAAGTACAAACACAGCGGAAATACTTTTCGGGAAAGTAAACCAAATTCCTATGTAAGAAGTGGCGAGTAGAAAAAATTATCTAATAGAAATTGCTATCTTGAAAGTGTCGTGTCTCTTACACTCTTCCATATAAAACGGATGTTGACAGCTTGACAACCCAATGAAGAATGCGAAAAAGCATTCGGTATTAAACGAAAGAAAATGAACTATACATTGGCCAGCAGAAATGACTCCAGCTAAAAGACCCAAACTGTGAGTTGGATCCGATACGACTGATATAAATTCCGCAAATACCAGAGAGAGAGAGAGAGAGAGAGAGAGAGAGAGAGAGAGAGAGAGAGAGAGAGTGGGATGTCGACATGCAGAGACTGGCCAAGAATGCAGCAGGCACACTGAACGTGATGCTATCAGTTTCATCTATCAATGCCTGCGCCGTCGTCTTCACAGAACATCAGCCGACAGTCACCAACATTCTTTCGCCTTCTCTTTCTTTCTTCTTCTCCCATTCTGCCTTTAAAACAGCAACGGGTGGTAGATTGATGGCTTTATATATATATATATATATATATATATATATAAATTACACATTTATTTACCCAAAATCTGATGTAATTATTTTCCTTGAATTCACTTTGCTGAGGCGAAGAGGACATTAACCTTTACAGCAGTAACAACAACAGCGACAAGTTCTGCCTTCCAGGTTATCCATTCTTCGTTTCGACAACAAAATAAAAGGAAAATGTTCATGTTAATAGTAATGGTAATATTAACCGTTTCCACTTAAGGAAACATTCAGCATTCAATGCTTACGGACATATCACATTCGACACACCGGTACTCGTACTATTATCGAAGTTAAGCAGTATCGAGCCTGGCCAGAACCTAGATGAGGGAGCACTTGGGAATTCCAGATAAAGTAATCTTGGTAGTGTGAGTGTTGTAATGGATAATTCCTCACAGTTGTTAATCGGAGAGCCGTGTACCATTTCTAGTTGGGTTCATTAAAATTTCTTACGCGCAAATACACTTGGGAAAGTATAAATCCACTTCTTCTCTCTTAGCTTTGGGCTAAATAATAAGACCTGTGTCCCTATACCATTATTATCTCAATCTATTCTTGCAATCTAAAATATTTGCTAGCTTTAAATGACTTACAAACGTTTGGTAAGCCGTAAAAACGGAAGAATCAATCAACATTCAGTGATCGATCAACCAGCGCACTAGTCTGTTGAAATTTTAACTTCTATCAAAACGATTTTATCAATGTTTAGTGTTGATGGTAGCTTTCTTCCTAAACTTTTGTTTGCAGTAATATGAATACCAACATCTAAAGTTATTGATTTTTCTAATCTAGCTACACATGCTATCCATTTTAGCTGTTGCTGTTGTTTAAGATCAAACAAGTCATGAGATTTCTGCTATTTCATACGGTTCTTTATGATGCTCTTGTGCCACACTGCGAGCCTCGAATGATGGTTCATCGTACAAACTACAGTCATCATTCGCTTGAATCTATTTTAAACACTAATCTCAGAAAACAGCGATATACACCTGATATTTCAGAACGAGTTTGGCGCCATGTATCCCATCCATATTCATTTTTGATCTGACGATCCTATTTAAGAACAGATTTTTAAATAAGTGGGTGAATTTAAAAAAAAAACGGTTTGTGTAACCCTCCAAGTTGAAAATACAATGCGAGAGGCACTCTCCATGTTAACGGATTACTCAAAAATAATCTCGCTGTATAATCGAACTTCGACATAATGTCTATTTCTTTTAATCAGACGTTCAGAATAAAATAAAGATAATACTGTCACTAATTCATGCTTTCTAACTGTTTCCCCGTCATTGTTTCTACGTATTTTATTATTAATTCTTATCTAATAATCATATATATAAGGTCGATATTAAACTAGATAAAATGCGGGTATGGTAAAGCTTGTCGGTGCTTAAATTGGAATCCGATTGCTTGCTACAAGCTCAGGTGTTACTTATTTTTGCGTGTTCCTTGGATTATGGTTAATGGAAATATATATCTTATCTCTTCAGCTGTGGTATATTGGACTCTCTGGCTCTGCGGGAGAAACAACCTATGAGAAGGTAAAATATTAAAGAGTCAATGTTGGAGTAACGGGTAACCATTCGAATATATTTCTTTAGAATCTATGTCAATTCATAGACAATAATGATTCCCTACATCCTGAAGTGGCACTGCATTTAAAAAAAAATTGATTAATCTTCAAATAATTAAAGAATGCCATACACGGATTGTTTCATTTGTCTTATAACTTTTGGATATTGAATTTGACGATGAAATGGGTTCGACATAATAGAGAGAAAATTAAGTTAAATGTAGCAAGAATTAGACGTAGAGGTGGGCAGAGTGTAAAACATTTTCATCAGGAGATAATTGTTGTTAAAATACAAAGAAGGCTGGCACTGTCTCTGATAAATTTCACTTGCGGTTAAGACAACGATATGCAGTCAATATGGATATTTTGGACAGACATCAACGGGACTTGAAAACTGCGGGTACTCTCAAGGCATATGGATGGTAGCAGCAGAAACAGAAAAAAGAAACATTGCCTCAGATGACATAAAAATTCAAGGCTGGTTATGTTTAACATTCGACGGACTGAAAAGCGTAAATTGTATTTCATGGAGTTTCGTAATCGTCAGTCATTATTGCTTTGGATTTTCAGATAAGCAAATGTAGAGTAGAGGCAACAAGGCTATGGATCGAGCATGACAGTGGTGAAATAAAAGAAAAAGAGTGATATCTCTGTAGAAATTGTCTCTACGGACAGTTGTAGACTTCCTCCCTGTGGGGGTGATTTCTCATTTTCAACCACATAACGCTACATTTTATCTGTGTGGCAGTAATATAATTCTAGGAATACTTCCATTTCTCGTACGTTCATAGGTTATGAAACTATGATACTGGTTAGTACCTAGGTGGGGGACTGATAGATGCTATAAGTTTGGCTATGCAAATGGTGTAATGGATAACGGCACGGAGAGCCGATTCCCAAGTGCATTCTGGTTCGATATATTCACTTAGTCACAAAAAATGGATATGGAATGAAAACATCTATATCCCCCACATATGGATTAAGTAGTAGAACATTTATCAGTAAATTAATTTCATCTACCCCCCTCCGTATTCATACAATCTTAAAGTATTTTCTGGCTTAGAATAGCTAGAAAAGATTCATAAGCCGTAAAAAGCAAAACCAACCCATCAATCAAAATCTAGGAATAGTCCCAAGTCTCCCATTGTTCCATCTTTGACCATATTTGTGCCACAGCGAACCAGTAAAAGCCATGCTTCATTCCTCCATAAATACCATGAAGACGGACAAAATAAACGCAACTCAGTTACGAATGGTCCCTGATATTTCCTGTATAAAACTGTCAAAAATGATCATATATCTTATGCAGTTGTTTACAAGTGTTATTATCTCAGGTTATTAAAAACGCTCGCGTGGAGTAACGGTTATCAGCGCTGAAGGGAGAATCAGTGAGCCAAGTACATGAATCCATCTCCGCGCTATCAGCTGATTTCCTTGAACAAGCACGGCCATTGCTTCTTTTTGCATTTACATCACTATTGGGGAAGGCATGAATCCATATATTCTTTCAAAACCAATGAGTAGATTGGGTTTAATCGCCTTGCACGGCGGCCAGAATTTGAGAAGTTTAAGAATTAAAAAATCAATAGCGAATCATTTTATTGGGTTTAATATATTGGCTATCTTCCCATATAATTCATTACAATTCATAGGTAATAATTATCACCATCCTCCAGAGATGATATAGCGTTTAAATAATAAATTAAAATGCATAGAAATTTACGAACACTATACACAGATTCATTCATTTTTCTTTCTACTTTTCGATATTGAATTCTACGTTGAAATATTTACCTTTCTTTTTGCAGCAACTATCCTTGTTAATCAACAGTGGTCCCATTATCACATGACTATTGAATGCCCGCAGTTTTCATTTGCTGTTGATGTATATCAGAAATCTACATATTCCTTGCATAATCTTATCGCTCTTTCAAACGATAAGCATCGGAGACAGTATCATTTTTTGCACAATTTCTTAATTTATATACTCAGAGACTTTTGCACCAAGACACACCGGAGCAGGTATACCGGGTTGAATCATCCTTCGACCTCTATAGTTAAGAAAGAAGATCCATTCATATAACTTCTTTTCAAGAAAACCTAATTCGTGAACTGTCACCTGAAAGAATGATTCCCTAATCACTATAAGCACAAACTTTTCAAGCTTTACTTTTCGTCCTGGGTATGACGGTAAATAACATCTGGCAGCAAGGCCTCGGATCAGGGGATTGTATGTTTTGGGGGCGTGAAACGAACCTTTTAATTAGTGTTGTTCTCAGGTCTACCAGGACCCAAGTTGGTAGTAACGTTTAAAGTCCAAGCTATGGATAGATTGTGAACCCCCAAGCAAAGATCAACAGTATATTTTTATAATAAAATGACCAACAATATATTTTGCGGCCAAATAACATTCAGTGCAACACTAAAATATAAAAATACATTTTATAATACAATTATCATACATTTTATGATCTTCAAAATATATATCGAAATATAGATTTAATATGAAAGTATAAAATTACGTACGAAATATTTAGATTATGCATTAAATAGTCCATAGAGAGGGATATACCACCAAACAAAATCACTCAATCAACCAATATAAAAGAATATTCATGACACTAGTTCATCTAATAACCTACAATTTCTTATATCCATCAGTATATAACAATATAACATCAAGAAAACTACAATATAAAACGCACATATATCACCGCCACTAGTAATCTACAGAAAAATATATGTGCACAAAATCATATTGTCTACCATCTATTCAATTGTGAAACCTCCCAAGAAAATTAAATTTCAGCATTAAATGACCCATAAGATGTTGACCTGCCGTTAAAAAAACTCAATCAATCAATCAAGCTGTATTTACTGTCAACAACTTAATTCAGCAACTTTGTGTTTAGTGTCTTTGCATTGGATGTATAACAACAGAAGAAAATCAGTTATGGGTTAATACTATCATATAATAATAATTAGTATAATAGTCCGGTTTGTCTCGTTGAGAGAGGCAGACAGACGAGAAAATGTGCTACTCTGATTAAAAAAAAAAAACCCAGGAGAAGCCAACAGGAAAAAATTCAATTAATTTCCCGGGAAATGATGGCATAACACAGATTTTCTATATAAATAAATGGGAATGTCAGTGTGGTAGTGTGTCACACTTTTTCAACTTTACTTCCAGAGGCCGTAGCCCAACATATCATACCATTTTGGAATCAGGCCGAATCGGTCAACAAATTAAAATAAAAATATTCCGGTCCGAATCTGGACACGCAATCATAAAAATTCAGATTCACATCTTTTATTACTGCGATGGTTTACGTAATTTTTTGCGACAATTTTTTTATATGATAAAATTTTTTGTAACTTGGAAATAAATTTGGGATTAACTGAAATTAATTGCAAAATCTAGCGAAAGTCACCCATGAAATAAAAATAATTGTTTGTACGGAAAGTAAGGACCAACGTGCATTAAATTTTCTTTAAATTAAGTGGCGGCAAAAAAAAAAATATCGTTTAATATTTAAAAGGTAATCCTAAATATCAATGCAATATTAAATGCAGTGATCAATTTTGAGTACCTCTGTAGTTTATTATTGCCTACTGCATCCGGCAACAGTATGCCATGCACAAGATTAATCTCGGCCAACAGAGAAACAGATGACAATCAAAAGAGTCAGGTTGTAGCTAGGAAAAGAGAGACCCGTGCGAATGAAACCCGGATCAAACGGCAGCCTGAAGACATTGCAATGCTGAAAATTTGCAAAGAATTAGGGACTATTAAGCTCCTCAACACGCCGAACGCCCATTCAGGTGACCACCGCAGGAGGTAAATTAAAGTAAAATAAACGAAGACCCATTACCGGCTGTGTTCAGAAGGGCCAAAGGAAATGCAGAAAACCAACATACGAAGCCAAAAAAATTATAAGCAATTATTATTTAGTGACAGTTTATTGCTTAACTAATTTAGTTATCTAATGGAACTACAGAATGTTCTACTGCTGCTACTGACATTAATGCGTGAGCAGTTCTACCCCGTAATCAAAATTAATCTCTTGAGTAAGAAACGGAGCAAAGTTTAAGTGCTCGAATCTCATAAACACTAGAGATATCCCCTTGCCTCACATTTATTGCATTTGCCAATGAGTAACAGTCAACTCACTAAAACCAGTTTGCAATTCGTACACATTATTTATAGAGGATCCATATCTAACCAATTATATATATATATATATATATATATATGAACATGAAAGTTTCTACCGTTGGTTTCTCATTCAAATTTGTAACGTTTCTAATATATATATATATATATATATATAAAGACAATGTTTACAGACACACAAACATTCACTCCGACACACATACAGACACACACATAGAAACATGCTCACAGACCTACACACAAACATATATATATATACATACATACACACACAAACACACATACACATTAACAAACACAGATACACACAGAAACACGCACACACACACACACGCGCATATATATATATATTTAACTGACATCGTTTAATTATATAGAGAACATCAGGCTAAAGACATGATCGAATCGAATAGTCATTGGTATATAAATTCTTCTAAGAGTTTTTATTAAAAAAAAAAAAATTTGGCAATTCTCTATTTGTTTTGTTTTTTTTTTTGTTAAAATTAAGCGTTTCGCATCCTTTCCGACTATTCTCTTTAATCATAGCCACAATATATTTGTCTCCGATTATGTTGCTAGCCAATCGCTGTTTTGGCGAAAACTCACAAAAATAATCTGTGGCATATGATGTAGCTATGCAAAAATCATTTTTATTATTTAATCATTAGTGTATTAAATAAATGTTTAATCGTCTAACTTCTTTTTTGTAACACGTAACTTTTGAGAAAAGTACATTTTAAAGCAAGACCCGTCGTTAAAAATATTTTAACGGTTTTGTGAAAATTAGCAGTTAAAGAACCGCCATAATTATTTCATTTTGACTTGTTGTGTATTCATTTTTGAATCTATGGAAAAATAAATTTCCATAATCAGTGGCTAATAAGAAACATACTCTCAAGCGCTTGTGAAAATCTGGACGGAGCCGGGTAATCTTCCTTTGTTGAATAAAACGACTGCGGTAGGCGGATGGTCTCGGAAGCAATTAAGTGTCGGAAAGTAAGCGTTAGCACTCACGCTGAAAGGCTAAACGATTAGTCCAGCCGAAGGGGTTACAAATCATCATGAGGAAAGAAGTAAGAGCCGACAGCTATTGGCAGATTCAAGCCGCAGGACAGAAAATTCTTTCGGCGTATCCCGAAAAATAATTTGAACAAATCAAACACTCAAATTGAACTTTCCAGTAAAGAATGTAATAAATCCCTCGGGGCAACAACCTGTGGAAAATACGAAACCACTTTTGTTCCGAGAGATTCCAATTCATTTGAAGAAATTAGTTGGGTTCGCGTTTGCCTTTTCTACTTTGTGCAATTTTGTACTTCCTCAAGGTTTTCTTTTTTTCTATTTTAAAAGTTTACTCATTTTGTCATATATCGTTGCCTCTTTCTAAGAGATTAACCGTTTTTTTGCTGTTTTTTTTTGTGTTAATCTTTTATGAAATGTGAAATTTGTTATTCTGTCTTAATAGGTGCAAAAAAACAAATGTTTTTGCTAATTTTGTATATGTACTTTTTTTTTCTTTACTCGTGTAAAAAATGGTTTTCCTATAAAATTGTATACAGGGGTTGAGTTTGTGCTCATTTTGACCTCACGGAGAAGAAAAGCTCGTTTTCTCTTTTCTCTTTCTACTAACTACGTTTTTGTGTTTGTAACAAGAACTTAGATTTGCTGGCGAGTTAAACATTTTATAACGATGATGGTTGGAGTTAAATATTTTATAGCGATTAATATCAATTTCTGGATGAGATGAATAAAAACTGGTCTGATCATAGGTTAGCCAAATTCTGTATTCTCTAACATTCGATTGCAATGAATTGTGAATCCATACACCCAAAACCATCGACGGATTGCGAAAATCATTGTTTACGCACTTTCAATCACAGGCCATTGTTCAAAATGTGGTATGTTTCTCGGGCATTTTCAAACACTGCTGCATGCTGGAATTGTCAAAGATTCACCTGTTGAATTGACTTGGTGAGATTAAAGCCTGTCTTTCATGGTCGTTACGCTAATGATCTAAACATTTGGCCAGGCGCTCCCGACAATTCAATGAATCATGAGAATATTCGTCAATAAATATTATGTGAGGGATGAAGTATGTGTTCTTACCGTCTATCGTAGCAACATTTGCATACGATTTTTTCATTTCTTTCAGTAACGTATCATTAGCATTCTCTTTTTCCTTTAAAAGACGTATTTTATGGCACATGATTCAGCGAATGAAATCCTAGCATTACCCAGCTTCTACTTTGTAATCAATGTTAAGTAAAATGTACGAATTATTTATTTCTTGTTTTGCCCCCTGCTATCTGCAACCGGGAATATAGAAACTGTAGAAACAGGATCCTGACTCTATTAAAAGAAGCGAATTTACTAACCCATGCTAATTTAACAGAATATTTTAGAATGGCTGGCTATTAGATTCCAAGAACACCCATCAGTTAAGGCGACTATACAACCCACGTATCAGACATCTTCTCAGGGACATTTGTCTTTGCCCGATATCCATTTAAGAAAACTATCCATCATTGCACCATCTTGGAGAAAGTGCTTAATCTGGTGGTATCAACAGTTTGAACAATGCCAGAAGTCTCACACCATCGGTTTACTCTTACTTGTGATTTCGTGCGAGCTCACCCGTCGATGACTCTCTCAGAACGTTTGGATCAATCCGTGGTCTGTTTTTGCATCCATCTTCTATTTAGAGCTGTGATCGCCTGTCCATGCTGAATACTTTAAGAATCATCTCCCTTATAAATCGGCAATGGTGAGATTTGAATCCATGTTTCTTACCCGGAAACAGTTTTTACTCCGACACCCACGCGGCCATATGATGATATACACGTATTTAACCGAACATATTTTAAGTTGCACATAATTTAAAATCTTTGATAATGGCAAGTTTCAGAATATTTAAATAATAAGAGAGGGAGAGAAAGAAAGAGAGAGAGAGAGCGATAATACCAATTAGTTATTGGTAGCGATAATTTCAAGGATGACATTAATCCAAAGAGAGCTCAATGTAAATAGCAGAGCAAGCAATATAGTAATAAGTAAAGACCATCCTTAAAAATCCATTTCGGTTATAATTTATTTCAGTAGTAACAGTTCTAGCAAGAAAAGCGTGCTAATCATTACACCACGCCGAGGTGCCCACCCACACACACACACACACACATATATATATATATATATATATATATATATATTTCCAGTATATATATATATATACTGGAAACTCCCGTCATTTACGACGTATGAGAGTCATGCAGTTCGATTCTTAGAACAAACAGCTCGGTTACCTGCACATATTATTTGATTGTGCAGAACCAACCATACGTTTTGGAAGAGCCGAATACAGAGAACGGTTGCATATTATGCCACAAGGCCCACAAACAACGCCCCGCTGGCTTTGAATTTAGTGTTTTCTTTCTCCTACTGTGAATACCAAATAGGTGAATATTTACCAATCTTTCTCGCTACAATTTTTGCGAATGTTAAAAGCATTTTTCACGGAAGGTTTTTTTCAAGAATATTTCAATGAAACTGTACTTGAATTCGATCACTAGCACTTGTAGTTTAAATACAAGAGATATGTTTTGCTTTCTTCAAACCACTAATGTAGATGACTTATTTTGTATCTGTTGTTATGTACCTAAAGGAAAATCCGTTTTACCATCGTAATCTAACTTGATTAAAAGAACAACTTTCGCGAAAACATTCGAGTGCTTGCCTGTCATAAACACCCGTCGGATTAAGAAGGTTTTTCTATTACGAGAAGCCAGTAATAAAGAAATGGTCGGGGGGAAATGCAGTAATCCAACAAACGTCGTATTGGCTGGGAAATCACATCTAATGCACTGGTTAATCCATGTCTCTAAAAGCAAGTATAAAACATCGACTCTGAATACGTATGGATTCAACAACTGAAAGCCGACGCACTAACGTCTTTAAGCGGTAGAAATATCTGCATATTACATTCTTGTTGTTGGTTTATCGAATCTTGTAACTTCAATTTTGCTTTCAATAAAAAGATAACTTCAGATTTCAAAAAGTATAAAATAAAATGCTTGTTCTTCGATAAGAAGAATTATACTTTTGATATCTGTCTTGCACAGCTGATATAAATCTTATTTTTATGAGCCGTGTAATTTCAGGACATGGTTATCATGATTCTCCACAGCTTCTTAACAATTGTATTGCTAAGTACTGATTTCTTTCGGTCGTTGTTCTGCCATACGTTTACATATATTTCTTAGATACGTTATATGACGTTTAATCATCACTATGTTGATTTCAATATGCCGTGAGTATCAAATTCTTCGAAACAACTTTTCTCTATGTCACTCTTATATTTATAATAATGGCCCATATTTGCTTTAATTTCTTCATTTATTACTATGTTATTCTAAGCGCCCATAAAATAGAAACACATACCGGTCCCCTCAAGTCGCCTGTTCATCCTTGAGCAATTACACATTATTCACTGGTATATAGGAGAAGTGATATCCCATAGCAGCTCAACATACTTTGCTTTGTTACTACTTGAAGGTTCCTGCTTCTTTCTTTCCTTCTTTATATTTTCGAAAGGATAATTCATTTTCCCAACGCGTCTTCGGATTTCATGGTCACATATTGCGTCCTCGGCTAAAACAGATACTAGATTATTAAATTTTATATGCATTACATTATTTCAAAGTCATAATTTGAACTGTCCTTAAGCCAAGTGGATCGAAGGTAGTGTATATATATATATATATATATATACAGAGAGAAAGAGAGAGAAAGAGAGAGTGGGGGAGAGAGGGAAAGAGAGAGATAGAGCGATAAAACCAATTAGCAATTGGTAGGGATATTTGCAAGGGGGACATTAATCCAAAGAGTGCTCAATGTAAATAGCAGAGCAATATAATAAAAATAAGTAAAATCATCATTAAAAATCCATTTCGGTTATAATTTATTTCATTAATATATTTCAATATATTCATAAAATAATTTATAAACGAAATTATATTCAAAGATTGTCTTTACATATATATATATATATATATATATATATATGCACGTGTTTATCGTTGCTTGGAATTCATCCATGTAAACAGAAACAGACTATCATCACATTCTTGTCTGTGTATTGCTTAATATATTGTAATGTAATTTTGAGCTTTGATAATGGCTTATGTAAGCCGAAAGCATAGATTGGATTAAAAAATATGGATAAATATTGAGATTTTCTTTCTTTGTTTAATGATAATGTTATTAAGTTTATCGACGTTATGAAAAGAATTTACATAAAATATATAGACAACACTTTTCTATATTATTCAATGAAACATATATATATATATATATATATATATATATATATATATATATATATATATATATACTACACTCCCGTCATTTACGACGTATGCAAGTCATACACTTCAAATCCTAAAACAAGTAGCTAGGTTACCAGAAGCTAACATACAAACATAGCCGAATCCAGAGAATGAGTGCATTTTTATGCCACAATTTCCACTCCCATCGATAGTGGAAATAATCGATATTTCCATGCTTCTACGGCAGTTTTCATATAGTTTGCGGCCATTTTCTACAGGCCAGAGTGAGAGCCTATAGCTGGCTGCCACGAATAGACATGAAGATTCTATTGGCCAGCGTGATAGCCAACAGCTGACTGACACGAATGTTAACTAGCATGGTAGCAAGCAAAAAAAAAAATCGATAGCTGCATTCGTCACAAGTGGGAAAGCTTTTTAATCTGCATGGCATTTTACTCCAGTTGACTCATTCGCTTGCTTAAATTCAACGTTGATCCTGATTCCGCAGAGCTGGGTTGGGTTTGAAAAAGTATTTGTCGTTAACATTCTTTTTTCATTTGGTTTTTCCAGTTACGAGTCCTTTTTTTAAAGCTGATCGTTTTGTGTTCATTTTGTTTAGTTCAGTGTGAGATAGGCAAGAAGTAAGACATGTAGGAACATCAGCACGGCAAAGGGCCCCCCTTTAAAATGCAAGGAAGAGCAAAAATATTTTAAGTCAAGTGATAACGATTGCTGTCTGTGTAGTACGATTTTTGAATCAAGCACAGGCAACGCCAGGCCATGCTGCTAGTATATATATATATATATATATATATATATATATATATATATATATATATAGTACCAACACTATAGTGAAAAAATGAAAATAATTTTGCAATTTTTATAGGAAAACATATGTGAAAAAAATACAAAGTTGTATTTAAATACATGCGACAAGATGATGCTCAATTTCTGTTTATGCAAACCCTAATGTTTAAAACACGTTTTGTACCAGACATGGATGCGAAATTTTAGTTTAAAGGTAGTAATTCAAACTTGATAAGCTGACGTTTCCTCAGTAGCTAAATAGTAGAGCATGTCAAGTTATAGGAAGGTTCCCTGGAGAATACAGGTTCGAATCCTTTCGGAGGACACTTATTTTCTATGAAATTTTCCGGATATTCAAGCCGGTAAATGTTAATACTCTTTATTATAAAGAGCAATTACGTAAATATGTGTAATTTAAAAAATAAAGTATACACAATATATGTGTGTGCGCGTAGGTGTGGTTCCCCTGAGATAAATTTGTTCTGGGTATGACGATAAACAACATCCGGCCAGGAGATTTTGGGTAGCTTGGAACCATCTCTTAATTGCAGTTGTTCCCAGATACTCCATGAACCGGGGTGGTAACAGTTGTAGACTCCTTAATATGGGAATATATTTAACCCCCAAACTAGGGGCAAAAACTATGAAAGTATAAAAATAGGTTTTTTTTATAGTAAAAATACTAAATATATATATATATATATATATATATATATATATATATATATATATATATATATATATATATATATATATATATATATATATATATATATATATATATATATATATAAAAAAGATAACATTAATACATTTAACCTCAACAAAAACCTTTACGAAAATACGTAATGAAACGCAATCTGAAAACTTATTTCTTACAAAGAATAATTATTCTATTTATGCGAACCTATCCTAAAATTCTTCTCGGCAGTAAAATGACTTCAAATCTGAGATTAATTAAAAGACGTAATTAAGAAGAAAATATTCATTCTTTGGCCCTCAGCCTAGCCAATGTCCATTGAGCCCGAACTAATCTCGCAGTTAATAATTATTAAGGCTTATGCATCAGTAAAAGTCTAGCAAACGTTCATGCCAAAACAGAATAAAAAAAAGGCTGAACATTCTTTTTAGACGCTAATTTCTATGCTCATTATCCCTCTAATTATATGCACAATTATATAAAAATTCTGTCAATCCTTTTAAATTAAGAAAGCTACAACAAAAATGCAAATGATTGTTTCTCAAATTTAATTTTTTAACACCAGAAAAAAAAACTTGAAGCATTTTCTACTGATTAGAGTTATGCAAACTTCGTATAAAATTGTCACTATTCGTCGACTCTTCTCTTCATGAAGTTTGCATGTAAACATAACCTTGCCTTGGCTTGTTTCTCAAGGGAAATGTTAGAGAAAAAACATAACATACAGATGAAATGATGTCTAGATTTAGTTTAAAATATATTATCAGAATTATTACATGAAAAATCTCTCAATGATTTATACATTTTCTGCACGTTCCTATAAATATTTCCTAATTTTAAATTAGTTAAGTTATCGGGAAACATTATAAATAAAACATAATATAATCTTTACCCGAAAATATGAATATGCGTTTATTTACATTCCAGACATATTGGTAACAAGGAAAAAAAAAAGAAAATTAAAAAGTAAAGGCGAAATAAAGGAACGTATGACTCGATGTTTAATTATCAATTGAAGGGAAAATAATATTTTAACAATTCACCAAAATTTCAAGTATAAAAATAATTACAGTAGAATCGATTCAAAGCTGTACACAATGAATAAAATTAATAATAAATCACTTGCACAAAATTATGATTTTCCCAAAGATTTCTCGACAGTGACACAGTTTTCATAAATTATTTTTAATTTAGTTTTTTTTCATTAGCTATACATATGTTAGCGTTGTAATGGAATGTCCAAAACTTCCAATCGCCTAGGTGGACTAAATATATCAGTAGCTATATATAGTGAGCACAGGATATACCTGGCGTTTCCCTTCGGCAATAGTCTCCAGCTGTGCTGGTAGAATCCTCTGCCTCCGAGCAGAGAGGAAACTAGACGAGTCTATGGCGAAGTGCAGCGTCTCTTCTGCGGTGGTAGGCAGCTACCCGTCCCCGTGTATACGGAGTCTAGGGAGAATTTTAGCCCGAGTCTACGGGCTCAGTTTTTCTCCGCATTAAAAAAAGGCCTTGCTCCACATCCTGCATCGAGGGTAGGCAATGTAAATATCCTTGCTTCGGCAAATAGCTGGAGATTCGTCTCCAGCTGTACTGATCGATCTCTCCGACTTAGGGCAGGGAAGAACCCTGACGAGGCTATGCCGATGTGCAGGGTCTTGTCTGGGGTGATAGACAGCTACCCGACCCCGTGTATATGGAGTCTACGAGGATTTTTTTGCCCGAGCCTACGGACCCGCATTAAAATATGCTTTGTGCCACATCCTTCCTTGCGGGGAGGTAAGGTAAATTATTTTGCTTCGGAATTTAGTTGGAGATTCGTCTTCAGCTGTGCTGGTCGAACTGAGTGCTTTCGGGCGGAAGGGAACTTAGACGAAGCTATGTCGAAATCAGTCTCGTCTGTGGTGATAGACCCAGTGTATTCGGAGGAAACCCAGACGGGGCTATGCCGATGGGCAGAGTCTCGTCTGGTGTGGTAGACAGCTACTCGACACCGTGTATACGGGGTTACGGGAAATTTTTACCCGAGCTTATTATCTCGGTTTTCATCCCGCAATAAAAACTGGCCCTGTGTCGCACCCTACCACGCATGAGTTAAATATACTTGCCTCGGCAATTATTTAAAGATTTGTCTCCAGCTGTACATACGAGGAATTTTTGTCCGTGACTACGGGCTCGGATACCGCAGATTAAATTCGGCCTTGTGTCACTTCTAACTGCGTGGGGCTGTTGGTAGGTGAATTTGCTTCGGGAATTACAAGCCTGCATTCCGATTCATTGTCTTTCATTAGTTTAAAATAAATCTCTCTTCTTTCATTTACGGGCGTGTTGCTGTTACTTCACTCGGGTTCCATCTTTTTCTGTTTGTAACTTGTGACACTATTTTAGCTATGGTGATTGATTAACTAATTAACCATAAAAATTAATCAAGAAAATACTGAGAATGGAAAAGAAGATATACCGAGAATGTATCTTTACTTTAAAAAAGTTACTATTCTCAAGAACCTGAGAATTTGTATAAATAGTGAACTCACAAAAAGGTCACGTGGCGAGTTTTTGACAATTGATTGATGATAACTGATCATCCGAGATCCGCAAGGATTTTAGGAGTGTTAATTGTAAGAATGTTTGGCATAGTTAGGAAGATGTTCCGAGAGATACGCGTTCAATATGAAAAGATTTTATTTTTACTTTTCTCGAGAAACCTAGCTTTTGCGTAAACGGTAAATTCATAAAAGGCCTTGCAACGAATATGACAATTAATTAATGATGACCGTTAAAATTACTGGTTTAGAAAATACAAATATCGTTCAAAATCGTAAGATTTTAGGAAGTTGGCCAAGCGACAGGGCCATGTGTCATTTGTAAGAAGAAAAAGGAAATTTCATAAACAAGTAGATAATTCTGAACTCAGAAACCCTGAATAAACAGCGATTTCAAAGAGTTAATTAATAAAGCAAGCTTAACTACACCTATACGACCGAGAAGCCATTTATTCTAGCTAGCTATGTAGGCTGACTATGTGTTGTTTTCTCCGCCTCTCTGACCTTCAATCTCTCATGTAGTTATCAAATTTTACAAGACTTCTTTTCTAATTATGTGCCCTAGGAGGATCAACTCTCCTCCTGATGTTAAGTACAAATTTCTTTCTTATTTCCATTTTCTCTAAAACTTCATCCTTGCTCCTATCTTCGGTCCATGGTATTCTATGCATCCTTCTGATGTTTCAAGTCTCTTCTTCGTCTGTTTGGAGGTTGTTAAGAATTCACTTCCATATAGGGAGACAGATATTACATCATATTTCAGTACTCTTTATTTATTTTGTAACTTTTTTCACTATTTTGTAACGTTTTTTTTTCTTAGCTTTTGGAAGGTATCTTTCGCTGTCTTAATGTGCATTTGGATTTCAGTATCTCACATTCCATACTCTGTGAAAATACTTGCGAGATATTTAAATTCTTGTAATTTTTATATTAATATCTCCAATTCGTAATTTGCATGTAGCTACCAACCATGCATTTAATCTTCTTGTAATTAATATGTTGTTATCGCTTTCCTTTATTAATTTTGGTAGGAATTCTTGTAGTTTTTTGTGTGTCTGCTATCAACACTTTTTCATCTGCAAATGTTATGCTGTTAAGTCCGGTGAGAAGACACATTCTTGTCTTACACTCTGTTCTATTTTAATATATTTAGTGAATTCACTTCCTATCTGTATATAGAGACTCTGCTACCAGTATAGGGTATTAGTCATTATAATATCATTCCCTCATATGTCATGATTAACTAGCAGTTCCAAATATTCTTGGTGACATAATTTATCAAACACTTTTGAATGAGCATTAAAACACAAGTACACATCCTTCTGAAATTTTATTGATCTTTCTAACATCATTTTGATTATAAATATGGCTTTTCTTTTTTCTTAGTATCTTTAACGAACCTGCACTGATCTTGTTGTATAACCGGTCAGATTCTGCTGCGCGCTCTATTCATTTGAGTTCGGACGACTTGTTTTGTTATATTGCGCATTATACTGATTATCTAACGGATTTGAGAGAGCCTAGTTTACCTTGTTATTTAACCCATAGCTGATGGGGATCTATGCCTTTCCAAAAGGTATTTGGCCGAAATGAAAATAAACCAGACTTGGAAATTAATAAATTCCGCTGTGTATATTATATGCACAAATAATTATGTAATATAATGAAAAAAACAGAAAAATGTAATAAATTTTTTGAACATCGTCAGCGTTTCCTTCCGGTGCATAAGCAACGTTATCGTTTATATTTTATCATCCTCAGTATACATATGCATATATATTTTTTAAGACATTTTTATGTTTATACATTCTTTTTATAGATACAAATAATTAAGTAGATGCTCTGTTTATAATAAAGAGTATTAAACAACATTTACCGACCTGAATGTCCCTGAAATTTGCATTTAAATTTTAAAAACAATAACGATTTAAGTTTAGCAATTTCCTGAGAGTCTGCTATGAATTAATATGTTCCAAATAAAATATTATTAATCATATCAGTACGCCGCAAATTTAATGAATTCAGAATATTGCTCCATAGTTGTTCAATATGTTTCTTTTTTTATTTACATCAGAATCTTTTTAGTTAGAAGAAAAGTCTACTTCATTAAAGAAAAACTAATTTCTTTCTCGTTCTATTTTCTAAAACTCTCTGCTTAAAGATAAGTTTCAGCATTTTAAAATGTCTATGGATATCTGGCCTATTTCTTACTGATTGCTGCTCAGTTGTTGCTTCCCAAGTTTCACCCGAGTCCAAGTAGACACAGCGTGGCCCAGGTATTGAATTTGCAATTACTATGTATCCAAATTAACGGTGTAATGCTCTAGGCTATGTAGAGATCAATCCCTGGAATCTGTGAAAATGGCGCGAGAAATAACTGTGCAGTAGTATGTAAGGACGACATGAAATATCCCTAGGCATTAATAGCGGAACGACAACAATCTTCAGCAGTAGATTAAATAAACGGTGCAATTCGAATTTCCTTGAAGGCTACACTGATCGAAAATCATCTGATGAATATCAGAGGGTACAACGTTGTCATAACAACAAAGACGAGGACGACAGTCGAAAGGTAAACAAGGTGTCATTTTATCCCGGAAACTCAGACGGAAAAGACTGTACTTGTATTAATCAAGTCCACACGTTTTAAATTTCTCCGGGCAATTGGTCCAGCGCTATATGTTTTAGGGATAGCTTCTTATTTCCTAGATAAATTTTATATCTATCTATCTATCTATCTATCTATCTATCTATCTATCTATCTCTATCTATCTATCTCTATATATATATATATATACACAGAGAGAGAGAGAGAGAGAGAGATATGGTTTATTAACTTATATATATATATATATATATATATATATATATATATATATATATATATATAGAGAGAGAGAGAGAGAGAGATGTAATTTATTAATGTCTACTATGGCAAGGGATATATTTGCCGCTGATTGTATGGGATGAAATCAACGCGGATTCCGGAAGCAACAACATATACTTGTTTTTCAAATGCTGTTTTGTCAGACATTTTAAAAATGCACTTCTCCCATTCGTATATCATTTATTCCACTACAACATAAGTGACATGGAATCGAAATATCAACGCTGATACACTACATATAATTAGATGTGTTTCCTAGTTAAAATTCGAACCTCAGACATTTCAAAAAGTATCGGAATTTAGGTTTGTTGTGTTTATTCGATTGGCTGGTTGATTTTGTTTAGCGGTATTTCAACCTCTATGATTTTGCTTAGAGGTATATAAATATCTATGATTTTGCTTAGCGGTATAGCAACCTTTGTGAATTTGCTTTGCGGTATATCAACCTCTACGATTTTGCTTCGCGGTATATCAACGTCTATGATTTTGCTTAGCGGTATAACAACTTCTATGATTTTGCTTTGCGGTATATCAACCTCTTTGATTTTGCTTAGCGACATAGAAACCTATATGATTTTGCTTAGGTTTATATCCTCCTCATTATTTAATCTAAATATCTCGAACAAAAGTTTATATATTCAAATAAATATATGTTATAAATAGGTATTGTTGATAATTTTACTACAAGTAGATATTATTGATTTTTTTTTATATAAAATTGTTTTTTTTATAATTTCATAGTTATATTTTTTTGTTTTTGCTCATAGCTGAGATCTAAACAAGTAATACAACCCCGCTTCATGTTGGACCTCAGGTTATAAGCAATAAAGTGCTGCTTCCTCTCTCTTCACAACTTCCATGATGCCGGATGTAGTTTATCGTCACACGCCGGATGAGTATTTATTTGGTTATTTTCCATTGTCATTTAAATGTTCCTTTGAAGATGGATTTAATATTTGCACAATATTTGACTTGATGCAAAATATATTATCCAAAATTTCAAAATATTTGTAATAGTAATATAGTCAATGTATTAACGCTCAGAGCGCATGGCTGGCCGGCTAGAAGGCTAGCCCTTCTGTCAATAAGATTCTGTTTGAAATTTCACCATGGTCTATATATCCAGTAGATGACTTCTTGGAAATATCTCCGATGAGTAACGATGTCCGCTTGCTTGAAAATCATACAGCGAGACGTCTAAGATAAAACTGGATAGACGAAAATGACCGAAAAATTCTGATGATTGTGCTAGTCTTCGCAATCGATACTTTGGTCGCAGTAAAATTGTTCTAAACTGTTCATTACGGCAGATTATTGTTCCTCGTCCCACAATATGTAAGTAAGGTGCGCTCAGAATAGTTAATGTATAAGTCACCTTTATCCCTGTAGGTGGTTAATAAACACAGATATACGTGAGCAGGTACATGCAACAGAGATCAAATAGCCAGTCTGACATACTCTGAATCTGACTTACTATACTCTTCATATAAAATTTAAATGCCATTATCTATAAAAAAAAATAGAAAATAAAAAGAAAGATAGTTTGACTGATGAATAGAGCGCGCAGTTTGGCCTGTTGGAATTTATTTAGTACAATCTTATTTCCTGGTAGCATCGATTATTTTCGCTGGTTGATATACGAGAATAAAGGATTTTATCGTCCGATGAAACATGGTTCCGTTTATATTCCTAATCTATCGTTTATTGATCGCTATTTTTGAACTGGTTAGCCATTGCAGAATTTCGCAGATCCACACGTCAGACGGTATTCTTAAAAAAAAATGTTTCTTAGCTCAGGCCAGACATATAGACTTCGTAAAAAGTAACACTGTAATTTAACTTGTTTGTTATGGTATGCAACTGAAGAAGTTAAGCAGGTTTACTAACCGAGGCATGGTGATCGAAATGACAAAGTTTAAGATACAATATCGAATGCTTCTTGGAATCATGGCGGATCAGCGGAGTGCATAGTTGTATTACACCAATTACGGTGGAAACTTGAATTCGGTCATTGCACGCATAAACAAATCGAGTGATTGTTTGAGACGAGATACAATAAGAACATTGATTTTCTGGACCGAATAGAACCAACGTTATGAAACAGCGTGTTACGCGTGTCAATCGGATTACTGATTTTACGATGACCCTGTCCAGCGAAAAGAATCCCTCAGAGGAATAACCGTAATATTAGTATGTTCTTTTTTTAAAGATTTTATACGATCTAGATACAAATGTACCAAATGCTATCATTTATATAATGTTAATGAAATCTTAGAAGTGTTTGTGAAGTACATTATTTACAATATTCGGACTATTGTCCACGTCTTTGTCGCCATATTTATCACAACGTTTCGCTCGTTGTACGCTCCGGCGTTCTTCAGGTGTTTGGAATGTCGAACTGAACCCTTTATTTAGCTTGCTGTTGTAGACTGATCTAGTTCCACGTGTTATGTCTAATGGGTATCAGTTATCAGCCATTTCCTGTTAATTTCTCTTTCCAAGTTCTCCACTGCCTTAACCAGGTATTGAAATCACACACTTTGGGTCCTGGATCTAACTAAAGCCTTTTTTCCACTGTGCCATATGTCCTCGAGGACACATGACACAGTGGATAACGGCGTTCACTGATAACTGTCATCCATTAGACATGTTACGTGAAACTAGAACTGTCTACCCGAGCGAGCAAAATGAAGGATTCAGTTCGACATTCCAACCACCTGAAGAAGGCTGGAGCGTGCAACGACCGAAATGTTGTGATAAATATGGAAACAAAAATGAGGACAATAGTCCGAATAATGTCAATAGTGTACATAATATCTCATCTCAGAAATATGGACAGATAATATGTGTGAAGTGCATTCAAAATGCAATGTTTCTGAAGTCAACAAGAGTAGTAAATCTGTTCTTTACTGTTAACCATGTAGACTTTCCGACTGAACAAAAGTCTACATATTCACCACAAATTGGTATTAATGCTCTATGTTCTTTAGCAAGTAAGATTTTAGAGTAGCTAGCTCTATATACGACCGGTGTTTAATTCAAAATTCATTTCTTATATTCTGATCGCTAACCAAAGCTTGAGTACCCGGCCTACCCTGCTATTACCTCCCAACTGAGGGATAAATGACGTATTACTTCCGCTCCAATGTTATTTGTGTGAAAGTGAACGCAAAGGCTTCGGTTGGAATATGGGCCCTAAATGACACTTCTCTTTCAACGACGATAACAGCTACGGTCGCGAACATCATAAATATTTTATATACCATGAGAAAAATTCGCAATGTTAAAATTTGACTTGGCATGTTACAGAAATTAAAATGTGTACGTATTTAAACACTTGGCTAACCCTTTTTGTTGAACAGACAATCCATGATTAGACTACATAATTGTTAACAATGATAAATAGATTTTTAATTGGAATACAAACTAGATCCATAAGAGATTTTACACAGAAGTTTTTACAGGAAGTGGGACATTCTACTAGGCAATTTGACTAAGATGAATATGGAAAACTATTTCGACAGTTAATTTCAAACCAACACATATGATCAGTGCTTGGTGCACCGCTTCTATTTAAACTTTTTTTATTAATAAAAAATCAATTTGTTTTTTTGTTTTTTTTACAGTTTATCGACACTCTTTTTTTTAAAACTGAAATATACTTTGGATTGGAAGAATAATTATTTCTCTGCGAGTGAATATCACATAAAGAATTTTAAAAAAAATATTAGTGATTTTTCAAGATGTATTTTTTACTAATCAAACCAAATAATGAAAACGCATTTTATTTTCCACTATTTTAAATTTAACGAAAAAAACGTTTAAAATTCATAATCCACACACGAATCGTATAGAGACATGTGTCGTTGTGCAATGGTAAGCAAACTTGTCTTGCTAGAAATATTACGACTGAGTACTGAGTTTGATTTTCACTTAGTGACCCATACATTCGGCCTCGTGATACGTCTAAGATCTTCTTAGAAAATCACCATATAGAGATATGTTTTGCAATGTCACTTTTCAGAATATGTATATAAGCTATAAATTTTCATCACCTTTGAAACGGAATCGCTTGTGGAAATTGGTAACTCTTAAGAATCTGTTTACCAACACATTACTTTCCATAGTTTCTTCAAGTATCCTTAGCTATTACATTGCGTTTTCTCATTACTCTGTCAGAGTCTTTCTTTTCCGTTATAATACTGACCGAACGGAAGATTTTGTGAGATGATAATTCTAGACAAAATGAAATAACCTTATTATCTTTGTTTTTTGTCCTTCTACATATTCCCTTTGACGTAAAACTAAATAACAACCATTTTCTTTACATGTACGGGAAAAAATGAATTATACTGAAAAATAAAATAGAAGAAACACCCTTAAAAATAGTCGTAAAACTTTCATCATAAAGTTATCATGCGCAAACATCAATGGTTCATATTTTGATGGATAATACTCCAGTTAATGCAATTTTGTTCACAATAGAGTTAATATATCAATTCATCATTCTTTTCTGAATAACGATCGTTTTTTAAAAAAAAAGAAGATACATCCAATAGAAAATAATATTTCCACACATTTGGTGAGGAAAACTCTATATTCGAAAACGTCTTTCTCGTTTTCTTTTATTCATTTTTGAAGGATTACCTTCTTTCTGTGTCGCCATTCACACTAGTTCAGCTTAACATCTAATGTTTTAAGATTTTGCCAGCTAATAATAAACCCTCTTAGGATTTCTAATTCTCTGTAGAGGTTGAATATGTCCGATGAAAGACTTATCCTTGTTTTAAGTCCTTTCTATTTTTGTCCATTTACCAAATTAATGTTCTATACGTGTGCAGAATGTTACGTCCCGGAAAGGTTCTTATTTTTACTTTTCCCTCCAAATTTATGAAAATGGATTTTATTGACCTACTGACCCTAGCAAAACCAACCGTAGTTTGTATCACTTTACCTGTTGGAATTCTTCCCCTCAAAATTTGTTTCGATCTGTCAATGTATAGCATTTTTAGATGATGTGACAGGAGAACTGAGAAACTAACGGAAGATACAGAATTATATATTATATACGCCAGCTAGAAGTTTTCCATAAAAGCTGTCTGCGTGCAACCTGTGTAGTTAAGCTTCAAGATAGGACATGTAACGTAGACCTGTTTAACAGGTGTAATATTGGAGGAATCGAGACTTTTATCATACAGTCTCAGTTACGTTGGACTGGTCATGTCTTGAGAATGTTTGATGACGAGATACCCAAGATCCTAATATGCAGCCAGTTAGATCAGGTCTACATGAATGTATCACGCCCATGGCTAAGACACAAAGACAAGCTGGTATATTGACTGCTGAAAAGCAACTTGTCAGCAGTCAATATACCACATAACATCCTTGAGCGCTTAGCCGTGGAGCGGGTAGAATGGAGACCAATGTGTTTCAGTGGACTCAGCAATTTTCAATCTGCTTGTCTGAATCATCTTCAAGAAGCGAGAGCAAGATCTAAAAGGTCAGCCAATCTAACAGTGCTCTCATCTCTAAAGAGTATCGCACAAACTTTCATAATTGAATCAATAAGAAGTCAGATCCTCATACGTCGAAAACCGACAGGAGAGTCCATTATATATATATATATATATATATATATATATATATATATATATATATATATATATATAAACACACATATATATATATATATATATATATATATATATATATATATATATATATATATATATATATATATATATATATATATATATATATATATATATATATATATATATATATATATATATATATATATAGAGAGAGAGAGAGCGATAGATATAGACATACATAAATAGATAAGGAAATATTTGCTTATGAAAATTATATAACATCTTAAAATATATTCTATTATTCAGGGTTTCATGACCGTCACCATAAATGTGTTACAAGGAAAATCCATTTTAGCTATATACGACAAGTATAATTTATACCAGCACAAAGAAAAACATATATCAGTTAATAAGAATCTTCATTCAAGTAGCCTTCACTTTATATAGCCGAATATGACAAAAAATACAAGACACGGCAGGGTATCCCCTTCGATTGTCAGGAACAAAAGAATGAAAGTGAAAAAGCGGAATAACCTAGAGTCATGTTTGTGAAATTTAGAAATTGCAAACAAAACATGAAAGGTTAAACTAGAAACCATAAGTAAGATTGCTTCCCTGAAGAATTTGGGGAAACGGAAGCTGATATTTGTGCGAACTTCAGAAGTGTTATTGAATATTTTAGTCAGCCATTTTACAATATAAATTTAGCCAAAAAAGAGGGTCAGTATAGGATTGGATATTCCCTGTAAGAAGATTCAGTTCAGGATGGACGGTGAGGTAGAAATTTCAAGGTGTGAGCTCAGAACAGAAGATAGAATCAATCCGGTTCAGATATATAACAATAATTTAAGTGTTACTATAGATGACGGAATCCGAAGGCGAATTGGAAAAGTGTTAATACCCACTCCCCGATATTATAGAGTTATAGGGAAAGTCTGTTAACTAGAATATTTCTGTCTGTTAACTAGAATATTTCAGCGTGTTAAAATCCTCAGAGTTTTTAGGATTTTTGAAGTTAGTAAAAACACCGCAGTTCAATCTTTGAAATCAAGCTGATTTCATTGTAAAAAAAATACTTTGACACAAAGCTTAATTCGTGGTTTAATAATTAATTAAATTTAATGAAGTAGAACGTCATGTTAAACAATGTTTTAAGAAAATTTATTTTCTTTCATTTTCAAACCTGACAGGTTTTCGATTTTAAGAATAGGTAGGGTGATAAACCAGTTTAAATCGAAACTCACGCAGAGAGATCTTTGAAACCAAAGCATTATATGCTGAAGTCTTGCGCTTTTGAAACAAGACAGCTTTCGCCGGTTTTCCTGGGCATTTGCTCGTGATAGGTTTTCGTAATCGCCTTTGGTTTTATCCTTGCAGATAAAACGATTTTGGCCATCTTTGAAGCAGTTGAGGAGGAATTTTTCACTATATCCTTTGTTTCTTTGTCTCTTGCTGTAAGCGATGAATCCAAAACACATCTTGGCTTAGGAAACGTTACAGTAACCCAGCTGGATCTACCAGAGACAATGTCAGATTTTACCGTAATGTGATTAGCCTGTGCTCTTTTGATCAGGTACAACAAGACGAACAGCAATCTTCATCAGGTCAATTTCTTTGTGCAGAATATAGTCAATTATTTTACTCGAATTGGATATTTAAAGTATAGGCAATCGCCTGTCAATCCATCACCATAGGACGAACGCGATCAATGTTTTCCTTGTTGGTGGCAGTTGCAGGACGTCCAGATATTGGATCATATCCAAGAATCTGCCTTCCCTTCCTAAATTCAACTTCCTATTTTTACACTGTTGTTAAATTTGGGGCGACATCCCCTAATGTAACAACCTTATCAGCATGAATGTCTTTGAGGGCTAAACTCTTTTTTTACAGGTACTTTATAATACCACGATGTCAAATTTTCTCCATTTCATGAAAAGTAGCTTCTAGTTACTTTTGGGGTATTTTTGAATAGTTAGATATCAGTTTACCGGAAATAAATAATGCAATTATCAATACGTATATTTGAAATTAGACCACAAGAAATCCCACAGCTATAGCATCACTCGCTTATAGTTATCATTATGAACATTTCAGCCCATCTTCATAATGAATGCAGGAAAGGTAGAATGAAACAGGGAGCAATATACTTCAATGAATGTGTGTGCCTGGATGAGAAAACAAGTTTAAGGGGATAGAAAATGGTTCATCGATACAACGAACAAGAAATTAAGGAGATCAAGAAGACAGAAATAAAATAGATAAAAGAGAAGATTATTAATGTTACTATGGCTGTAAAGAGTTCATCAGGAAAGATCAAGAGAGGTCATTATAAAAAAGTAACGTTTGAGAGAACGCATCATAACTGCAAATATAATCTGTGTTATCCAGAGAGAAACCGACAAACTGAAAAAAAAGAATATTACTTAGAAAATGAATGAAGAAAGACAAAATAGAAAATAGCAACTAGGCAATATAAATGGATGGAAAAATTATTTTATTGCACAACATTAAGTAACTTGCTGGGTTCGGTCATAGAAAAAAACTACGTTTTCTTTGTCTGCCATATCTTTTAATGTATCTGGACATTACAGCGCACAATTTCCTTTCTAAGTAATTTTTGACATTTGAACATCCGTCTTTGTTCTCATACCATCAATTCAGTCAAACTCATTAAGTAGGTCACTGGACGTTTCATCAGATTCTCTTGCTTTCAATAAGGTTTTTTTTTCTGTATTGAATTTTCCAGCTCCTTTACCATCACACCATTTGTACCAAAATATTAGTTGATTCTTTCTAAAAAATAATCATTAGCTTATACATAGTTACTATTCACTTTAAAACTTCCTTTTTCTCATATTTTGTATATATTGTAATGACACTCGTAATATTAGCTTGTTTGTAAACATTCGACACTCATATAGCGAACAGAGATTGTACTGCCAGTTGAAATATATACAATTGACAATATTCAACAGCAACATCGACTAAAATGGATTACAAGTGTAACTGGAAGAGAAAATAATGACATAATCAAGATGGAGACATTACACAATACACCAAACAAGATTAGAAAGACGTCCCACATCAGTATGAAAATATCGATAACTGTTAACGGACTAGAAATACCGATTTTTTTTATTGTTTTAAAAGATATATTTTATAAAATTCGAAGAATATTTTCATTGGCTCTTTTGTAACTTCGCCTATAGGGAAACAATTGATATTCATATTAACATTGCTAGTAAGCATTGCCATTTTCACCTGCAGAAAGCCGGAGAGAATTCAGTGCTGCATCTATAGTGAGGTCTCACCTGTTAGTTGGTAATATATCCAGGTGGAACAAGACATTCCACTTTTTCAGTTATTTTTTTTATTTTATCCACGTAGGTGTGCAATTACATATTTTTGCTGTTAAATATTTTAAAATAACTGTATGGGAATACAACAAACTCCATATTTTTCCAAAGCTATGCCATTATTAACAAGTGAATGAAAATGGATTGTTATGATGTTAATTTTTTTTTCGCACCGGCGAAATGGCGCCAACTGGCAAGGGAGTGAACCTAAAAGTTTTAAACGTTTCATTAAAATAATACTTAATGACGTCATCAATATTCAAATGTATATGTCAAAATGACGATGATAAACAGAACGGATCAGAAACTTTTTTATTCTACATGCTTGAAAAAAGTAAGTCAGATATAGATATACTTAAGAAGTTATTTCCTACCGATAACAGGGGTTGAAACAAGATAAAGCAAAAGGATTAAAAAACGCTGATTTTCAAGGATTATTATCCTTTCCAGCAAAACAGACATTCTTTAAATTCCTTTTGTGTGTCAAATGATATTAAATTTTGCAAGCACGTACTCGCATAAACACAGCTATATATGGGTAAATACAAGAGTAATTACACTCACAGAGACACACACACAAGCATATATATATATATATATATATATATATATATATATATATATATATATATATATATATATATATATGTATATATATATATGTGTGTGTGTGTGTGTGTGTGTGTGTGTGTGTGTGTGTGTGTGTGTGTCCGTATGTCCGTGTGTGCGAGCGTGCGGCCGAAAGATTGTGTATCATTTGCGTGGTTGCATTAGAGTAAATTTTGGAAGTAAATCATTACTGGTTATTTTGAATATTTGACTATCATCTGTTACCTGATTATTATTGTTTCTGCCTGATCTAAGATAACTATCTATTGATATCTCTCTTTTTCTCTCTATCTGTCTGCTTGTATCTCTCTCTCTACACACACACACACACAGACATATATATATATATATATATATATATATATATATATATATATATATATATATAAAAGAAAAGAACAGTAAGATATATAATTCGGTGTTCTTATTTTTATTTTTAAAAACACTGCTGTATATATATATATATATATATATATATATATATATATATATATATATATATATATATATATATATCGAAATGTGAAAAGGCCAGGACGGGAATTGGGCAAACGATTGTTTTCTTCATAGAGTTCAATATTATAGGCACTTAACCGAATTCATCCCAGTAGAACAATAAGGCTAAAGTGAAGCACTTATAAAATCATACACAACGGTTCGGGGGAAGAAATTGTTTGAGCATAAGTTCCTCATTATTAATGGAATACGAAGTGTTTTAGAAGGACACGACTCGGTGTGTGTAGATGGCGCCTCTCCGCACTAAAAAATTGATGGAAGAAAACAATGTAACACGTCAGGAGATATTCAATGAAAACAGCGACAGAATTGCGAGTCACGCAACGTTTTGCCTGTGTGAAAGGGATTATAGAATTGAAAACCATCATCTCCCAAACGGCAGTCTAGACACTTTTAAACACTATGAAACCTGAAAAATGAATACTGGGCTGCTATAGACCTGATATAGGAGCAATGCAAAAACAAAATGCACGTCAAATTTCTTGACCTAGAAAAAACTCTAAAATTACATTAGAGGAAAGTGTTCGTTTTGTCCATCATTGATCGAACATTTGGGAATATCACAAATCAAATCTCAAATAGTATGCAAGGAGCGTATATCAGAAGGTGAATCGATACCATTCAAACAACGACAATAGTTGGCATAAATGAGAGAATGCTTGGATATGGATGGCATTTGCTTTTCGCTTTTAATATGGGCAATGATTTCATGCTCGTGTGAAAACTAGTTATCTTTCAACATATTAATGTACAGTATCTATAGTTTACCAAAATTCAAATATTCTTCATATATTTATGGGGAATAAGAATAATTTATAACATATTTTATAATACATTTTTTGAATTGATTTTGCAACCGAAAAAATATTTATGCTTCTTAAGAATATTTATTTTTTTATGTTGAGTGTTATTTGTTTTAAAAAAATATTTACAGGTTTCTTCATTTAATTTACTTTTGACATTAAAGAAATCATGCGATTATGTTTTTTCTTAATTTATCATCTGAAAGAACTGAACTTTTCATGCATTTTTTAACGATAAAGACAAAAAACAAATGCTTATATAAATAGATTATACGGGGATTTTATTTATAATGCCAAACTCTTTGGATCCTTGCGTTATTGGATTAATATTTTAATAGAAACACATTTAACTTCATGCACAAAGAAAATATACATATCTATCTATCTATCTATCTATCTATCTATCTATCTATCTATCTAAATGCCTTTCTGTCTGTCATTCAGCAAACGTATAGAAAGGTGAATAAGTATTAGATTTTCATTTAAATGATCGGAACATTTGCATCGGAATTATTTTCAAATCTTTCTTCCATTCTTCCATGTTCCGTCTCTCGTTCTGTGCGTATGTGTGTGTATATGTAGGGGTGTATTGGGTGATTGAAGAGCGAGTACATTGAATGTGAGGTCGGGTTTACAGTCCTGGTCATTTACGAGAACATCTGTATATAGCAGGTAGGGACGGGTTTCACGATCCGGGATATCTCTCCGGCCGTTTCGCTGGTTTCGATCCATCAACACTTTCTGTGCGCAACTCGTATTGAAAGATCGTCGTGAAAAAGAAGCTGAAGTATTAAGACTAAGAGAAAAATGAATATTTCGAACAAAATTTTGTTAAGGTTTTGGTTAAAAGTTGGTCTGTCTTCTTATTTTCATTCACATGTAACACTCACTGGAGGTATAGGTGAAAATTGAAATAGGGAACATCGGAAGGCACTTCAATTAGAAGTTTGAATAGGGTTTATTGCAATAAAGAGACTAGATATTTTATATATCTAGTGATTACATTAATTATCCGTACTTACATGCGAGCTTAACCACAGCGTCATGTATAAACAAAAACCAATGCATGCATGCACGTAAACACACTTGTAGAAATTAATTGTATGTCTATCTTAATATTTGTATATTTAGGCAGCAAATTCTCTTTTACGTATGTCTGACTGAATAAATTACAAACATTATGTCTGCTTATTTTGATCAGAATCTATTCATATTCACGAATACTTTGTAATATCAATTGTAATATACGAAAAATATTCGTGAATATGAAAATAATATGATCAAGATAAGCATGCGTAATGTATGTAATTTATTCAATCAGATGTGCTTAAAAGAGAATATGTATATATATATATATATATATATATATATATATATATATATATATATATATATAAATCAGACATATATATCAAGAAAGATTGCTACGCAAATGCATAATATATATATATATATATATACACGCACATGCATATATATATATATATATATATATATATATATGTGTGTGTGTGTGTGTGTGTGTGTGTATGTGTGTGTATGTGAATGAGTGTGTGTGCATGTGTGTGTTTGAGTGAGTGTGTCTAAAAAAGATAAGAGAATATCATTTTATGCAAACAAGTTTCGTTACATGAGAAACATTATCATCTCAAGTAACGTAAATAAAACTCAGGTTGTGACATATATATATATATATATATATATATATATATATATATATATATATATATATAAAAAATAGTTGCATGGGGGTATAACATATTACTATAACCCTGCAATGCTCAGTTTCGCGAAATGTCATTTGCAACTAAGGAAGAAATATGGTTAAACTTAGTTGACATAAAATATTTATACTTTTCACTAAAACATGTTTAACAGGATAATTTCTGCCTAATTAAAATGTATGGCTTGTGCGTATGTTTCTACACATACCTAACTAAAGCTCAATTAGATCCCATTTAAACACACACTTACTAGGTTCGATCCGAAACATACCAGTAGAAAATACAAACTTAATAACCTCATCTACATGTCAAAAAACGGTGATAAATAATGGATACCTTAATAATAAAAAATAAAAAAGCCAATACTCAATAATATTAAATACGAACGCGGCCGCAAGGTGCTTTGTTTGAAAAATAAAACTTCCCTATAACTCTAAAAACATACACACTAAGCCTAAACCCAGTTAGAAAGTAAAAAAAAGTCATCCTTGAAAATGTCTAAAAGTAAAACCAAAACTGCTTGGAATTAGACAACATTTGAACAGTTTTTACAAACTATGTCTTCAAAAAGAAAACACTTATTCCAATACAAGAAAATAAAAAAAAATCCTATGGAAACAGAAAATGTAACATGAATAAATGAAGGATCGGTGTTGAAATATATATATATATATATATATATATATATATATATATATATATATATATATATATATATATATATATAATTATTTATTTAAAAATATGATTACAAATCGCTACATAAGAAGTCCCATGTTTCAAAACAAGAGCCGAAAACTTCAATATAATTATTTAAATTATTTAAATTAAATTGAGCTAAAATAAGCTCTGTTCCATCTTCAAGCGAAATTTTTTTCGGAGTTTTCAAAAAAAATTCGCTTGAAGATGGAACAGAGCTTATTTTAACTCAATTTAATTTAAATAATTATATTGAAGTTTTCGGCTGTTGTTTTGAAACATGAGACTTCTTATGTAGCGATTTGGAATCATATTTTTAAATAAATAATTATATTTATGCTCTACTTTTGTATCGAGCACTATTTTTTTAAAAAATAATAACTAAAATACTAAGGGAGTTTGGATTATTTACCTAACCAATTCCTTCCTATTTTCTATAAATTTTCATATATATATATATATATATATATATATATATATATATATATATATATATATATATATATATATATATATATATATATATATATATATGTGTGTGTGTGTGTGTGTGTGTGTGTGTGAAAAGTGTGTGTATATATATATATATATATATATATATATATATATATATATATATATATATATATATATATATATATATTTATATATATATATGGGCGGTACTTATTAGAAAGCGCTCAATTTAAAAATAATATAAATAATAATAATTTTTACCTATCATAATTTTACACAAACCCCACCACACGTATATACATACATGCGAGGAAATATTATTCTGTGGAAAAATAAAAATATGACATGTATACATTCACGAGACATTCATGAGAAATTTTCGCTACAATTCCAATCTTTGATTTCCAACATACAAATGCGTATGTATAAACACAACACCAACCGTATATATACATATGTCATATCCGAAACTGCCCACATATATTTATATATGTATGTGTCCCGACAGACGACCAAGTATGTATATGTGTCTGCGTACTCCATTAGGCGTATGAACATACATCGATGTTTGCGTTAGTACGATGACACAACGACGACGTTTCCCCCACCACTTCCATAATAACACCAATACACGCAATCTACATTAACCCAAAATTTAAAAAAGAAAATTAATCATTTTGTCTGACGATCGCTAAAGCGTGAAACCCAGGGTCACAAACTCACATTTATCCAACCATATATATATATATATATATATATATATATATATATATATATAAAAGAGAGAGAAAGAGAGGGAGGCAGGTATAGTGAGAGTGAAAGAGAATTAGATTTTACGAAGACTCCCCGCAGTTATTTAGAATTGATACTAGATATTTGAAATGGGATTTTTGCCTAATTTCTGCAGACATTCCCTTTAAAATCATGCAATATATAAACACTTTCTCGCAGCAATTGCTGCGAAATCTGCAGCACTGCTTCAAACAAATCCAACATTAGAAAATGACCTGTGTGTCAGGTATAGTGTAATGACCATTACCATAAAACAAGGCGCCCCTGCATTATCTAGTGATATAACTAACCTAATTAGATTTCCGTCACCCTGTGGGATTGCGAGATTCATGTAGATGCAAAATCTGCATGATCGAGGAGCCTTTTCATTGATTTTCCTTTTTATTGTAGTTGTTATGTATTTAGCCTGATATTGCAACTGTTGGCTAAGTCGTTATACCTTAACGCTCAATTTTCCTAGACACACACTTGTTATTTAAAAATGTTTGATGCATAATGTTAATTTGTCTAAATTTACCTTCAAAATCTCCAATCACACTCTATCTTTATGCCTCACTATATATATATATATATATATATATATATATATATATATATATATATGTCTGTATGTGCGGTCTGACGATTGTATCTAACATGTAACATACTGTCGCCTCTAAGTGTTGAATTCTATGTTCACTTCTATATTTGCACACGCTCTATCTCTAATATTGAGCACTTTATTCCATAAACATAGCACATCTTAAGACTATATTTCTCCATATATATATATATATATATATATATATATATATATATATATATATATATATATATATATATATATATATATATATAGAGAGAGAGAGAGAGAGAGAGAGAGAGGGAGAGAGAGAAAGAGACATGTAGATAGTAGTGTGTGATAGGAGATTTGCATATATATATATATATGTGTCTGTGTGTGTGGGTAAATAAAAAGAAAGAACAGTAGGATATATAATCCGGTGTTATTATAGATATTTTAATTTTACAAAATAGTGATCAATTTAAATTTACAGAGCATTAATATTATAATCTAATTGATTTAAAATATGTTTTTTCGATACACAGTTCTAACCATGGTTCAAAAATGAAAGCAAAAAGCTACGAATTTTAAAACCCAGTAATTTTAAAAGTTACTTCAAAATTCGCTTGAGGATGAAATGGAACTAATATATTTAATTTAATTACAAAATTAAATTCGTAGGTTTTTGCTTCCTTTATTGAAGCATGGTTAGAACTGTGTAGCGAAAAAACTTATTTTTAAATCAATTAATATATATATATATATATATATATATATATATATATATATATATAGGGAGGAGGCCAGGATAGTTTCAAACCATTTTCAAGGTTAATAGGACGTAAATGAATGCAATACTTTCGAAAGGAATTCGAACTCGGCTCTTCGACTCTTCACTATGAACCGCTATCCATTACTCCACAGTCTGCTAAACATTAACCATTATAGAGAAATATTTTTCCCTCTTAAAGAGAGCAACTCATTGCGCCTCCTTTGTGGTACGTTTTCTAATAGCATGAAGTAGAGTGATTATATTGAATCAATTGTTAGATCAGCTGCATCGAATCTTGGTTCACTGAGTCGTGCCAGAGAGTATTTCACGTCGGAATCCTACTTGAACATTTATAAAACTACCGCTCATTTTTGCATTGAATATTGTTGCCTTAGATGGTTTGGTGCTACAGCTGTATATCTTCAGATTCTCAACAAAATCCAAAGAAGAGAGACTGTAATGTTATTTGTCCTGATCTGGCATCTCGACTTCAGCTAATTTCCGAGCGCCGTGTCGTGACATCATTCTACCTTTTCTATAAATGTCCTCATGGTATTTGTTCTAATAAGCTCTCGTCCTAGGTAGGGCGATCGCGTGATTTTATAGCTTACTACAGGGGCTGGAAATTAAAATGCTAAAATCTTAAGTGCATTCGTATGGCCAAAAAGGATATCCAAAAAGCAAAACAGAGTACTAGGAAACAGGAAATCTTCCATAAAATAGGAAAGACTACTGAATTGTTATGTGATATCTGACCTCCAATATGGTAGTGATTGCTGGACAATCTTCTCAAAGATGATCTAGATACAGGAAGCAAGATAAATTTTACAAAAGCATGCTGGTGATACCATGAAGCGTATATGTGAACAATGACGAATTTCTGGAAAAATGTAAACGAAACGGACACTTATACTTAACATCAGGAAAAGAAAACTAACATTCCTAATGAGGAAAGAGGACTTGGAAAAATATGATACAGATTGAAGGCAAAAGGGAAATAGGAAATAAAAAAAAAACGCTTAAGATAGTGAGTTTTAATAAATGGGTGACAGAACAGGGTATAGGTGAAATAACAAAAAAAATATTAAGAGCTACAAATGACAAGAAATTGTGGAGAGCCTTCTGAGGGGACATTGTACATAAAGAAAAATACTAGATTCGCAATTAACTCTCATCTTTTACTATTGAAATAGACGTAAATCGTATGTTCTATTCTAATAAATTATTTTCTCGCATGTCTCATCTCTGAACTATCTCGCGATTACTTGCTTCTCCGCCATTTTAAATCTTGCAAAATCTAAATTCATCGACAATTATCATCTCACTTCATAGTTCATGTTCTTTTATTGTCCTTTCTGCTCACGAACATGTTCTCATTCTATTTTGGGATGAAATGATTAAAAAAACTGAAGGTGATGTGTTTCATTTGTCCTTCCTCTTCCGGTTTTTCTTTTAATTTCTTGCTGGAAGTCTGTGGTAATTTACTACCGTTTCTTTTACTTTAACAGCACCAAAGATTTGATTGCATGTCCATTTTCGACACGTCACTACATTTCCACGGTAGTCAAAGTGCAATTCAACTCTGATTAATTAAAACATTCATTCTCTATATTTTAATACACACATTTTATATTTTATATTTCACGATCATTTCATTGTTAAACATGACAACATTTTGAAAAGAGTATCGCCCTATATTTCTGAGCTTAGGCAGTATGTACACTATTTACATTATTCGGACTAGTGTCCTCATCTTTTTCGCCAAATTTATTAAAACCTTTCGGCTTTTGTACACTCCTGCCTTCTTCGGGTGGTTGGAATGTCGAACTGAACCCTTTATTTCGCTCACTGGGGTATACTGTTCTTGTTCCACGTTCAATGTTTAATGGATATCAGTTATCAGTTATATCCTCTTAATTCCCCTCTCCAAGGTCTCCAATGCCTTAACCAGGTATTAAACTCACACTCTTTGGGTCCTGTCACTGGATCTAACGAACGCCATTATCCACTGTGCCATGTGCCCTAACCATGAGTATATAGTACCCAGCGCAAATTTTACTATTTTTTATTAAAATTTTCACTACCTGATTTTCTTACGTAAATAATGTTTTTCAGTTCCTGTTAATGTTAACACAAAGGACAAAATTTGAAGTGCATGCATGTAAAATATTTCAAATAAAGATTCATATTTAATATTTTCTTTGATATTTTCAAAATCGGGTATGAGCAAAATAAAGGGTTCCATTCGACATTCGATCCACCTGAAGAAAGCCGGAGCATACAACGGCCAAAACTTTTTAATGAATATGGCGACAAATGTGAGGACAATAGTCCGAATTTTGAAAACAATTTTAAAGATTTCCAACATTTTTAGATTAGGAATCTTGGTTTTATTTTGCAATATGCAATCATTGTAAGTCATACAGAACAACGTTTGAAAGAAAAGTTAGTATTTAACATGAGTAAATTCTATTGAATATCCATATCAGTGTCCTATTACTTGCTTGTTTGGATAAACGGTCAAAGTGGGAAAATGTGAATTCGTATGCATTTTTTCAACTACATTTGATTAAACTAGACATGTGTATATCTCTTAGAATATAAACAGTTAACAGAAATTCCATAATATATGTGTTAAATGACGCATGCAGCGAGATATTGCAAGAGAAAGCTTAAGAATACTGGCATAAAAGAGATGAATGTATAGCAAAAGAAAGTAAATTTGAATTACTAATATGATTCTAGATACAATAACCACATTTAAATGTGTATATTTTGAATTCAATCACAGTTGGAAAACTATCGAAGAAAAACGTTCGCCGTATACGTGTTGCATTTATTTACCGTCATGTCTTTTTCGTTTTAAAGATGAGATGAAAATTTATTCTAATTTTTTTTTGTTTTCGATTTCTACGGATTTGTTCTCATCTGACAGAGTTAATTCAATGTTTAATAAATAAAACACACTCACACGCATAAATATACAAGAAGAAAAAAAATAGCAAATATTTTATCAAGTTTAGAGAAAACCTTTAAAAAATATGGAAGAAATCGTTCCTGAATGAAATTGCGTTTCAAAGCAGATGTATCAAAACACAACAGCTACTTAGAAAACAAAAAGACTTATCGACCTAAATTTTTCAAAGTCGTCTTTCCTTTTATATTCTTCAATTTTTGTTTGTTTACTTTTCTTTGTTCTACATTAAAAAATATACAAATCATTTGTCCTTTTTTTTTCTATCTATGCTTCTCCATTGCTGTCAAATAGCAGGGAAATATTTTTTTTAAATACAGTGTAAAACAAAACATGTAAATAAAGAAGCAAATAACAAAGAATTAAATCGATTTTTCTGTTTGTCTTTTGTTTTGTATTTCTACAAATAAAAAGGAAAACAAAAAGTGCAATAAAAAATATGACGAAAATAAAAAAAAACACAAGAATTACCAGCATTTAAAATTTTTCATAACTTTTTTGCATAAAACATTTGATAGACGTTTAAAAGCTGACAGTATCTTATAAACTGATTTTCTGATTTATTCACGTTGACATATTTGCGCAGATTTCCTTCACATATCACGTGGCGTTTCCTCTGTCTTTGTTATTTCTTTTATATTAACGTACATTTTCATCAATTCAAAAATATATTATACTCAGACAACAGTGTGGACTTAACAGACTTCATACAAATCATTTATGAAAACGTATGCCCAAAGCAATATTCACCTATCTTCAGCCTATGTCTTTGTCAGACTTCCCTACGTCTATAGTTCTTACTGCAAAATGGAGGTTGTACTCACTGTCACTGATAAAACTGACACTTCCGTATCAGGCATTTCTTTTAATGGTAGAAGTAATTTTAAATACGTATATGCAAAAGACAAAACAATATATTTATACTGCATGTATTACTTTTCGAGATGGGATGCTCATCATTGTTGTTTTATACAAAAGTTTCTAGCAGTTATAATCTGCACAGATCTTCAGATATATTTTGTATTTGATAACGTTCTAGAAATTTTGAACCAGAACATTAATTCAATCCAGGGGTAAGTTTTTTCTCATATAGTTTTGCATGTTTTGCGGAATATCCAATAGTGGGATACACATATGTAAGAAGAGGTTCTTTCCTAATACAATCTTTCACTTATGAAGGCTGGAACGACTCTTTTTTATCAATTCACCTAAAGCAAGGCGATAATGCCTCTAAGACGCAAAGGACTACTGGGCGTAAAAAAGAATGAGAGGACCAAACTAGAAAACGTTAGAAATATTGTGTTGTAAACTTCAGAAGGAACAGGAAGTTCAATCCTAAACGAAAAGCAATGGATAAAACTCTACTCTTGTTCAAACATACCCGGGAGATGTGTGAACTACACGATAGACGAAACTCGAAAACTTTAGAAATATTGTATAGTAGACTTCAGAAGGAACAGGAAGTTCAATTCTAAACACAAAGCAATGGATAAAACTCTACTCCTGTTCAGACATACCCGGGAGACGTGGGAACTGCACGATAGACGAAACTAGAAAACATTAGAAATGTTGTATTGTAGACTTCAGAAAGCACAGGAAATACAATCCTAAACACAAAGCAATGGATAAAACGCTACTCCTGCTCAAAAGACCGAGGAAGTATGTGAAGCGAACGATAGAAGAACCTATCTACTCCTATTGAGGGAAAAATTAAAAACTAATAAATAAAATTTCAGTTTTAAGACGTAAAAAGTATAGAATTGATATAGACTTTAGAATGAACAGGAAAACAAATGATAATCATGAAACAAGGGATAAACCTATACTGTTGTCCAAAAAACAGAAGTGTAAGAACCGGATTTTTTTCCATGTGCCTTATTTTTGCTGGTGGATAAATTATCAGTGGTATTTCAAAATCGACGATGACATATAAATTTAATAATCGTTTTAAATACTATTTTTCATCCAATATAACTCTCAAGAGCTACGAAATTTACAGAGTTATTGAATAGTGTTGTTGGGTCAAGGAACCATCATCTCGGAAGTCTGTTCCATAAAATAGCACCTCTTGATGCGAAGCTATATTAATCGAAAATACTACTTAGCAATGAAATACGAAGTGAATGAGGAATGTTTGACCCTGTCTACGCGGTATGGTGGGTTTCAGCACTAAATGGGTTGTTAGATCACGGAAAACTTCCTAGATAGAATAATTTCAAAGGAAATAGCTATAGAATACAGTTGCAACTGTAGAAAAAGCGCTATATGGTAGAAAATAATTCAGCACCTACCAGGCTGTCGTGACTCGAGGATTGTGTAGCTCCAACACAGAATAGAGTGAGCAATTTGGATATACTTAAATCCGATCAGTGAAAATGTCTAAAAGAAAAGATGCGTTACAGTTCGAAAATTATCATTTTTCCTAAATCCAGAGTAACGACTAAATCTATTGAAAATTATAAAAGCTGTAATGGTAAAATTCAATGATTTTCGGAATGGATTATTGGTATTTGCTCATTCCTCCACAGTGACTGGATGCGACACATGGTCGGTTTAATGTAAATAACCCGAGAGCGTGCACCGGGGCCAGTAATTGATCAGCCCCAGTAAATGTAGGCTAGGCTGGTATTGGTATTACTAACCCCTCTTTAATGCAATGAGGGGGGGAGCTGTCGCGATCTAACATCTCTGATATTTTAGTTGCCACCTGCCTGGAATCAAAGACACGACTAAAAGATGTCAAGAAAAAAAATCAGAAGATTCTCTCAACTTTTATATTCCACGTTTTCCCTATTTAGACTACAGCATTATAAAGCGGTTATATAATCTTTTGATCGATGGATATTAAAACGAAGTGAAGTTCAGAACCGGTTCTATGAACTTGTAGTATTTTAGTAAACGTTTCAAACGAGACTGTACAAAAGTCTTGAATTCTGTCACTGGGCCTATCACGCATTATTTAATTTGTTTTATTTCCCGAGGTCCTCACCTAGAATCTGGAATTCAATCACTTTCTCGCCGCCTTAATGTAGATTCCTGATATATTTTTCTTTAAATAATTTAATGTTAATTGTTCTGATGGAGTTTCCTCTGTTGTACCGAGACATTATGAATTTAAGTGCAGTATTAGATTGGTGGCAAGGTATCATCATTTTACACTGAAAATGACGAACTGTAACCATAAGTGCTAAGCTTCCAGTTTACTTCCTCGCACGGCTCACATGTGGAACTCACTTCTGCCTTCTTGCTTTCCAGTGAAGTTTAATCTTAAAAAAATAAAAAATAAATTCAGTATGAATCATTATTTTCTATATTTTTAATTCAAGTTCTTTCATTGTACTTAATCCTAAACATTTTGTTCCTTTATTTATATCTTTCACATTAAGGAACCCCGCGAGTCTTTGTAGATTTATTGCTTTGCATGGGATGAAATAATTAAAAAAATATGTGGACAGATACCAAATATAACCAGGCGGACTGATCTTTGCTTCACATATGCGAACCTACAACAGATTGACTGAGACGCATTTGAAAGCAGAGATGACGTTTTCTTTCTGTCGATCACAGGCCTTGCTGCTGGATATAGTTTATCGTCATATTCTGGAAGTTTAACTTAATTTTTTTTTTTTTAGAAACTAGTGCTGTTGTACAAATATATCTCACTTTTTGCCCATTTCATGCTCCTTCACCTACACTAAATATGCTGCAACCGATACACACAGAGAAATATTTGAAGTATTTTAGTATTTAACACATATACATACTGCATTTTTAAGATGGAACCAGTGTAAGTGTCTTGTCTGCTTTTATTCTTTCTGTTGGGGGCTGTTTAAGGGCCAGAAAAAAAAAGACGCGGAAGACGAAGGTAGGATTGAACAAGTGCATTGAAATAACAGATATATACAAGCAAGTGTTTTAGTAATAAGCAGATAGAGGTGTACGTCGGAACGGTAGGTTAACACTGCGTCTCAGCCCCCGCGATATTTAAGTCACCCCACGAGGAATGTATGTAGCACAAGGCCGAGTTTAACATGGGTTTCTCCGAGCCCGTACGCTCGGCCAAAGATATTCCCTTAGAACCCACATAAGCGGGTTCGGGATCTGTCTACACCCCCAGACGAAACTTTGCACTTCGGCAAAGCTTCGTCCGGGTTCCTCTCTGCCAAAGCAGACAGTTCGACAGAAGTCGCACACAGTCAGAGACTGCCTATCTGCTCCTACGTCCCCGCTCCCGCTTCCCAACCGACTCTTCAAGTTATTAAGTTGGTGCAAAAATAATGTCGTAATAATGTCGTTTTTTGACGTATTTTTTAACGTCAAAAAACGACATTATTACATCATTATTTTTGCACCAACCTAATAATATTTATGAGAGGAGGAAGAGTTCATTGTACTGTAGGAGGGTTTACCACAACACTTTCAGAGAATTTTTTTTTTTCTGCTTATAAACGTTTATTATTTGTCCTGCTTCCTGAAACAGGTAGAGGTTCCTGAGATTTAAGAGTCCGATAGTGAAGAAGTTTAAAATTTGAGAGATTGGTTCTAAATAAAATCGATTTACAATAATAAAGCGGTTTGTCATTATTGATCTGAACATTTTACCACCGTTTTAATGTGGTTAACTAGGTAGGGTGTGTTTATAGAATTTATGTCTACAGTGGTGAGTTATCTGATGTGAGAAAAATCGTTAAACTCAGAGTCGGAATTTACAGCATAGCTCAATGTCAATACTTTGAATCTCGCTGCGCTTTCCTATGTAAAGAAACACCGATTATCTATCAAGCTCCATTAAAATGATCGTCGTCGCTATTTTAATTGAGCGGAACATATTTATGATTGTTTTTCCCTGGACTTTTATTACCTACTGGAACTTACTGATTCAATCCTGTGTGTTGTAAATAATATTTGTGTCAGCTGTCTTCCAATTTTCATCGTTTGAATATTTTCTCTCTAGAAAAGAAAAGGAATGGGCATATCGATTCGTGATTCTTCCACACCTTAGCTCAAGCTAAAGTCTATAACGGGGTAAGAATACTAGTCCCCACAATCACATTAATTGTATCAGCTTTCGTTTTCTCCAGACAGTAATTCGGATCATTTTTTTCCTCTGTAAATATAAGTTAAAAATATCGAAACATCAAATAAAAGAAAATCTATTCAACAATTACAAGATGTATCAAGAAAGCAAAACTCTGTTATTTGTACGGCGATTATCTTTTTAATATAAATAATAATCATATGAAAGTAAAGTCAGAAATATTATTTCTTTCGTGAGTAACAGTATGTTTTATTAGGTGGGCCGGACAATAACATACGCCTTATAATTCTCCATAACGTATTGTGAAGGATGAGACAAGAAGTATCAATTATTCTAATAGACGTCAATTAATCTTTTTGTAATATCCATATAAACAGTGTGTTTTCGTTTCCAGAAAAACAACAATTAGTTTATTGTATTTACCTAAATTCCAGCGGTTCCCATTGTAAGTAGCTCAGCTATGGTAAGAAATTCTATTATGTGAGGAACTCTGTATCGATTAAAAGATTATCTCTTGACTTTACTTGCAAAAGTAAAACGCAAAAAAAAAAAAACATAAATCCATTAATTTTATGAAGAGATTAGGCGTGTTTTTGCGGTTATTTACTGAACATATAATAGCCTGGAACAAAATCTTAGTAATGGAGAAACTAAGAACACAGAAACACACTGTACTTGTGAGTCACTCGGCGGCTTCTGACTGCAAATATTGCACTTAGACACGTTACTCTCTCTCTCTCTCTCTATATATATATATATATATATATATATATATATATGTGTGTGTGTGTGTATGTATATATATATATATATATATATATATATATATATATATATATAAGTATGCAGGTATGCAGAAAATAGAAAAGAACACTTTGGGTGCATAATCCGGAGTTCCTTAGTATTTTTTGTTTTTTATTTTTAAGAAGACATTGCTCCATACAGAATCAGAGCTTATCTCAATTTTAATAATTATTTGTATGGTTTCGGCTCTCATTTTTGAAACATGAGAACTTTTATGTAGCGAAGGAATCATATATTTTTTTATAATATATATATATATATATATATATATATATATATATATATATTATATGTTCGGGGGTGAACATAAACACACGTAAACGTAATAATAATAATAATAACAATAATAATAATAATAATAAAGGAATAAATAATAAATATCGAATGAAAAAAGCTAACAGACTATCATCATTATTTGAACCTAGTCGGGATTACAAAGCCAATGCGCAAAGATCCTTTCTTTAGGTGTATATTATGCACTACGCCAGGGCTACATTCCGTTTTTAATTCAGAGTTACTTTCTACTAGAACGGTTGCCACCCACATTTATAGAACCAAGTCTGTGCTGCTATTTACCCATATCTGGCTAGGAGAAGAAGAGAATTCATACGTTTCACAAGGATATTAGCACGTAAGTGAACGTAATGGAACCCACTGGAATTCGAATTCGTTTCTCCGATTCCTCAATCCGAGCTGCAAGACATTACTCCACCCTGCCTATGAAATAGTTACAAATTACAAATTATTTATAATCAATAGTCAATAAAAATTTGAAAACATAAACGTTACCACTTACCCTAACCGTTAGAATAATACAATAGACCTTTTAGCCTTGATGCAACATTGATCCGCATATATAAATATTCCTGCCTATACACAAGACACAAGATATTGCGTTTAAGCAAGAAAAATACTGTTATTGTGTCTACGGCAACCTCATAAGATAGATAGATAGATAGATAGATAGATAGATATAAATAGACACATATATTAATGCAATATTCATGGCTTTTACTTGAGTCCGAAAATTAGTCATTGGTATTCAACAACATAGATAAAACTGAACAATATGCCACCGAATATCAAATTATATTAAAATAATTCTTGGCCGTGCAGAGAACGTGTTTGGATTACTCGTCTTATACTTTTTTTTATAATCATTTCACCCTAAGCAAAGGAGGAGTTCCACTGGTACGCAGTGGGTTCCTTAGACTGAAAGAGATAGAAAAGATTATGTATAAAGGGAAATGGGGAAAGGATAAAAGAAGAAAAGGGTACAAGAAAATTGAAGATGGCGTGACGCCGCATCTAAATTTTTGTAGATAGTTGTCATCAGGGAGCAAGTAAACGGAAGGGAGTTCCACTGTCGGGAAGTGCGAACAAAGAAACTGTTAGAGTTGAAGTGGCGTTTGAATTTAAGTATTTCAACAGTAAAAGGGTGGGACGTTAGATGCCAATCTACTAACAAGCCATATCACGTCTGTGAGAAAGTGACTGAAGTCGAGATGAAAAGTCAAGATCGATTACATTGGATTTTGTCAAGAACCTTTAGAGGAAGAACACTAGATATGGCAACAGTATTCAATGCACGGACGAATGGTTTATTGATATGGGCAAGATGAACACTGACAAGAAAAACCTTCTGGCACGACACAATGAATCAACCTTTGTTGCAGTGGATGTAGCTATTGTTTTAATGTAGTTGTTGCACTTCAAGTCAGTCGAAAACTTGAAGCCAAGATGGCGCAGCGAGACGCTCTCCAGGAATCGAGCAGCAGCCATGCTGATGCTGGACAGGGAATTTTCTCTATGATGGTTAAATGGAAACAGTTTAGCTTTGAAGACATTAATATTTCAAACGTTGAGTGAGTTCTGGCCGATTTGCTATTCGGACAGGAGTAAATGTCAGTGTCATCTGCATAGATGCCTGCTTGATAACGGATGACGTCAGGAATATCATTGATGAAGATCAGAAACAGCCCAGAACCCAGTATAGAGCTTTCGTGGACACCCGCATTCGTGAGAAATGATCTGCAATTGTCTTCATTTCACAATTTGTGAGGAAAGATTGGATTAAATAAAAGAATCGTCCTGTAATAATACCATAGATCTCGAGCTTACGCAGGAGACCAACATGTCAAACCCTTTCATACCCCTTTGAGATATCTAGACCCACGGCTCGTGTTTCACTGTCGTTACTAAGAGCACATCAGCGGTAGACCGGGCAAATGTGTATCCATATTGTTGTCAGAGAGTAGGTCTTGAAAGGTAAGATTCTTAACCACTTAAGTATTGATTAAAGACTGGAATACTTTACCGAAATGCGGTAGGGGATTAATAGGGAGATATTTAGAGATATCAGAATGTTCTCCAGAGTTTTTAAGACCATGAACTACAAAATAGGATTTCCATTAAGTTGTAAAGCAAGACGCATTGAGGCAATAATAGAGTTTGAAAAGAAATGGGGACATCTCAGGAGCACATTTATTTAGGACGACAGCTGGTATCCCGTCATCTCCACTTGCCTCATGTGTGTCTAATTTATTAATGATGTCCGTGACAAGTGACCGGGTTATGTGCATATCACTCAGTATATTTCAGGAGGGAAATCAGGTGTGATCACGCTAGATGACATGTTGGAAGAGAATTTCCGTGCTAAGCATTCCGTCATATCTACTGTAGATGTTAGGATTTCGAATAGACTGAATAGGGTAGAGATTGAGGATTTGCTGTGGTTTAGAACACTCTCACAGAGACGCCAATAATCTCGAGAAGTGAAGTTGTGGGATGTTATAAGGTGTTTCATTCTATACGTAAACAGATTGTATCATTAAGAAGGTATTTGCACTTGTTACGAGCAGAGATAAAGAAACGTCTGTTGCAATCAGACGTGTACATAAGTGCATATATATATATATATATATATATATATATATATATATATATATATATATATATTTGTGTGTGTTTAATAATATGTACGTTTTATTATTTTTGACGTATGACGTTCTAGTAGCACAGTACTCAGATTCTCATGACCGAACAACCAGACTAACGCACATCAGTATTCATTATAGTAGTGAAGACTTACTGCTGCACATAATGTTCCACAAGGTATCTAAATAAACATCCTCATGTGTTCATTCAGAGTCGTCTATATTACTTTGCTTATTAACTCATTCTTAAAGTGGCTCAAAATTATCGGTTCGATATATATATATATATATATATATATATATATATATATATATATATATATATATGCAGAATGTGTAATGAAATTGCGTTGTAAACAGTGACTATTACTGCTGCTGATGCAAGAATCTTCGTCAAGACGAATCAAGTACTCCAGTTACTGTCGTGTTTATCTAAAAATAAATACGTCTAAATTCACCTTCATCCCTGCCGTGCGCCAATGAGAATAGGGTACAATCTTTGACTGATACCAAATCAATCGGGTTTCGATGGCGTCTTGAGGCAAACTAACCAATACGCTGATGAGCTCTGGAACAGCGGAACTGTCTGTAGTTGGCATATATATATATATATATATATATATATATATATATATATATATATATATATATATGTGTGTGTGTGTGTGTTTGTGTATGTGTGTGTGGTCGATTAGGGCACGAGTTCAAATCATTTATGTACGCAGATGAGAAGGCAAGCGCTTATTAATCACGGCCGGATTTTTGATCCATTAATGCCTGAGTTTAGATAAAATTCAGGATCTAAACCTCAAATTCATTTCAATACATTATGGATTGCCCAATCGTAAATAACAATGATAAAAATGAGGCGGAAATGCAAGTAGATATAAATGAACGCCTACTATAGTACGATTGATGGCAAAATCCTCGAACTCCAATTTGTTAATTTTTATGAGTCTTCACACACTCTTGTTCTATTGATTTAGCCATCTACAAATAAGACATGCCCGGTTAGAACGACAACATTTCAAACATCATCATGAATACGACAATTAAGAAATGCGAGACCCATTATCTTACTTATTATAAAACGCAGATTGTGTGTGTGTGTCTGTAACGTTTATATATTTGGTCGGATTTCCTACATTTTTCAACCGATTTCAACAAAATTTCACAGGACTACATAAAATTACCTTGTGGTGGTTCTAACAGCGCCAAAAATGGGAAAAATATAATTGTTTTTGCACAAAATCAATTTGAAAACACGATTAAGAGACATCGTGAAAATGGAAGGGGGACAACTCACATCGGGTTGTTTGTGTGTGTGGATTCCTTTAAATATGGGAGCGGATTTCCTATATTTCAAAAAAACATCCCTTTTTTTTGGCATGTAGTGTTTCCTATTGTCTTGCACACTTTCTTCTTTATTTTGACATTCAGAATGCTTTAAAAATTCCATTTACAAGACAATTATTTATAATAAAATTCAATCGGGAGTCTCATAACGATTGAAAACAATGTTTTTTTTTGAGTTTGAGTTTGACCAATTCGTAAAAAAAAAACTAATTAAGACATGCGTGTCCGTCAACCTTAAACAATAATCTTTGTCAATTTTATTTTTCAGTCTTTATGATGGTGGATACTTGATCTATCTCTTACTGTTATATCCCCGGGCAACGCCGGGCTCTACTGCTAGTATTTAATATTTACCTGGAATATTCCGTTCGCATATAGAAACAGAGACGAGAGGAGATGATTACCGATGACAATGTACTGAAGATGATTGGGCTATACTGATGACTTAGGTATTCATAGTTGGGATAAGAATTACCTTTAACACATAATAAATATTATCTACCAAGTGTTCCAAGAAATAAGATTCAAGTAAATATTTCTAAAACAAAAAATCTGATCTGGACTTGAAATGAAAGCAGTAAAGGCACACTGGATAAATTCAGGATAAGGAATTATTCAAAATCAATTACTTCAGATGCCTCGGCGTGTGGATCTGTTCTAAAAATTAATGTAGGAGAAAAAGAAACTAAACACATAGAATATGCTGCGCCAGAGTTAGTATTGCCCAACAATGCAAAGTGCTATGAAACTTAAACGTCAACCTGAAAACACGAGTAATTTTTTTTTAAATAGCCTCGTCAAATCAAAACCTTTATATGGATGTCTTACATGGCGCCAAATCCATTCAGAAATATCTAAACTGTCAGCTGCATACAAACGCTTTCTAAAATAAATAGTTAAAAAAAAAACATTTAAGCGAATAAAACCTGAGGGTCTTAGCACATGTCATGATTCATTGAATATTGAAACCTGGCATTAGATAATCACAAATAAAGATCTATACCAAATAACAGAAACCACATCACTTGAGGACCAGAGTTAATAAATTAATCCCATGTTATTTGTGCCATAATTGCGGTTTTCTGTCAAAACCACGGGAAACACAATATGAGGAATCGTCTTGAAAGAATGTTATGCTTCTTATTAAATTCACTTAAATTCTTTAAACATTTCAGACGATATCCCATACGAATTTACCAATAGAAAACAAGGACCCCACTCTCCAACCTAATACCAATGTATTAATGTTGAGGCTGAGAGGAGAATACGCTGATGACATAGGTGTACGTATTTGGAATAACAATGATCTTGAACAGAAAAGCAACAACCTCTATAAAAGTTCCAAGAAATATAAATGAAGATAAACATTTCCAAACAGAAACTATGATCTGGAATTGGAATGAAAGAAGGGATTGGTACCTAATCTGAATCCATCATAAAAATTTAAGATGTGGAATTAGTAAATACTAAACATTTTAGATAAATTGGTGTATAGATCAGTTCTGGCAAACTTAGTATAGGAGAAAAGAAAAAGAAACATAGAATAAGTTCGGACATAGGTAGTTTCCCCCAACACCACACATTGCTACGAAACCAAAATATCAAACTGTAAACTCATCTTCTGAAATCGCTTCGTAATATCGAAAATTTTATAGAGATTATTTACATTGTTGGGAGTGTTGTCCTAATCTTTATTGCCGTTTTCACGGGCCATGTGAAAATAATGTAAATAATTACGATAATTCATCTCAGAAATATAGACATATATTTCATACAAATGTTATTCTTCTTATTATATTCACTTAAATTCTTTAAACATTTCAGATGTATTCCCAAACGAATCTACCAATAGAAAACAAGTATCCGGTTTTCCAACCTGAGAACAATTTATTAATGTTGAGGCTGGGAGGGGAATACGCTGATGACATAGGTGTACGTATTTAGAATAAGAATGTTCTTGAACAGAAAATCAACATCCTCTACAAAAGTTCCAAGAATTAGAAATCAAGATAAACCATTCCAAAACAGAAATTATGCTCTGGAATCGGAATGAAAGCAGTGATGTTACATGTTCCGAATCCAGAAAAGGAAATTGAACACATAATAGACTGTACTAAAGTCAGTTTTTCCCATCGCCGCAAACCGCTCTAAAAACAAACAACAACCTGAAAAATCCAGTAATGTTATTAGATCTTCGTCAGATCGAAAATTTCATACGGATGTTATACTTGACACCAAAGTGGTTGAAAAATATCTAAATTTAACCTACATACAACCGCTTTCTAAGATCAATCTTTACAAATAGCGTTGAGCGAGTCACACCTATGGACCTTGGCAAAAGCCATCCTTCTTTGAACATTGAGAAATTGCGCTACATATACATAAACAAAGAACAATAGTAGATACCAGTCATCGGATGAGGTGAGAAATATCAACATCAGTAACAACTAAAATAGATAGAACATGTATCTCAAAGAGAAAATAATTACGCCATCAAGATTCGGACATTCAACACTACTGCAAACAAAATATAGGAAGGAAAATACTAGAAAAATCGGTAAGAGCTACTTGACCTGAACAATGTTTTCCTGATTTATTAAAGAGAAATATTTCATAAATTACATCCTGCTCAGCTAATGAATTATGGATATTTGCTCATAGGGAAACGGTTAATTATTACCATTACCCTTGTGCAAGATTGCTGTGAAGTGAAACAGGTTTTCGGTGTAAGTTTCATAGCAAACTTGTTTAATGAGATCATTGACTTAAAAAATAGCTACGGAACTTCTGCGTAATAGCATCCCGTCTAATTCCGTAATTCATTGACTAAGCAAGTGGGAATCTATGAAGTATTTCTCTTTAGAAAATCAGGAAAACATTCCGCCTATATGGCAGTGAATACTTGGCAATTTTCTTTGAGATTAAAGAGATATTTGAGGTATCAGAGACATGGTTCTACAGAAGCATACTGAGATTACTATGGATTGAGCACGTAAGTAACGACAAAGTTTGAAGAAAATCGAAAAAAAGTCTTATATTTAAGAACAAAATTTCCAGCGACACAGAGCACGGACGGAATGCGTCAGGGATTTGGCATTGAATCATCGAGTAACTTACCTAACGGTATATTTTAAATTATTATGGGAGCGGATGAGCATGTAATGGGTAATAAGTTTCCAGACATTATTTAGATTTATAAATGATAGGAATTGTGGGGAACCATGTTCACACAGCTCATGAAGGAACATGGCATATGGAAGAAGAAGAAGAAGAAGAAGAAGAAGAAGAAGAACAACAACAACAACAACAACAACAACAACAAAAATGAGTTTTGGACATCGGGTTGCATTTTGTCTGGGATTAACCTCAAATTTCGCTGGTAGTACAACGACTAGAAAATATGTTTATTCATGAGAATATTTTCGTGTTGAATATTTTTGCTAACTTGCGCAATCTCCGAATGTGCAAATGATGCAATGGATAGCTGTTTCGAATGAGTAATTGGAGAGAGAGAGAGATGAGTTCGAATTCAAGTTGGGTTCCTTACATTCTTTTATTCTTAAATACCCATACGGAATGTGTGAACATATTTCCTCCCGCAGATGTGGTTTAAATAGCAATTACCTATTCTCAAAATCCTGTTAATGCAATATTCAATCGATAAAAGATCCACTTTTACAACACAGAATATGTTGCAGCTTTAAAAACCAGACAAATTGTTGATAATTCGTAAAAGATAAAATAAATCTGTCAAACTTCACTTCATTAGCTTTGGGTTGTGAGCTTTAAATATTATAAATATGATCTTGTAGTGACTAAACAGAAAGTTCGTTGAAAATTTGAAAAAGTGATAATTCCGTCAATTTATATGAATTCTGGAAAATTTACAGATACAAAGCTACGAGAATTTAAAAAAATTACCTTTGCGATGTCAACGAACACGCGTTGCCACGTTTGTGATGACGACGAACATCCGTTGTCACATTCGTAATGTTCAGTATAATAGTGACATTTAATCGCAGATAAAACTATATTACACCATTGAACAATAATGGTGTCAGATGTCTTCGAATAACACTCACACTAATATTATTTGCTCGATAATACTTGGTCGAAAAGTAACTACCGAATACTGATCCGAATAGTAACCCGTATAGTGATCAGTATAGAGAATATAGTAGAGAAGAGAAGTCCGTATAGTAATAGAGGATAGAGTAGAAATGGTGATCCGTATAATGCTAGAGGTGAATTAGCAATCAATTAGACACAGGCTACCTTCTATATATACATTTCTTCTATGGTCATGAGGTCTACTTAATTCAATAATGAAATCGCCTGTGTTTGCTCACTGGTCATCTATGTTCAAGCTCATGTGTCGGCAGCAACACTTTGTTCCTATATAACAATTACCAATAAAGTCTTTCCTTATACTTTTTCAAGTATATTTCAGTTTTTATAATTATATATCGACCATCGAGAGACAGTCCATTCCTGAAACTAAACTTGGAATATGATTAAAGTTAAATGTGTAGATTAAAAAATCGATTTACAAAAAAAATGAAGAGCGTAGGTGTTATTTAGATAGCCGGTTGCTAATTTTACAAGTTAACTGCCAAAGGTCAATTACTAAAAATAAGTTTGTAGTGGAAAGTTTGGTGCTTACTATTTATTTAATGATGATGTCGGCATAAATCAATCCATACAATGTTTACTCTGTTAAGCAAAATGCAAAAACAAGTGAAAACAATAAGAAACATTTGTGATAAAAGACAAAACACAAATATTTGAATAATAAGTAATTTTAATGTATTTTTGTAATGAAAATATTTTACAAAAATGTACTGGATTTTTTAGGTGAAATCTTGTTAGTTTGATTTATGTTGAACTAAATTTTGGTGTGGTGAAAGATTGAATTTTGTTACTGAGTTCTAATTTGAAATCGTGTTTGCTAGAATTTATTATTGAAGATTCTGGAAATTAATTGCAAGAAAAAATTTACATTTAAGAATTTACTGTTCATGTAAGTAGTAAATGTTTGTAAAGTTGAATGCAATTTGTGATCATAGAAGTTATCTACCTTTGATTATTTTGTATAATGCAATGTTCTCGAATGTTGAAAAATAAAGTTGATTTGTTAGCAGGAATTTGTTTAAATTCTGCGTAAGAAATTTGGTAAGTGAATGGGAACAGATTTCACTAGTCAGTTTCGGTGAGTGAGTGTGAATATCGTTAAGTTTGTATAATGTTCGTATGGGTGAAAAACTTAATATTGTGTAACGTGAAGTTTACTTGCAATTCGTTTGATGTCACAATGCGCAATGGCGAGTATGAAAGAGATTTTTGTTTTATTTGATTCGGGTGGCTCAAAGACACTTGGCGCGGACTTTGATTTCAGTCACGAGCTGTAAAAAATTAGTTAAGCGTGGGCGGATAATCACGCCTCCTTCTATATTTATTAACCAATGAGGGCTCGAGATATTTTTTTTAAAGTGTATGAAGCTGAAAGTGTTCTGTGATCCAGTTTTTAGGTATTGTGTAATGTAGGATTTGGGTTATACAAGTTAAAACGGAAATTTTCGAACAACCAAAATTAGGCATTAAAATTTGTTTATCTTCGTTTATAGCTTCAACTGACGTCATCACATTGTTTTCACATAAAAAATTATTAGTGAGAACAAATTCGTTGTTGAAGCTTGCTAATGAAAACATGTCATAAAATACTAAGCATGAGAATTCTCGCTAATCGACACGTGATAACTCGTAGTGGTCGTCATAAATAACTGCCAATCGTGAGTTATCAGGTGATTGTCAGTCAATGTGTTAAAGCCAGAGTTAAATCGCAATAGGAAATAATTGAATGGATACCATACAGTGCAATTATACCCTGTACTAAGACTTAATGAAATTAAGCTCTATTCGTACAGATCAGTGAAATTCAAAAAAACACAAAACAAATTGTGATACGAAAGACGGATTTATTAAGAGATTGATTTGTTTATTACGCCTATCAACAATTTCGAATGATTGTCGATTGTTTACAGTACTTGATGTTCCCAAGCGGTCTCCCCTACTGACCGGAGTTGACACCGGGATCGAAAGAAAACACGTGTTTTTTTTATGAATTAGGTGAAAACCTGCAACAAAAGGAAAACACTATAAGCAAAGTTATTCGAGAAAAAATAACCGAATACAGAAAAAAAAGAAAGATATTTAATGTTTTATATATATATATATATATATATATATATATATATATATATATATATATATATATAATTTAAATAAAAACAGACCACTTTTTTAAGGTTCCATGTAATAAATTATTTCACCACAGCCCTTTTAAAGGACAGCGGATTTACATTAAGCTCTCTGTATTTTATCCTCCTTATGTTTACCCATACGGATTACCTGGTTTTTCATAAACGATATATATATATATATATATATATATATATATATATATATATATATATATATATATATATATATCGTTTACGGTTTTAATTTTTCAGACCTCAACTCCGCATGATTAACGGCATACAAGATGGTCAATTTTCGATTTTAATCTTGCTTTATTATAATATGGACTGTAGTTGGAACGTAATCCCTAAAAGAAAGAGAACTAAGAAGAAAAATTCGTCCAGAATTTCACCACCACGGCTTGCTTATGTTGACCGTTAAATTTCTTGCAGCCATCATTGTGTTTCTTGGTCGTCTTGACTTTAAATTAAAAACTTAATCAAAGACAGTCCATCATTGTTTAAATTCTACGCCCATCGGTTCTTCTGAGCAGTATTTTGCCATTGCAGGCTAGCCGACTCATTCTGTAACGCCAGAAACCAGTCTAAGAAGCGTAGCACAATTCATAATTAGACACAAAATGGCGAACTTCGTCAGTTCCTGCTGCCGTGGTCATGTCTTATCATTCAAGACTTTAGTATATGTAATGCCGCTAATAAGTTACGTGACATATGATCCTGTTAGTAATTGTATTCCTGAGCCTCTGATGGTCTTGGTTTTAATGAACACACACACACACACACGCATTATTACATAGACGCTATATTTAGTGGATACCCATATTTGAGTAGACTCTTCTTTTGTTTAGTAAACAGTATATTTATTTATTTACGTCTGCTAACCTGAAAATCTGAGAATACTTATTAAAAACTTTCGCCATCGCCGGTAGGAGAAACTGTCGTGAGATGCGACGTGCTTTTACTGATTCAATTACGGATTGCTCGCCGTTCAACCAAATTTTTATACTGCCTTATAAATGAAAATCATTCTCTGACTCTCAGAATAGTCAGACCTGCTTAGTTTCGTAAGCTAACAAAAACAAGATCATTTCTGAAGAATCTGGATTTGTTTCCTTATTTTTCGACAGAATTTGTTATTAACCGTTCTTTTTAGTGGATACCAATATTCGTGTAGACATCCCGTTTATTTAGGTTCATTTTTCTTTAATAGGTTTTCTTAAATATTCAAGCTGATAGACAAAAATAAATAAACATACTGTAAAATAGATAAAAGAACGTCTACAAATATGGAAAACCATCAAGCGGATAAGTAAAAAATAACCATTACGCCTTTTTGTGTGTGTATGTATATATATATATATATATATATATATATATATATATATATATATATATATATATATATATATATATATATATATATATATATATATATATATATATATTGGGGATCGGACTACATAGGTAGAACTATCTTATGGTTAGACACAGAGATTAACCAACGCGTACCCGAAGGAATGGCACGTTACAATCTGGCGACAAGATCAGGAACACATATGGCACCGCCATTGCTGAGCACCTTATAAAAAATCCAAGTTGTCACACAAATTTCACCATTTTCCATCCTTAGTCATGCCTATTCTGTGATACACTTAAAGGTATTGGAAACGATCTATGTCAGGTCCAGGCAGCCCTCCCTCTGTAAACAGAGGGGGTGCCTCTTAGGGCTTGCTATGTTTTCCATCTGTTCTTTCCACCTTTATTTTATAGTGCAACATTTAGTCTTCCCTCGATGTCAGCTCTCTTGAGTGAGGGCAAAACCGGTAGTTTTTTTTCCTTTTATTCATGAATGGTAAACCTCGTCTTGCTGTTTTTATTTCCACAATATATATATATATATATATATATATATATATATATATATATATATATATATATATATATATATATATATATTTGTTTGTTTGAATAATCTAGACATCTTTTGTATATTTATTTTATTTTAATCCTCTCAAATTTACGTATCAAGTTCTTAGTGCTGTTAAAAAAACTGATTAAGGAAGATATCGTGTCATCGTCTTTATTGATTCATTGAATTGTAACTTAACAGAAGTTTGGAATGGAATTCCTCTTTAAAATATCCGCAAAGATACCACCTCCTGGTTACCACCCTTTCAGCTTTTTGTTGAGCATTCAGGCAAACATTTCGAGCATCTACGATGATTCTTGAGTTTGTGCATGAATCATGATAGCTGCATAAATTTATTTCTGAATTGTCTACTTCTTTACTGTGCACCGTGTACATTAGCATCAACACAAATGTATTATGCTATTTTTACATATTTCTATCAAGTAATCTGTAATTACTTCCACTGATGAAGTTATACTAATGATAATCGTTCAGAAGAATTATCAATTCTTAATTAGAGTTCGACTTCTAATCAATATTTGATCATCGTCATTACAATCAGATTAATTTTTAGACACAGTGAAACGATCAATTTAATCATGTATTTTTATCAACAGAAATATAACACTCTTAAATAAATATTGAAATATTCATGGCTTTTATTGGTATTTTCCCCTTTAATTGTATCTGACAATTACAGATCTGCATATCGCTATTCGAAAATTTCAAATTCATAAATAAATAAATTTAAAAGCAAAACACGTTACAATACAACAAGTTAAAGAAAATGAGAGGAAAAATAAATTTAAGTTTTCGAAAGGATAACACAGCTGAATAGAATAAATAAAATATTAACTATAACAAGAAAAAGATGAAAGATAAAATAATTTTTGGAAGTTAGAAATGTTCAGGTCATATTTTTTCTTAAGCGTCAGCCATCTTGAAAGAGTAGCGGTGGCAGAAGCAATCGATGTGGTGACGTCAGTTGAACAGAAATACAATGAACACGCGATATAAAAAAAATTAAAAAAATGCAGAAGCCGATTCCAATTTTGTCGGAAAAAAGCTTCTTGCATGCAACAATGTTTTAAAGAGTTTTTCTTTGTCGTAATTCATCACTTCTTATTTCGTTTTCTGTTTGAAAACATTAGTGTTTACTGAGCCTCGCTTCGTGTTTTTCTTCATCGTATTTGCGTGTTTTTCATGATGGATCAAGTCGAAAGAAATCCCGCTCAAAATTCTGCTGAATTTATTAATCGAAGGTTGTAATCATGTTATTCGGTAATTTTAAAACTATGAAGCGAAATTTAGCGTTATTTTGTTTTTATTATCTAACAAAGCAGATTTATTAATTCTTGCTTGTTAATTTAATTATTGGAATTAAAATACACATAATGTACACTAATACACATAATGATTTCCATCTTATATGTTAGCTCCTTGCAGATGAAATATATTTTTTTTATTATTATTATGATAAGTCAAAAATTATAGTACAATTAAAATCTGTCCACTTATACAGGGTGTCCCCAAAGTCTGGATACACAGGAAATCTCATTAACTATATTTTTTTACCTCCACAGATTAAGCAGTTTTTTTTAAAAGAAAAAACAACTGACATTTTGTTTAGAGTAGACTAAACGAGAAGGTGTACACAATGAAAATCCAAGAGGCAACGCGCTTGGTTGAACGCATAAAGAGTGAATTTGACAAAATTAACGTCAGTGTAGTGTTATCGTATTCAGTTCACTTGAATCTTGTTAAGCGCATAAACCTTTGCATCACAGATTTTTCTTTAAAATATGTATTTCTATCCAGTTTTAACGGACACCCTGTATTATTAGCGTTTTTTGCAATAACTTCTAGCCACTTACCAGACAGCTCTTCGATAGATTTCGCATAAAATTCCTTTTTTGAATCTGGTTTATATTAGAGAAACGTTTCCTTGTCGAAACATTTTGTAGAGATCGAAAGATGTAATATAGTTTGGTGAATATGGCAGCTGGTGTAGACGAGGCTAACTGAATTGCAATTTCTTTTTCCTGTGTTATTCTTTATGCATGCAGCCTTGCGATATCGTCGAAAGAAGATTTTTTTTTCCTCGAACATTGATCTATGCTTGTAACTGTTTTATTCTTAAATCTAGTAACTGCTTTATAGGATTATTTGTTACGATAATACACATGTAAGTGCAATTGCTTCCTCAAAATGGAAATTACCTATGGTTTGACCTAATAGCACATTCTCTCTTAAAATTATGATGCCTTACTCAAAAATGCTCTGTATTTAAATAAAAATATTGCTATTTCACGTAGGCGATAAGATGAGGGAAATACAATTAAATTAAACTTTTTAAATCACCGCGATAAGGACTGTTATTATCAATTATGGCAGCTGAAAATTAATTCGATCTTATTTCATTCGCGGTCAATGAAAAACATTATTATTGATGTAAATCGAGCCACAACTATAATATTTAGAAAAACTCAAACTTATCCGCAGTATTGCATTCTGTGGTTCGACTTGGCCACTGTGAATACCAGAAAATTTGATTCATAACTTTTAGTTAATAATGCAAGCATCATGGTAGTTTGCAGTAAGTAAAATCGTAAATTAAGATTAAGAACACTGTGCTGGTGCTACGTTTTTTGGGGTTTCCATTGCAGACTCTCCGCATGATGATTGCATATTTCAAGTAAAATTCATTCAATGCTATCGCTTCTATGGTGGCATTCTACAAATTGTCCTCTAAAACGTTTTCACTTTATATACCAGATCTTGTATCGTTGCGTAGTAACGGGGGTGTCATGTTTAAAATAGCTAACGAATTCAAAAAAAGTGCATGTATCAAATTTGGTGAGAGGCATGGTAAATGTGTGTTCCAAGCCATGGGAATGAGTCGTTACTTGTTTGGTATATACTCTTTAGAGTCGACTGAAGATTTTTGTGTGACAAGAAAACAAGTAATAAGGATGATTTCCTACTGTAAATATGGCATAGTGATCCGAGCTGTGAAGGGATGAGGTGGTAGGCCTACAAAGGATAACTCGCCTGAAAATCTGTCATACTAATAGCTATGCAATCCACAGATACTTTCAAAATGTCGTCTGTGTTTGCAAGGCCGATTAATCGCTCTTGTACCGTATCGAGGTTATATAGTGAGCTCAGTGAAGCGCCAGCCCAGATATGGCAGCAATAATCCATTCTTGGTCTGAAATTACTCTTGTAAAGTGTCATGCTAACAGCAGGAGTTAGGTGGTTTTTGAAGCTCTACGAAGAACATATTTGCAATGACAAGAATAGACGCGTACACGCGTTCCATTTGCATGTACATTAGACCAAGCAGGCGTTTAAGAGAAATAGTCGCTTTGACGTTATTACCACATTCCACGATTAGTCTATGATTAGCGCTTACTCAGGGGTGATGTGATGTGTTTAGTTTTGTTTTGAAGGCATTGAATGATATCAAACTATTTTCTCCTAGTGAGCTGTAAAAAAGCTAGTCTGATGAGAGATCAACATCCAAGGTACTAGTCATACGGGGGAAACCATACACTGTAGTATCCAAGGTACTAGTCATACGGGGGAAACCATACACTGTAGTATCATCTGCATCTACAACTAAGGATCTTAAAACTTTAACATAATGCAAAAATAGGGTGAGATAAATCGAATTGTATTAAAGGATGCCAGAGTTAATCTCATGTGCCAGAGAGGAATGGCTGTTAAGGACAACATTCATCGACCTACCTGACCGGAGACATGAAAATTGAGTGGACACTGAATCTTTCAGTTGTCTTTTGTAATATGTTCATTTTTATTCTTCTAAATGACGATAATTAATAATAAAGATGTAGTCAGGAAAAAAAAAGATGCAGATACCACTAAAAACTAACAATAAGAAATGGACATTAATGAACATTATTGATTACAGAAGCACAAAACAATTAAATAAATTAATATTTTACAAATATATTTTTTTAATTGTCTCTCTTGTCATATTTTATTAAATTGACTTTGTGCAGTCGGACGCATTAAGGCAGCACAAGTTACCATAATTAATCGGAAGTAAAATTTAATTGCTTTTTAATGAAGCAATATTCTGGAAAGTAGAGCGATCACTTGGCAACATTTGATTAACAAGAATAATGCAAGTCTAAGATTTAGGTTCCTGAATTCATTGTTTTTTTAATAATGAAGAGAATACTGCTAATCTAGCCAAAACGAAATAACATATGAATATATGTGAGAATATTTAACTCTTTAGGGGTCAGAAAAAGTTACGACGAGACAGAAATATACATATGGACGGGAATTTGCAAGCATATTAATGTTTCAATATGTAGTACAATAATAGATAGAATATATAAATGATGTGGGGCCAAAGCGAGACCACAGAAGAAAAACACGGAACACGGATTAGATGTAAGAAAGATATATTAACAACAGGTTACAGAGATAGTGTAAGCGGAGCTTACTATATGTCAGTGTTCAATACTGGTAGTCGTACGCGGTTCTCTCTGTGTCTCTGTCTCTCAGTCTAGAGTGTTGTGTCGCATACTTAATATAGACCTGGAAGAGTCTATTGTAGTGGTAATTCCGGTCTCACAATACCCCCCTTCCAAGAGTTTTCTTTTTGAAAAGGAGAGAAAAAATAAAACTGTTAATACTTTTTCCTCTTGGGATTTACGCCGAGCGGTTGAGTAAATTTCCTTTTCCTTCCTGAGCGTCGAACTTCAGGAGAGACTTGTAGCATGTCAAGATCGAACTAGAGATCTTGATGCGTGAGCCACAGCTTTTCGCGAACCATCTGGCAGTTTATGCAGAATGCAAGCACCCATGCCGTACAAGCTTGCATCACTTGCAACTATGATGTCGAGACTAGGGTCGTAATGGGTGAGGGAGAGGTCCGAAGTAAGAGTTTTCTTGATCTTCTCGAATGCGTCTTGGCATTCTGGGGTCCATGACCATGGTTTGTCCTTTTTTAAAATTTGGTTGAGGCCCTCTCAAATTTTGCATATTCTTAATGAACCCTTGGTAAAAGTTAAGCTAGGCCATGGAAGCTTTGTAAACGCTTGGACGTTATCTGGGGCCGGCATGTTTCTGATCGCGTTGGCTCGTATTTGATTGGACTTCTTTTTTACGGAGACCGTAGGTGTTGCCCTCTCGCTGAAATCTGTTTTTGACAGAATACCTGCTTGTTCGAGTCTATCTAACTCTTTGTTGATTTGCTCTAGAGCAGAGAAAGGGACATTCCGTTTCTTTTTGAATACCGGTTGTGCACCGTCCTTCACCTTGAACTTAGCATTCATTTACGTACATTTCCCAAGGCCGCCAGAAAAAACCTGGGAAAATTGTTGTTTGAGTTCCTTTTTTTAGATTTATCAAATTGGACGTTGCACTTTGTATCTTGCGACAAAATGTACTCATTGGGCAATCCCAAAGATTGAATTTTTCCAGCCAATCTGTTTCAAATAAGTTAACTGAAGTTTTCAATACGTAGGCTTTGAGCTTTTTGGAAACTCCATTTAGTGTTACTGTAAGTATTACCTTGCCTAAAATGTTAATCTTTTTCCCAGTTACGATTTTGCAGTTTTATCCGTTTTTTTAATAAGGTCGGCTTGTTCAATTTTCGCCAAGTACGCCAGTTAATGGTTGAAAGATCGGAACCCGAGTCAAGTTGAATTTAATGGAATTATTGAAAATATCCACAGTTACATATTTTCTTAAATTCCTATCGGCAATATCGTCAGATTCAGCTTGACTAATTTTATTTTTTGGTTTTCTCGTTCTGTTGGCGTACCAGCACGAAGTTAAAGTATGCCCACTTTTATTGCAATTTTTGCAATATTTTTTGTCCTTAACTGGACAGAAATTCATCCAATTCCATTTACCACAATGGTAACATGGTCCTTGTGGTTTCTTTAACCTATATAGGTTTTGGTTACTGTTGAATTTAGGACATGAGATTTGCCTTATGTCTTTTTGAGAGGAATAGGAGGTAGACTTGCTTCTGATTATATTTATCTGAGCTACACCTGATTCCTCGATAGTGTTTGAGTCACGCTTTACAGATATTACTCTTTGACAGTCCTCTGCCAGTTTTTGGAGAGTCAATCATTGTTCGTTCTCTAGCTTGGTCAGTACCGTCGTCTAACTTCGGCGTCTTCTGCTGATACTAGACCTTGTGCGAAAATCAAGCACTTGAAATCATCGGCAGTCAGTTCGGCTAGTTTAAAATCATTACATAGCTTGTTTACCGATGCTGCAAACGTTAGAAAATTTTGCTGGTTGTCATTGACTGTGTTCAGGCATTTCCAACGTTTGTAGAACAAGGTTGTGTTAGGACCGAATAGTTCCGATAGGAGCTTAATAGACCCTGAAAAATCCAAGTCAGTCGTTTTCTTGGGTAGTATAAAGTCTACGAACCTACTATGTTCTGTAGTTCCCAGTTTCCTCAATAGAAGACGTACTTTTTTTATGGGCCATTGTTCACAGTCTACGTTGAAAATATCTTCGTAGCGCTTGTAAAAAGCTTGGAACGTTTTGTCGTTCTCTGGTACGTATTCAAAAGTTTCTATTGAATTGTAGATTGTACTCTGGGAGAATATTGTATCTTTTTCAGAGTTTGTGCCTTTTAATGCATTTGCGAGTAATTCTTTAAGTTGTTTATTTTGTAGTTCAGCATTCTGAAGCGTAATTTTTTGGAATTCCATTTGTGCTTTATGTAATTCTAAAAATAGTTGTTGTCTTTCTTCTGATTTTTGTTGCTGATCCAAATTTAGTTTTAACATTTGGTCAACTGCTTTTTGAAAATCTTCCATATTTAACAATGACAGCGCTTTTTTGTTGCTTTGAAACACGTGTACTAAGAGGAGGTACACAAAAAAATCTTGATAGATTTTTGTTCTTTCTTTCTTTTTTACAGAAAAAATATGGACAGACAATTAGTTAAACTAAACTAATTATGTGTTTAGCTTCTTTTTTTTTTGAGATTCCGTGGTTCCGTTAATTTTAACGTAATTGTATAAATTTTCACCACACTTATGTATTTTCTTTTTTATAGAGGTACAAAAAGAAAAAACTCACTTCAGTGAATTTGTGGGGTGAATAATTTTATGCACGAGTTCAACTTAGTTACATAAAAAAATTTCGATAGTTTTTTTAGAAAACTTGAATACAATGGTAGTACTTCCGCTCTTGTATTGTCAGTTTGTTTTATGACAAACTGTTTTTCTTTTTCTGTTTGTGGGTGTGTAAGAATTCGTTCTTGTTAATGTTATTTGGCCAGACTTTAATATTCCGTAGATGTCGAATCTCTAGTTCGTCAATTCTGTTTGGTATCGGAATATATTTTTTTTTTTTTTATGTAGACGCTGGGTATTGCATTTAAATCGCTAATGTAGTAATACCAGATTAATTTCTCGTTCAACACTACTGTGGGAACGCGTGGAGTTTCTGTGTATTTTTCGAGTACTCTGTCGCTATGGTGAGAACGAAATTCTCGAATATTTCTGTCGCCACCGATGTGGGACTGGCAAGATATTGCGGTTTTCGACGTGAATGCGTTTCTCGAATTCTTCGTCGACACAGATGTGGAACTGGCAAGGTATTTAGGTTTCGACGTGAGTGCGTTTCTAGAATTCTCGTCGCCACTGATGTGGGGCCAAAGGCGGGACCACAGAAGGAAAACACGGAACACGGATTAGATGTAAGAAAGATATATTAACAACAGGTTACAGAGATAGTGTAAGCGGAGCTTGCTACATGTTAGTGTTCAATGCGGGTAGTCGTACGCGGCTCTCTCTGTGTCTCTGTCTCTCAGTCTAGAGTGTTGTGTCGCATATTTAATATAGACATGGAAGAGTCTATTGTGTAGGTAGTTTCCGGTATCACAATAACAAATAAGATCATTTTCGATTGACAAAATAATATAACAATAATGATAATAATTTAATAATGTACAAAAATAACAAATTAAATTTTTAGAGATAAAAGTAGAAAGGGGTGTAAGACCAGTATATATATATATATATATATATATATATATATATATATATATATATCACTGACTTCACTGACGATCCGCTTAGGTGAAACCTTGGTAGGTTTGTCTGGCTCTCTAAGTTTAACTAGGTCCTCTTCTCATTGTATTGAGCAATTTATTTAGTTTTTTTTTGGTACTCGCATCGGGTTTTTTTTATTTGGGCTTGAAATTGTATGCTGTACGATTATTTTCGGTTAACGTACATATTCTTGGGTCTTCCTTTTTTTATACCTTTTTTTCCCTTTGGTATTGGCTTGTTTATTTGCAAATCAATACACCGTAGTTTTTCCGAGCGAGTATATTTTCTTATGCTTATAAGATTTCTATTAATTATATATATATATATATATATATATATATATATATATATATATATATATATAACTTATGCATTGAAACGATTCCGAAAGAATTAGATCTCCTACCAAGGTTCATTATTGGTGGCCAAAATCTTAAGAGAGAAAGGTATGAAGATGACACAGTGTTGATAGTAGACACAAAAAAGTATTGAAGGAAAATGAGAACAAAGGAATAAAAATCAATTGCAAGGACACATGTTATGCTGTTGTCGGCAAATAGAACAGCCCAATATGTAAATTACAATTTGGGGATACCAAAACCAGAAAAGTACACAATTGTAAATGTATGGCAAGTTTTTTTTTTAATACAAGGCGGATAGTATGACACTGAAATCGGAAAGCGCATTGCGATAATGAAAGTTGCCTTCCAAACCTAAGCAAAGTATTAAGAAATAGGAAAATTTGATTATAAACAAGACAAGAGTATTGAATTATTACGTAATGTCAGTACTATATCACAGCTAATGCTGAACAATCTAATCACAGATGAAGAAGAGACTTGGTCTAAAAGAAATGTGGTTCTGCACAAGGATGTTGTGAATATCATAGACTGAACATGTGAGAAACGGCGAAGTTTTAGAGAAAAGTGTAAACAAGAAGCCAGCACGCTTAACATCAGGAATAGGCATGGAATTCATCAGGCACGTAATAAGTAAAGAAAGCTTGAAGAATAAGACATTCCGAGGACATAATGAAAACAAAACTGACAGAGGAATACAGCGCATAACTTGCCTAACGAACCTAGGCAAATTGTTCGTAGAACAAGGAATATGCGAGACAATAAACGGAGAATGTTTTCTAAGATCTACAAAGGACAAGAAGTTGTAGAGAGATGTGAGTGATAACGTCCTGAAGGGACAAGGCACATAGATGAAATCGACTATGATTCGCTGAATTGTCATTGGCTGTAAAACTCTTTTAACAAGAAGAAAGGTTGGATCTCGCCTGATCAGGGAATTATTTACTGGAGAAAGTATATGAAACGAAAGGGCAACGATAACTTATTTACAATTTTTTTTAAAAATTCTGAACTACAGGTTTATTATTGATTATCATAATTTAGAAGAATAAAAATGAAAACGTCGTTACAAAATACAACAGAATTGATGTACGGTACTTTCAGTTATCTGGTCTTTTTGTTCAGGTAAGGTCTCTGAAGGTCATCATTAATGGTCAATTCTGTTTGGTATATGTGATGTAGGTAGCCTCCAACGCTTATGCTTCCCCTCTACATACTTTATGCATTATTCAAAAGTTCTATGTAAGAGAATTCTCAGATCATTAGTAAATGCTTATACAGAGGATAAGCTGTTGTATAGGGGGACCACAAATATCTGAGTTAAAACAACATAAGTTTATCTCCTCTAACCTAAGTCTCATAGCTGATGGCACGAAAGACTGACTTGTATCATTCAATACATCGTTCTATATTATTATTATGATCATTATTATTATTATTATTATTATTATTGTTGTTGTTGTTGTTGTTATTATTATTATTATTAGCTTTTACTGGTATCTCCAACATCTTTCATCATGAAATCCGTTTTTATTATTATAATAATTTTGCAGAATAAAGATGAAATTGTTGCTACAACATACAAGAAAAAGAGGGTAAAATCTAACTACAACAAAAAATGAAACATTCGCACCTATAAAAGTAAGTTGTCTCAAATCCCAATATAACTAACAAGTGATAGTACTATTAATGACTTAATCCAAAAATATAATGTATGATAAAATCACAAGGGCGAAAGTGAAAATTATCTCAGAAAATGAGAGTAATCAGTATGAACGATAACCTGTTATTATCTCAGAACATGGAATACTGAACAGAGCGTTCGGTTCACAAGAATAATGATGGAATATCAGAATGGTATATTTGCGGCAAAGATTGAGAGAGAAATCAGTCAATTCTTCCTACTTCCGAAAAAAGCTTTTTTAATCTTTGGAGTTAAAAAATATAGTTGATCAGATACCCTATATTTCCAGATTATAGGGACACCACACACACACACCTACACACATGCACACACACACATATATTTATATATATATAAATATATGTATATATATATATATATTTATATATATATATATGGTGGCAAGAGAGTCATTATAGATTTAGTTAAATAACACTTAATGCAAAGCAATTGATCAATTCAACAGAAATGTATTATAAAATGGTTTTGTTGAAATCTGGTTAATAATAAAATGCTTTGTTAAGCAGTAGTAAATTAATTACTGATACTGTTCGAACTGCAAGTCACCCGCTTCAATGCTTTAAGTTTTTATTATATAAGTGTATAGTGACTTTATTGCCCTTTCTCTCTTTCTCTCTCTCTCTCTCTCTCTCTCTCTCTCTCTCTATATATATATATATATATATATATATATATATATATATATATATATATATCACTTTTATAGGAAGGACTATACGTAAATAAGCTTGAAACATTTAAATGGGAACTACCTACTCTTTCAGTCATCCACCCTATCTCCCTATAATTCTCTCATATTTATGTAGTGATTCCTTAAGAGGAACCTAGATGTGGCACCAGGCCGAAAGTATGAATCACATAGTGAGGATGTTAGCTACAACACAATTGTAATTGATCTAGCACTAGAAGCTTGCTAATAATTACACAACGTCGACACATCCTCCCATATATATATATATATATATATATATATATATATATATATATATATATATATATTATGGAAAAGAAACCGCAAACGTTTTTGGTTAAATAGCTGGATTGTTTAAGTGTATATATTGCACTTTATTATTCATATTTTAATTACACAAGTTTCTGATCTCGTGACTTTCTTTTGGCAATTTAAAGGGATCCATCTTTAAAGGATTATATTTTATGTTCTTACAGTGTTTCATTGTTCATTTTCTATACAGTATTTTTGGACTGTTGACAAAGTGAATTTCTGCCTAAATGATAATAAAATCATTAGGTTTGGTTTTAGTGATAGCAATGACACATACGTTGATGAGAGATGCCCACACCCCACGCACGAACACTCGATACATAAATATAGAAATAGATTAGACATGTGTGATGTCGGAATGGGGTATATATATATATATATATATGCTGTAAGATATGTTGGCTTGAGTCGCCGTGAAATGTAATAGCAATCTAGAAGGAAAGCTGTGTTCTTATAAACAACACTCCACATGAAATATGCATAGAATATATGAGAGAAATAAGTCAAAATCCATGAACATTGAATAAATATTTGTATTATAACAACAATATACAAGCATCAACAATAAGCATGAAAAAGTTACTTCCCTTTTTTTCTGTAATAAAAAGGGTGAATGAATTAAGTAATGTTGAATTACAATATTAAATGTTAATTAATTATAAAGTTCAATTAATGTTCTTAGCTCAATGAAGAATAATTCCACAGTCTGTTTGTGAGTGTGAAAAGATGTAATGTGCACAAGTGATATTAATAGAAGTTAATAAGATTACTCGAATGAGTAATAACTAAGAATTAAAATGTAATATAGCGCCGTGACGTATATTCACAGAATTGAAACGCTAGCACTGTTGGCTGACAGCGAGAGAGTTTATATAGGTATTCATAGGCTCAAGTAAGCTTGGCACGAAAAAATATTAGAAAGATACTAAAATACGCGATTGACCAGGAAATGAACCAATACAAGAGAAAATGACATTAAAGAAAGCGGAGGTGTGGCACATGTAAGTGATCACCACAATTCCATTGTAAAAATGCAGGTAAAATCACGGTAACGCTCCATTAAGTAATATCCTCTACATTTATAAGAGCCTGATCAGGCCGAAAATTGAGTACTGTTGCCATATTTGGGCGGTACTGCCCCGAATTACATTGCAGTATTGATAAGATTCAAAAGTGTTGCCGAGCCCTTGTTGGAGAAGTATTTTCAATCTGCAAAATCCCCCCTCTCTCTCTCTCTCTCTCTCTCTCTCTCTCTCTCTCTCACACACACACACATTTCTTTGCTCCGCCAGGTTTAACCTTCAAGACTCGGACCCGCCATGTCATTTATATAGTAGCAAACCACACACATTTCCTCCTTATTCCATCGGTAAGCAGTAACAGCTTCTTCCCGCAAACAAATGCTCTGTTGAAGAGATCTGCTTTAACCTCACAGCTACAAATACATCCCTTTCCATTGCCAATTGCTTTGTTTACGTTAGGATATGAAAGTAAGCAGACATGTCTATTTTGACGGTCAGAGAAACATCTCTGTTCATGCGCACTGTTCATCTTTACTTGGTCATCAACCCACATTCTAAACTAAAGGAAAAAGCACGTCAGATGTAAACATTAGACGCTTAAAATTAATTCACATATAACAACTGTCCAAGTTATTGGAACACACTTTATGTGAAAGTACTGCCATCTTAAAAAGACTATACACACACATAATACTGTGGACACTTACATAGAATGAGGAACGTTACTTTCATCACGAATTTAAGTATATATAGTTCATAAACAAGCGAGTGTAGGTGACATGGTACGTCCGGATCGAGAAGGTTAAACTTGACGGGACCAAGAAATTTACTAAACCGAGCATTTTTTTTCCTTAGGGGAAGGCAAGTTCTATTAAGATTTCTCGAATAATCAGAGCGGTAGAGAAAAAGAAATAAGATATTGTTTAATAAATAAAAGTTTCTCAGTTATTTCAATTTAACTCAACTCTGTAAGCCTGGCATTTCCACAACTTCACCACTGGATCTAAATCAACGCCTGTATCACTGATACATCCGGAAGAGGCATGCGACGTGGAACAAGAACAATCTACCCCGGTGGACGAAATAAAGGTTTCGGTTTGAAATTCCAGCCATCTGAAGAAGGCCTGGGCATGCAACGGCCGAAACGTTGTGAATATGGCAATGAAGATGAGGTTAAAATCCGAATAATGTAAATAATCATAATACCTCATGTCAGAGATACAGAGATGATCCCCCCACCCATTCACTTCATTATTATTGTTACCCTTTGGTTAATGTTGCTTAAAAACCGGTCTTCAAAAGCTCACACCCGCTTGTTTATGAAACAGAAATATTTGAATTCTAAATGAAACTAACGATTCTCATTCTATGTGAGTGTCCATAGTATCACAAGTGTGTGTGTGTGCGTGTGTGTGTGTAGCCTGTTTAAGATGACAGTACTTTCATATAAAGGGTGTTCCAATAACTTGGATCTTTTTTTTCAGATTTGGCGGATATTTGGGCAATAATATTTCCCACAGATAATTGTCATGACTTAAATAATATGATCCAATAAATGAATAAATAAATTTCCACAACTAACACTGATTTATTTCCTGCTGACTTTGATCCATCTTATTGAAACACCCTTATATATAATGCGTCTTAATGAAATACCCTTTATAACTGCAAAAGACATAAAAAAACATTACATATACGTAAAAGTTAAGATCTCTTTTATACTGAACTGCAAAACCAATAGCGTGAGTTAATTGCATGCCTGCCATTACAGTGAGGTATTTCTAATTAACTAATCATTATCGGGAACTTCTAACGTCCATTCTATACTTAACATTTTTAAATGATAGTTAAAAAACAAGAAATAATAAAGGCGAATACATTATTTTACATATCTCTTTCTTTTCAAATTTGTTTCCAGGATTTTATCTTCCTTTATCCCGAATGCCAGGAAGTAATACATTCGGCGGAAATGGCAAAATATATTCACTGACACTGCTGCAATTATCCTGAGACGAGTGCGTGACACTTGAAGATATCTTTGCCTCGGGATAATGGAACTTGGGCCTATCATTCTTGGTCGACCTGGCAGAAAACATTTCCTCGTGACTTTTTCCAATGTCTTCTTTCCTCTCGTTTATTTTTGTGTTTATAAGAACCTATGCAATTATTAGCTGAATTATTATAATTAGGATATCTATTTGCGTAATTTTAGTATTTCTCCCGGAATCGACAGTGTAGGCGTTAATCAAATTACTCAAATACAATGAGAGTATTGGACTTCACAAAATCAAATACTCTCAATATATTATTATTATTATTATTATTATTATTATTATCTTACTAACTAATCAACAAACGGAAACTTCCAAGATGAGCAAGATCGCCATCATGCTACGTACGTTTCACTGACATGATTTCACTCTGGTGACATTTCATTCCTTTTGCCGCATTGATTACAAGTACAGCCGTTTCTTCAAGACAAACGATGTTTTTTACAAAAACTTATAATTTTTGTTGATTATTTTATGCTTTTATACATGTAAAAAATATTATGCGTTACTTGAAAAAGTCAGACATACTGTCGAAATATTTTGAACGTTGTCAAACATTGTGTTTATTTTTTTATTTTTTATTCTTATATCACACTTTTCTCTAAGTGATAAAAAATGTGGGAAGAGTTACGTCAATCATTTGTATTATTATTATTATTATCATTATTATTACTAATGTTATTATTATTATTATTATTTCTTGTAATATTAATAATAGTTATTATTTATCAATATCCTTCTTCGTTCAAACATTGAACAGTGCTTAACGGTTGTATGTGCAGCTAACGTGAGGGTGTGATGGATTGATTTGATGGATAAATTCCAGTTTAATATAAGAAAAATACCGTGAAGGAAGACGTTCATGATATCTCGTATCTAATTATTGCCAGGTGTTGTCTTGATATCCTTTTCTTTACTAAAACCTGGGGATATTTCATAACTGCTACTGTGGCCATATTTATACCATACATCATCTCGATATCTAGGTATTTTATTATTATTGTGAAGTAATGGATAGCGGCTCGGATTGAGGAATCAGAGAGCCGAGTTCGAATTCCAGTCGAATCCATTACATTCAATTACGTGGTAATACCGTTGGAAAAGATATGGGTCCTACTCTTCTTCTCCCAGCTATGGGTAAATAGCAGGACAGACCGGGGGTCTATAGCCTTGAAACTATCTGCTCGTCAGTCATGTATCGAGATACATGATCGCCTAGGCGTGTATCAACCATGGCACATAACTGACTGATTAATAATACTAATAATACTAATACGAATAATAATAATAAAAAAATTAAAAATATATCTTTTACCTGCTAGTAGGCTGAGAGATGACCGGAAATGTATAACTTTTACTGCTTTGCTTCTACCCCTTTGTTTAACGAATTCTTTGATACCCCCCCCCTACCACTCTATTTGATAAGTATCTGTCGTTGGCGACGGAAAACTGAACATTTGTGGAAGATCACTTTTGCCATGCTCCGAAATTGTAAGAAATGGTAAATGTACCATTTTTGAATGATACTTTTCGTGTAGTTTGCTATGATTGTAAATTCTTTTGACTAAAGTTAATTCTCTCCTTTTCAGTTCCCTTCTCTTTTCCTTTTTTGTTTTAACTTATATTTCAAATTTTCCGTCCCCCCACGACCTTAAGTGGACATCCGTGTCCTTTTTTCACCTTTTTTTTCTCTTACTTTAAGCATCCCATATCTCTGTCGTTGCGTATATGTGTACATGTTTACTAATATCTGTCTCTCTCTCTCTCTCCTGTATGTATATATATATATATATATATATATATATATATATATATATTTGTATGTATGTATAATTTACATGTGTATGTATCCACATTGACAGGTATCATATTGTATTTTTATTTTTTTTTGTAAATCTCTATACTAAAATCTATTTATGCCCCTTGGAGTGGTCACTCGAACTTATACTAAGTTAAAACTTAGTACAGTCTACCCCACTGAATACCATATGCTTTTGGATCTTCTTCGAGACTCGTCCTAAAGCTGGTAACCTGAACATAATTACCTCTTGGCGGTCAAGGTTAAAAACGCATCTCTACCAATTTCAATGAATACGAATAATATTTCATACCGGATCGGCCGTCAACCGGGACAACAAGGGCCGCGTCCTCAGAGAGGAACCAGTCTGAGGACGAAAAGTCTGCCACTGAAACAAACTCTTCCACACGAAGAGACACTTGGTCACCAAACCCGGATTATTGGCAACCTGGACCAAGTGACTCAATACCAAATCGACTAATAAAAAAGTAAACGAACGAAATGGAGTCGCGAAGGTATCGACAAGTCATGACATCCTTCTTCACTGCACTCGAAAACCCAGCAAAGAACACCACCAATCAAACATACCAAATATGGAGAAGTACGGTGGGAAATGATATAAGACTTAACCTCAATCCAAACATGCTTGCCAATGTCCGTAGAGACATCATGCCAAACAACAGACTCTAAAAGGCATAACTAGATAAGATAAAATTAGATATAAGGCAAAGTACTATGACCCATCACTCAAACTCTATTGAGACAAATGTAGAAATAATGAATGCGACAGAGGATGAGGTGGACGTTAAAGCGAATGAAATACGAAATAATCTCCCAGGAAATGAAACCCAAGACTCTACCTTAAACACAACCTGCAGTCCTCCAGAAAATGTACCTGGCGTCATCTTCAGTGACAATAAGTTAAAAATTCCTTGAAAACCACGAAGCTGAAATCACCGAAGCGAAAAATGACGTCATCCAAGTACTCAGCAGAGTAACTTTCATACAATCGTCAGACAGAGACCAGCTCACGAAAATCCATATGACGAATTCCAACAAGCACATCGTGAAAATATACAATGCTGCTCTGGAAACACTGCTAACAGATAAACCACCGGGAAACATCACAGAAGTTAACAACGTCATATACGCAACAGCTTTAGCAGCGACTCGGAAGCTTGGGGTCAAGACAATAAATAAAATTAACAGACACAGAGAACCAGCTTGGAAAACCAGACTGATTCGAGAAATAAAACAAATAGGATGTCAGCTTTCTATATTAGAAACCCTAATATTTCCACACGTAAATGCAAAAAGATCTAGCGGAAATATAACATTAAATCCCTAATTGATATTCCATCAATCAAGGAAATGCTGAAGCAGAAACTTCAGCCAAAGGCGCAGAGAACAAGACGATACAAAAAACGTTGTAGGTTCTATCGCCAAAATAAAATATTCGAACAGATCTTAAGAAATTTTACTGGGAAATTGGAAAACACCTATACATGTCGAAAGGCCACCATCGATTGATAATGTACAGACATTTGGGAAAATATTTGGATCAGCCCAAGAATATAACCCAAATGCAGAATGGATACGGCGTGAAGAAGAACGACTGCTGGATACACCTCTGCAAGAATGGGAAAATATATCCACAGATGATGTTAGTGCTCTAACGAAATCCCAAAATGGAAAAATCCCCAGGAAATGACAAGTTGCCCAATTTCTGGCTGTATCATCTCTCATCTACCCATGAAATTCTTGCAAAAACATTATCAACGCTTGTAAATAATCCCAATAAAATCCCGGAATGGATTAATGAATGTATTATACACCACATAACAAAAACAACTGAAAGAGAAGACCCGAAAAATTATAGACCGATAACATGTCTCTCCACAACGTATAAGTTGGTCACGTCTGTACTGACCAACCGTACTTATTCCTTTCTCGAAACAAACAGCATTCTCCCGCTGGAACAGAAGGGATGCAGAAGAGGTTCATATGGCTGCGAAGATCAACTTCTGATAAATAAAATGATCCTGGAAAAATTCAGGAGACGACGCAGGAATCTAAGTGCAGCGTGGATTAATTATCGTAAAGCCTTTGATTGTGTTCCACATTCTTGGATCCTAAGACTTTGAAATGTACAGATTCTCCCCAGTGTATAAATTTCCTTAAGCACAGCATGGGAATGTGGAACACCAAACTATACCTTAGTCACACTGGGGGAACTGCCATATCCAACCGTCTGAATATCCGACGTGGAATCTTTGAAGGAGACTCTCTGTCACCCCTTCTATTTTGTTTATTCTTAATCCCTCTTACACATGAACTGAACAACAGTAGCTATGGTTACAAAATAAATAAGAAAATATTCAATCACCTACTCTACATGGATGATCTCAAACTCTTTGTCAAAGACGACAATCAGTTGAAAGGACTCCTCAATATTGTAAAATACTTCAGTGACGACATAGGTATGGACTTCGGATTAGATAAATGTGCAAAAGTAACATTCAAGAAAGGTAGAATTACAGAAACACCCTTAATAGATTTAGATTTTATCACAAAGATTAGGGAACTGGAGCATGATGAAGCTTATAAGTACCTAGGTATTAGCGAAGGAGATGGCATACAACACCCCAAATGAAGGAAAAATAAGAAAAAGTACTACAGGCGTGTACGTCTGGTACTAAATACTTAGCTAAAACTCAAAAAACAGGATATCATTGGCTGTCCTGTGGTGCAATACAGCTTTAATGTCCTTAACTGACCATAGCTGAAATTAAGCGAATGGACGCCAAAACGAGAAAGCTTCTCACTTGATATCGCATGCATCATCCCAAAGCTGATGTTGATCGTCTGTATGTGCCCAGATCCGAAGGAGGCAGAGGATTAGTTCAACTAGAACTGTCCTACAAAACTACAACAATTGGCCTCCAAAGATATTTGGAAACTACAGAAGACTGGATGATGGTATGTGTCAAGGAACATGAAAGTAGTAAGCGTTTTTACTCCGTAATGAAAATACAAAACAAATTCAAAATGGAGTTTCAAATGGGCGTAGAGATGCAACTACAGCACAATACACCGGCTGAAACTGCAAAAGACAGCAAAGACGAATGCAACCGACCAGATAGAGAAACGATGGCAAGATAAACCGCTTCGTGGCCAATACTCTTCCTTACCAAACAAGGACCAAACCCGTTGCATCGGTAGGAATTATCAAGGTTGAAATACTAAAATTTTGTGTCAGTCCAGGAAATGCAGATTCTGGAATTATCAAGCACATATCCAAAATATTGTGTCAGCCTAAAATGGATTCTGTGATAAGGTTGCACAATGTTCTTGTATCACCCACTGAATATTGGCACCCGACATGAATATAAAACCCGATATCTGCACTGGAAATCTGCAAAAAATCTTCTACGGGAAGGAAAATGAAAGAAACTGGTATGAACACCACCCAGACCCGGTTACGGAGATAAGACCTGTTACAATTCTATGGGACACACAATACACACTGACAGAACAATCAAGGCCAACCGGCCAGATATTGTTATTAAAGACCACAAACAAAAAAAGTGCCTCCTTATTGACATGGCAGTCCCTGCTGACTGCAAATGTATCTTTTGAAGATATTCAAAAAAAGTTGTCAAAATACAAGGACCCTGACATAGAAATCTCTCGAAAATGTGGCATATGGGAACATCAACAATCCCTGTTGTATTTGGAGCCCTAGGACTGGTTGGAAAAGATTGCAGTAGACTAATTGAAGGGATTCTTGGAAGTCCATGCCTCAAGGAGATACAAAAAATTGTTCTGACATGTACAGCCCACACCGTACGAATGGCTTTGTCAATGTAATTTATTTTTTTTTTTTTTTTTGTCAGTGGAAAGTGTCATGACGCCATTTCTAACCTTAGGTCCCTGGGCGGGACCTGGAAAGAAATGTGTAAACGCCAGAAATCAAAGAAAATAAAAATAATAATAATAATGTCAAAATTATTTCCTTTGGTTTCTATTGTATATTTCTTTTTTCCCTGGTCAGACCCGGATATGCTCAGAAATGGCATCATGGCATGCTCCAGAAATCGCCTCATGATATTTTCTCCTGCAAATACATGTAAAACATAAAATTACAAGCATTAACGTCCTTCGATAGGGGTGAACTGTGCTTTTAATAACATTATTTTTCTTATATATATATATATATATATATATATATATATATATATATATATATATATATATATTTTAGGACTTATGTTGACCGTATACATACAAAGCATTTAACTGTAATTTTTCCATTCATTTCCGGGCCCCAAACACAAGTGGAATTAACGATAACTTCATATCAACATTCATTAAATTTCCATTTCCGGATTTTTGTATTTTAATAATTCCTATGATTTTCAAATCTATATTTCAGCTTGCATAAACTGCCCAGTTATTAAGAAATCACATTTCTTTTTTTGTGGGCTTTGAAAATTATACCTCGGCGTGTAGCATTGATTGGTCTCTCTTTGCTATTATTGTAGTCTCCATACCGAACATCATCACAATATGTTTTTTTGGGCCTATTATTATTATTAGTAGTAGTAGTAGTATTTCCAGTAAAGATATCGGCCGATCCTATCATGCCGAGTTCTATCTAGGGTGGATGTGAATACAGTGCAACGTGATAGAAAATATTCAATTCTTTCAGGATATTCATTACATGGTGTAATTTAGGATCGACACCATTATTATTATTATTATTATTATTATTATTATTATTATTAATGACCATTTCCGTGATTTCTATATCATTTCCTTCCGTTTCCCATCGAGAGACGTGGAGTCAGAAATCGCATCATGATATTTTTCACAGGACAATTTTGTAAAAGATAAATAAACATAAAAAAAATATAAACATATTTTCCAAAATAGAACCCGACGTACGTTGTAAAATATGTTTGTTAGAACAAAGTTTGAAATTTCCTGAAGACTTTGTCTACCAGATTTCCGTTAATTAATTATATCCAAACATTTTCCAATCAAAACCCAAACTCCGACTACAAAGATAATTATTGATGTCTTCATGTGACACATGTTTTTAGATTTCTACGTTAAGATCGAAAGATTTAAATAGTATTTTTTTAGGATCATCAAAGCTACATTAGAGTCCACATTAACTACCATATCAGTATGAAAGCAAATTCAGTTTTTGTCGTCTTTGATCATTGTGCCTGGGTGATTAGCTTTAATTGTTCTATCTGTGTGTATTGTAAAGTCGCATAACATTGATTACAGGTCCCGTGTTTGTAACCGTGCCTGATTAATGACCATACCAGTTACTTGCAGTTTCCTTGCTATAAACTTTGTAAGTATTCCAGTTCAGATATCGGCTGATTCTGTCATGCCGGGTTCTGCTTATGGTGGATGCGAATAAAGTGCAACCTGATAGAAGATGGTTAATAGTTTCCGGATATTCATTACAGGGGGTAATTTAAGGTCAATACAATTCATTATTATTATTATTATTATTATTATTATTATTATTATTATTATTATCAGCTTTCGTATTATATGTATGGATAAAAAACGCAAAACAGCGACAACAATTTATCCACTGTTTCGCTTCATTTGATTACAGTTCCACCTACAAAATCTCTGAAAAGAATAGATTTCTGACAATCTCGTAATTTTTTAATATAATTTATAGTTACAATCTTCTTTATAAATGATAATTGCAGTAGCTAATCTGATTTAGTTTATTTTTAATCATATTCTCAACAGCTGTGTATATAACGATATAGAAAATTTATTTATATGATTTGCCGTCAAAAAGCATCTTGTGTCACTCAATAAATGATTTATACTATATATATATATATATATATATATATATATATATATATATATATATATATATATATATATATATGTGTGTGTGTATATATATATATATATATATATATATATATATATATATATACGACGTTCTGAACTCAAGAAGAGATGGTGTAAAAGCTTCGAATATAATTTTGTAATTAAATTAATGATATTAGTTCCATTTCATCCTCAAGCGAGGATAAAATGAAACTAATGCCTTTAATTTAATTACAAAATGGAACAAATGTCTTTAATTTAATTACAAAATTAAATTCGAAGCATTTAGCTTCCATTTTTGAAACGTGGTTAGAACTGTGTAGCGACAAACATATTTTAAATCAGTCAATTTATAATATTAATGCTCTGTAAATTCACATTTGTAAAAATAAAAAATATCTATGAGAACACCGGATTATATATATTACTGTTCTTTTTTTCTTTTATATATATATATATATATATATATATATATATATATATATATATATATATATATATATATATATATGTGTGTTTCTACCATATGTGATATAAAAATGTGATGACAGGGTCAAGAATAGTAATACCGAAGAAATGTAACAATATCACAAGCATTGAGACCATTCTAGCAAAAATGCAACTTAAAGTTGCTGATCTTGTTGTGAGAATGGGTGAGCATAGGCTTCCAAAAAAGATGCTGTAATGACAAGTACGAAATTCCAAGCATTCAATTGGACGCCCAGTCTTACGCTACAAAGACAAATTAAACGACACCTGTAAACGTCCCAAATTTAATCTGAAAACCTGGGAACCCAAGTTTTAAACCGAAATCAGTGGCGTAAGACAGGTTTCGTTAAATTAAACTGGTTTGAAAACAGTACAGTGAAGCATCGTGATCAGCTTCTTCAAGCTCTGAAGCAGAGACGCCATCAAAATCCAGCTTTAACAAATTTCATCTGTCAACGTTGCTTTGTAGCCGCAGTAAAGCCGGGCTAGTAACACAGCAGAAATTAAATACAACTTTCTTTTACCTGGTTTTCTCTACAATAGCCCCTGCTAGCATACGTAAGTGTAAAACGAAAGGCAACATCTAATATTGACCCTCGTTTATCGTTCACGATATGATAGTCCACAATATATATATATATATATATATATATATATATATATATATATATATATATATATTAGACATCCATATATATATAGTGTGTGTGTATGTGTGTGTGTGCGCGCCCACGGGTGCGTGTTGCAAGTAATGAGTGAGTGTTTCGAAAGCCAAGTCGTAATAGCCTGTTTAGACTGTTACCATACCAGTGGATTTCTCGTAAACTTAATTACGTGGATTTGCATATATCCATTTCAGATAACATGACACATGTTGGAGAGAGTTACATGTTAACAAATGATAGGAATATATGCGTGCCATCCTTCCTAGCCGGGAAACGTCTATGGTGTAATAGGTCTGATGCTTACGCGTATGGTCTATGGCAGGTTTTTAAATTAATGTTGTCTGTTTCTTACTCTTCTTACTTTAACCATAGCTTAGATGAGAAAAGGATGGGTTCATTCTCTTTCCCCAAATCAGTATCTCAAAACACGAACTGACCAAAAATCTGAAATCTATCTGTCAACTTTTGTATTGTTGAGATTGCCTTCATATGATTCACTATATGTATGCCTGTATCTATCTATCTATCTATCTATTTCTGTCTCTCTCTCTCCCCATATATATATATATATATATATATATATATATATACACACACACACATATATACATATATATATATATATATATATATATATATATATTTAGCTGGCCTCCCGTATTCAAGAATACCCGTTACCAGATTGGCTAGCCAATCCCTATTGCAGACGATCGCTCAGGTACATTAGTGTTTGCTTAACACCCACAGAGCCCAACTGTGGTTTATACTGCAACTATGCTGAGCATACATTAGTCACAGTTTCTGTCAGAGACCGTGTTCTCTAGCGTGATCAACAATTTGAACAAGGCCAACAAGGCCAGCAAGGCCCTCGGCTATGATGAATTGAGCGGCCCTCAATTGTTCCGACGGCCCTCAAGAGTTCTGTCAACCAAATTGCATACACAAACCTTGTGTCAACGCGTGGTATGGTTGTCAAGGACTTACCAAATGTGCCGCAAACTGGGATCGGCCTCGATCCATTCCGATAACATCAGGAAGTCTTCTTCCTGACAAATCGACCTTGGTGAGATTCGAACCCGGGTCTCATTGTCAGGAATTGCTAACCACTCGATAAAGATAGATAGATAGATAGATAGATAGATAGATAGATAGATAGATAGATCTTTGAGTATTACGGACAAGTTATATAGTTTTTTTTATACATTTTTTGTGTACTTATTATATTTCATTTTTCTGGAATTAAATGGGTGGAGAATTGACCATAATATTTACTGTTCCCAGCGCTTCGAAATCTTTGTAGAATAATGATTTTGGAGAACCGCAACATGTTAAGAAGATATCAGTGTCAAAAACGTTTGAAGATATCAAAATAAATCTTAATGATAAAAATTGAATCAAATATCTGCATAAATCGTACTTTTTTCTTCGAAAGAGTTGAGCGAGGCGCATTGGTTTTTTTAAGAAACGAAGCAAATCTCCACTAAAACATAACTACTATTTTCACAAAAAACCGCGTAGAAAAATATATTGGAAATCTTAGTTGCCACGAAAATTAAGCCCTCCTTGAAAATGCCTACTGCATTCGCCGAAAGCATTCGGGACAATAAACATTATGGGTAATTTCTGCAGAGATATAATCCATAAGAAATAAAAATAATAAGCATATAAAAATAATAAAGATAACATTCCCGAAATATGCACTATCTGCCATATTTAACCTAATATGCATAAACAAAGGACTGCTACCTATACAAACACAAATTTAAATTTGATCCCAAAAATGTCTGTATTTTCTCGTTTACTCTTCTGGTAAAATTGTTAAGATATTTCCAGTTGAAATCCGCCAAAGTTTTTGCGTATTTTTCAATGGAGAAAACGCCCTTTCCAGGATTTTAATATCATAGACATGTCTAATCATTTTAGATTATTTTCTAAGTTGGAATTCCATTATAAGTGAAATCCTGCATAAAATATTTGTGTAATTTTAGAGGAAGAATTCGCAATGACTCTTAAAACATTGCCCGGTGTGATAGATGTTTGCAATAAATCGATAATCTGAATGTAATCACTCTTTGATATAGCGATATTCAAAAGCAATTTGTTTGAAGCAAAGAACGCTCACGTTACAGACCCCAGCCAATAACTGGCTCATAAAATCTGCTGAATCTCTCATAATCACGGAATTTAATCCAAGTAAGGCGGTGTCAATCAAGTCCATTTTGTATATCTTCTACTGAAGATTTTATTATCGTGGGAAAATGTGTGATAAAACGAATTTTTAATCGCTAATTCATTCCAGTAGAAAACAACATTAAACAACTCAAGTTTAGGGGCGTGAGATATTATTTTCTGCGCGTGCACATTACCTTTCCACATGACGTGGCTTTTTATCAGACACAACATTAACCAAATTTAGATTAGGCAAAACACACAGACACTTAAACCTAATCAAACAGTTGTTTCTCCAACAAAGATTCCTGCCGGAGTGAAAATTTTCTTCGTTAATGTTTATCGAATGCTCAAGTCGATAGACGTAGTAAATAATGTTTTAATTAAAAAGATAAAAATATATTGTCTCTTTCAAAAACGTGTATCCACTAATATATGTCAAGTTACAATAATGTGGGATTAAAAATAAATACGGTAATACTTTTAAAAAAATGTAATAGCCAGGGCATTCGCGTTTATATTTTAGAGTGCATGTGTTTTTGCTTGTTGCTTTTTTATATGGAGAGGTATAAAAGTGAATGTCCTGACTATTACAAAATATCTATAATGTAACATTTAATAAACCGTTCAAAAGTTAACTCTTCCACGAAAAAAAAATTTATACACTGAGTAAAAAATTTTAAGATCAAAACTCTCTTTAATAATGACTTTCCTAATTACATTGTTGATGAACATATTAGACGAGCAATTACAAATATTAACATAATTAAACAAGAACATAATACTTCCTCAAATAACACTAAACATATCAGTCTAATATAACGCAATCAAATGCATTCTAACAATAAACAAAATGAAAAATCCTAAAAAATTTAATATATTCCACATTGATCTCTGTAAAAAAAATAAATAAAGCTATTTGCTTACTTTACTAAATTTAACACAGCCACCTTAATCATACGCAATAATTCTTCGCGGTCAGCTAGTCTTTTGGAAACGACCAGCAATGTATATCAATTTAAATGTCATTTGATTGAGTGTATCTCTGACAAAAAAGTAAGTACATATGTTGGTTTAACGACCACAACATTATCAATATGTCCTACACTCCATATATCGGAAACAAGTTCTATCGCACAATATTTAAAGACACATTCCTATCCACTTCACAATACAGGAAAATACATGTTGACTATACCAATATACTGTACCATGAAAAAAAAATTCTCGAGCAACCAACCAACACTGAACAAAATTATTTACGAGTATAGCAGCAATGTTTTAAACTGTATTTTACCAATATATAACACATTTGCCTTTTTAACATTACTAGATACCTCCCTTACATTGTGGATGCCTGTTCACACCATACCTACAATGTATAATTTTAAAATATTTATAAAAGAACGACAGAAATCACAACCATCACATTGGCATTAAAATGTCTTAGAAATTAATCTCTTGAGTTCTGGTCCCTCAAGTAGTGACGAAGGGGTTTCACTGTAGTGAACTCAGCCACCTACTAATACTTCAGAGGACGAGCAGTCCACGAGTACAAGATTACAAACACGCGTCAGGACTAAATCGATTGCTAGCGATAATGAGAAAGAACCTCATTATGCTCATAACAATCCGCCACAGATTTGCAGAGCAAAGGGTGCCTGATCGATTCAGGAATTTCATTCTCTGTAACAATAAGGCAAACGAGAATGTGATATGATCCATCTGATCCATTAATAAATCTGTCCCGAACACATATATTCAGGAGAACTCTGCTAACACAGAGACTTTATTAAATCTTACTGATAAGCAGTAAGTATTGTCTCGAACAATTCTGCTACAACCCTTATGACCGAAAGTTGTGTAGAAACTTATCTTTATCGACTCTGATATAACACTGGGGCGACAACGAAAATAAACATCAAGACATTCAAACGCTAAAATGGTTTCTGAGTCGGAAAAATCGCGCATTTTCCCGGATAAAATAATATAAAATCATCGTTTGAAAATAAATATTTAACATTTTTCATGCTGTTGGTTGCATTCCCGTCGATAAAAATAATCGTACTTTATGATCCCTTTGAATAGAATATAACCAATGTTTCTAGAGCAGACAAGCTACTAAGAAGAAGGGACTACAACAATAGACATATTGTTCAGGACGCATCGACATAAAAGAGATTCTCTTGCGTATAAACCCGTCTTCCTCGCCGTGCTTAGTCGTTGTTCCATATCCACCCTGACCCCCGCATGGTAGCACCTGTTAGAATCCCAGCTTTTGGCAAATACTTAATTCCCAAACTGTGTTCAAAACACTATGAAGTATAAAAATACATTTTTGTAGTAGAAGTGCGAGCAATGCATTTTCATAGCAGAGGAAATAACAACCATATATTCTATTAGAAAATATATTACCAGCAATAGATTTTTTATTAAAAAAATAGTACCAGCTACACAAATTTTGAAAAGAAAAATTAACTGCAATATATTTTTGAAGAAAAACAACTAGAATCTCATTTTTGTAAATTAAATTACTAATTTTCCCCACAAAATTAATTTTTGGCATTCAATGACACATAAGGAGTTGATATGCAGTAAAACAACAAAAGAAACAAATGGCTCTTACACTCTTCCCCACCAAGCTACATAACACTTACACTTTCCTCCCCACTTTCTCTCTGGTTTATATTTCCTCACACATACACGCGACAAAATCACATTTCTTTTCATCATAACAAATACTTACAAACAAGGACTGTTAAGACATTTAATGCTCATACACTCTAGAGAATTTCAGTTTTAAAAACACAAATATAAAACTATTTAGTTTTTATACTCAAACACATTGTTCGTGTTTGTGTTTTTTGTAGGTCGATTCAAATCCACAACAAAACAATTTCTACCGTGTTATGGTCCCTTCATATATGTGAAATATTGAACGGCTTCCCTTTCAACTTAACTAGAGGAAATCTGTTAGTTGACAACACAATTCCTCATGCTAGAAAAAAAACGTCTTAATCCTCTTTCACTCATATCTCTCCTTAAGTAGATGACTCTGTGTCTGTCGATAACGAAGTTCCAAATATTGTTCTACATATCTTCACATAACCGAAGACAGTCAAGAATTAATTTTTCGTTTCCTGTTTGACAATTCCTAGATATCACAATGGCCTAATGTCATTGAATTCCTCAGAGGAAAACATAAAATCATAGAATGCAAAATGTAATAAAAGTCTTCATATATAAATAGCATTTACCATAAAAATAAACAATTCATATTTAATGTATTTCAAGTGAATGTGGGGCAAATACACTAAGAAAAAAAATACACAAAACGCAAACTAATGTTAATGAATTAAGTGATAAATAAATTTAGATCCTGAAGGGAAAACAAATTTTAATAAAATTAAAAAAAATCTTGCTTTGCCAATCGCTTATGAAAACAAAACATCACTTAGAAACCGGCTAGAAAATACTGACAACAATGTTGTATACTATGTCATTGCCTACTAAAACTGAATTCATAGGTTTCAACTAGCAAGGTAAAGTAGAAATTGTCTTAGGTGAATCAATAAAATGTCGAACATTTCACATACCTAAGAAGCGAAAAATATTCTACTGAAAATGTGAAAATTCACAAAGATGAAGAGGTGACAACCTTAAATAAAATTGATGTAATCAGGAAATTTGATCTACCAGATAACTTCAACGGTGCCACTGCCTGGATGTTAACTAAAATCGAGTGTCTAAGCATGATAGAACCTACATGAAGGTGCTTTGAACTATACCTGGCATCACTTGGAGACAACATTCAACTAAATCACAGCTCCATGTAATTATGCCTGTTATTTATACAATCTTACGCGAAATCAGAATGCACTTTTCAGGATGCTGATGGCGAGCAAACCAAAAACTCGTGAGGAATCTACTGCTCGGAGCACCTAGACATGGAGCAAGACGGGTTGGGTTCCCAGTAACCACCGACACAGAATGCCACCCTAATGGTATACTGACCTTGATACAGGGGCACAATGATTTAGCGTGGGTGACTCATGAATGTCAGAGCTAGCTCGACAGACAAATAATAAAATAGCCCTACAACAATATTAGACAACTGAGACGAAAAGACGGAAAATTAATTAAAAGAATCAAAATTAAATTCTTAATCAAACAAATTTTGATGGTTTAATTAATCCTTCGCTAATTAAAAACTGCTGCCCCCTATATATATATATATATATATATATATATATATATATATATATATATATATATCAGCTGCGATGTCTAAATTAGGCAAAATGAAAAAAAACACTAATGTCTCATTTTAACAGATATATTTACAACAATTGAGCCAACATGTCTTGAAATGCCAAGAGTAGATTTATTCAATAAAATCGCTTTGGCTTCAACCACGGCCTACAGAAGTCTTCGGAATCTCCTGCAACTCTTCTGGACGATTTCCTTGTTTACGTTGGTGAATGCTGCCATAATTCTTGCCTTCATTTTATCTTTGGTGTTTTGTTGGTCTCTTGTTCAATAACGTTCCATACATAATAATCAAGGGTTTGCTGTCTGGGAAGATAAGTCGTCAGATTTAACAGGTGATGTGGTCGCAGAATTGATTGACAGCGATGACTAGGTCCTTTTGCTTGTGTGGCAAAGTGTAGAATCCTGTTGCCAGATGAGCACGACCACCTCAACGCAATTGATGCATGCCTGCATGCTAAGTCTGATGCCCTGACCCAAATATTCGTGAATTCTTTTCTTATCGGAACGAACAGATTGAGTTTTTCGAGCTACGTACAACCGAAATCAGCATTAGACTCTTTCGAAAACATCTGCAGTCTCCACAGATTGACACACAAAGACGCTGAAATGTACGTATTGAAGATTCTGCTGCGAAGGCCAAGCAGAAGAGCATGCAGTTTACAAATTTCTGGTAGAGATAATTGCCTCCTGGTCACTTTTTCTCACGGACTGGGGCCAAATGACACTACTATGCTGTGAAAACGACAAACTCGAAAAACAAACAACGTGCATAATTAGATTACATTTATGTTAAAAATGTAGACATCGCTCGCGATCTTTATTTTTTCTCCCTTCTGTCTGTCTTTCTGTTGTCTGTCTGTCTGTCTGGCTGTCTGTCTAGCTGTCTGTTTGTCTCTCTCTCAATATATATATATATATATATATATATATATATATATATATATATATATATATATATTTCAGCAATTGAAATAGCCCGCATAATCAAAGGAATCACGATTATATTGTTAAGCACAATTTCCAGTCTTAAACAACAAGCCATCTATCGCTTATGGTCCGATGATTACGAAATGAATAAAACAAATACATACTATATAGTGTAAATTACATTTCCCAACTGTCTGTCTGTTTTTTTCCATCTCCCCCGCTCATTCATCTCCCTCACAAATTCTGTGTCTCCCCCTACCATATATATATATATATATATATACACACAAGAAGTGGAAGGGGAAGTATTATTTGCATTTTTTCTATGATTTTTATTTTTATGACATATAAAAAAAAAAACTGAAAATTTTATGTAGTCAGAAAAATATCATTGTCAGTCCGTGAATATTGTACAGCGTATTTGAACTGGTCTAAATTTAAATGCCCGCTGACGTTAATGATCACAACACCAATCATTATGCCATATCTCTTATCTCCAGATGAAGTTCTATTGCATCTCCCCATTCATTCCCCACTAGGATCTCATATATATATATATATATATATATATATATATATATATTCAGTTGTATCGGTATGTGTTTTTGTAAATCTGGGTTTCACGCTTACGCGATCATAAAAACTGTTAACACACGAATAATTATTATTACCAATTAGAATATAGATTATTAGCGCTTCAATATAATTGCAACCGTGTATAATAGACAAGTAATCAGCGGTAAAAATAAAACCATCATGACCGCAATATTTACATAAAAAACCCTTGGAGCAATGTGATGATGTAGGGGCCCAGACAGATAGCGATATATATGTGCACGTGTACTTGTATATAAGTGTGTATGAAGAAGTTTTCTTCCATTTGATGATAGACGACCGATCTGAATAGAGCCAAATAACCCTAGTCCACCCCTTGTTTAAAGAACTTCGCTACACACAGTTTCAACACCAAAATACGATTACAATTGCATATGTATGTCTGGTCGAACAAATGGATATATATTTACGCCTTGTCTCGCATTATATATGTGTGTATTTGTATGAACTATAATGCGTACATCTCTATGTATGTATGTCTGTATGCGCATGAGTGTCATCCTAAATGGAACACAGAGGAAAAAGTTTAATCCCCACCACCACCACCAAACATAATCAAACACAAACATAAATAGATTCAAATTTGAAAAAAAAATCAGTTTTTCTGATGAGCGCGAAAGCGTGAAACATAGGGTTAGAAACTTATATCCATACAGTTGAAGATCACTTGTATTGAGCGTTTTCCACAAGTACCGCAACAGTACTTATTCGTAGACGGCATTCAGTACGGATGTCAATTATCTGCAATGTTGTACATTAGACAAATGTCTTTTCCTATGAGAGATGAAACGTAAATTAAAAAGATACGTGACAACTTCGTTCCCTGTAAGTTAAAAATACAATAAATTGATCATTTTTATAGTAGGTAAATGAACCAGCACATTAAGAAATAAATAAAATGTTGAAGCAAATATATCTAACAAAATTATTTAAATATATGGATCATAGTAAATAATATCTAAGAAGAAGCAATTAGCAAATTTCAATGTCTAGCAAGATTGTAAAGTCAAAGGTGTGATATGTTTACCATTAACCCTTAATTCAAATCCTTGATTTATTAAAGTATCTCTATACAAGAAACGGGTAATCTGCATTTTTCCCTGTAAACACAGAAAACAAGGTTTATATAAGAATCTACATATTCTTGCCAGTTTCAAAATTTTCCATTTCATTTTAGGAGTTTTATTTTCATATTTCAACTTCCAAAACTATTTTGAAAGTGAAGTATTATTTCTATTAGTATAATTAGTAAAAGACGATATATGTTGATACTACCGGGATTTTACCGAAAACTTAGTACTACCAATATAGAACTTTTCAACCTTCTGATTTTCGATTGTAGAGATGGAACAAATACGCAAAAGAGATTCAGTTAAACATATGTTTGACAATGGGCATTGGTTAAATCAGTATCATTAACAATAGCTTCATTGTTACTTGTATTATGATTATGATTATTAATTAAAATACAATGATATGAATAAAAACAAAACAAATCCTGCTTCTATATCCTCTCATTTCTTTCTTGGTTTTTCTTATTCTTCCCTTCTGGGGAAAAAAAGGAAGTACCTTGTGTCTTTCTTGCCTAATATTTTTCTTTCCTTTCTTTTCTCGGGAAATATTGTGTATGTTGTTTTTAAATCTGAGAAATAATCTACTCACCAGTTATTTACTAACGCCCGATGAAATGTGTTAATGCGCAGTGAAAAATGATTGCATTTGTGTAGCGTTTTTACATGTTTTTTTTTTAATGTAATATCCTAAAATACAAACAATTGCTCTACTTTTGTATTGAGCCGACTTTAAATGGACTCTTACGAACATCAGAATTATTGGATTCCTTCGTTCTCATTATATATATATATATATATATATATATATATATATATATATATATATATATATATATATATATATATATATATTTTAAGTGGGGAAAAGAATAGTCGTACACATACAAATTTTAAATTTATTGTATTTGCAACTAATGAATAAACATCCTTTTCATATAAGTATCTGTACAATGATGCATAATGAGTAAATAGGCATAGAGAAATTCAAAAAAAATATTTAATTCCAATAAATCCCATTTTAACAGGTGAAACATTATTCGTATAATGCGAATTTCAGATTTTAAAGCTTTTACATTGCTTTAATACTCAAGATTATTGGTGTGTAATATTCGAGAATGTTCCAATAGTTTTATAAACAGTTGTTTTTAGCCTAAACATACAAACAGAACGTTCTCTAATTGATATTTGTGCAAGAAGTTTAGCATTATGACAAAAGATAAAAAATTGACAAATTCGCAAAAGGAACTGAGTGTTAAGCTCCGGAAGGAAAGTAAAAGTCAAAGAAAATTCTCAGTCCACATGAATATTCCATTTACTACCATTAGGTCATTAATTGCAAGGTCAAAAACTCAAAACTGTTAAAAACCAAAGAATAATAGATGCTCTACAGAAGATTTTTTTCAAGATCTTCGAGGAAATTATTGCGTCAAATTAAACAAAATCCAATGCTGACTCGTCAAGAGTTGCAAGAATATTTGCTTTCATCAGTAATCTGTGTCACTGAACGGACAATAATGAATGGATTTCATAGGAACATTCTAAAGTCACTCTCCACTTGGAAAACTCCACTGCTATTGAAAAGACACATAGATGCGAGGTTGAAATTCGTTCATGAACATAATGATACGTAATAGTACTATTGGGAAAGAGTATTATGGACAAACGAAACAAATCTGAGTTGTTTGGACTTAATTCTAAATCATGTATGGCGGATAGATAGCGCTGCCTTCAAACAAAAGAACACAATTCCAACAGTGAAATCTGGTGTTAGCAGCATCATTGGAGATGTTCTCCTGCAAAATTATTGGCAAATATCAGTAATAAACGGTAGAATGAATACCGCAGAATAACAAATATTTTGGAAACGTTTAAGGATATCTGTTGAAAATCTTGAACTTCATCCTGATAGCCACATTGCAAAATCTATGACGAAATGGCTTGCTGAATATAATGTTAATATCCTTAAATAGCCAAACCAGTCACAAGATTTAAACCCATTAGAGAATCTGTGGCATTATTTGAAAATTCATATCCAATCAAAAGCTCAGAAAATCATTCCGAAACTGAAGATCATATGCAAAGAATAATGGAACAAAATACCAACTAAAATTTGCAAATCATTGACTGAGAACTACAAGAACAGGCTAGTTACTGTAGAAGTGAATAATAACTATTCTACAAGGTATTAAATAAAGATTATGTATTTTTTGTATTGTACGAGTACTTTTTTCAAACATTAAAATGGATGAATGGGATTAATTTCTATTAAATTTAACTTTTTTTTGTTTTTCATGATTATTTAGTTTATAATGCATCTGTGTACATTTAATTGTATGAAAAGTATGTGCCTCCATTAGTTGAATATATCCTAAATTAAAAATTCTTGTGTACGAATATATGTATGTATGCATGTATGTATATATTTACTCCTGTCTCAATAGTAAATTCGTCATTGCTGGCAAAGTTAACCTGGCCGTTGGTCTCGGAAAATACCTCCAATCTTTTGTTGATTGGGGCAGGAAATGGCTTGTAAAGTTTAATGCCACTAAAAGGAAACTGCTCTCACTTATATAGCATAGAGAACCCTCCCTGCCAGTGCATTCGATGCCCAACTACACGAGAGCGTCATACTGCGACTTCTTGGTCTCACGTTTCCCACTGACCTGAGGAGGAACAACTACATTGAATCAATAGCTACATCTACTGCAAGGAAAGTTGTTTCTCTGTGTCAGGCCAGGAGGTTTTTTCGTCTGAGCCCATCTTTCAAATCTATAAATATACTATTCGTCCTTGCATTGAATACTGCCACCATATATGTTCTGGGGGTCACCGTTGTTCATTTCGAGGTTCTCGATAAAATCCAAAGACAGATATGCCACTTGATAGATCCAGATCTGGTGTCTCGACTCAAGTCACTTTCTCAAAAACGAGTATGTGGCTTCCCTCTGTCTTTTCTACAAAAATTCTCATAACAAATGCTCTGACAATCTATTTTACTGATGCCCCAACTATATGGATTTAAGCGTGCTGCTAGGCTGTTACATTTAATTTTCGAAACTGTTAAATGTTACCGTCACTTTTACTCCAACGGCTTCGTCTTTCTCACGTCCTGACAGTGGAACTCACTTCCTCTTAGTTGCTTCCCTGATAACTATAATCTTCAAGCATTTAAATGTAATATTAATCGTCATCTTCTGATGGCTTGACCTTGATCCCTGTCCTTTTCTTTATCCTTTCTTCAAACAACCCTCTTTACTCTTACTTTCACTCTCTGTAACCACTTGCCTGCTCATGGCACTCCCGCCTCGCTCGCTTGAGGTAAAATGCTTAATATATATATATATATATATATATATATATATATATATATATATTAAGCAGTTTACCTATATATATTTATTATATATATATATATATATATATATATATATATATATATATATATATATATATATATATATATTGTTATGGTCCAGGTTAGGACCAAGGAAAATCAACACGAACACAAGTGTAGAAATAACGAAGGTATATTATACGAAATAATAATACAAGGTGTGGAACATGTTAGTATGACTGTCAGTCTGGTTTGGAGTGAAATACTATCTGTTCTTGAGAAGCGTAGTATACATAGTATTAGGAAGAGTTCATTCTGTAGTTATAGGTAAGGACCCATGACATATATATATATATATATATATATATATATATATATATATATATATATATATATATATATAGATAGATAGATAGATAGATGAATAATATTAGTGGTAAATATACATACATTATGCGAAATATATAAATACCGACACATGTATATTTTTAAAATAAAAATTCCAAGAGAACAGAGTAATGATATAATAAAAGGCTTAAATATGGAATATTAGTGTTTAAGAATATTAGTGTTTAAGCCTTTTTATTATATATATATATATATATATATATATATATATATATATATATATAGTTTATGAAAATCTAGGTAATCCGTATGGGCAAACCTAAGGAGGATAAAATCCAGAGAGCTCAATGTAAATTCAGAGCAAATAATTCAAATAAAAATAGACAACTTTAAGGTTCCATGTAATAAATTGTTTGGAAGTAAAGTCTGATGATCTGCAGTCTTTTTGAAAGGGGTGTGATGAAATAATTTATTACATGGAACCATGAAGTGGTCTGTTTTTATTTAGATTATATATATATATATATATATATATATATATATATATATATATATATATAGGTAGATAGCAGTAGCATAGACATGTATGAATATATGTACACATCATATCTTTAAATCTATTATAAATTGAAGTGTTACTCAGTTCCTCTAATTATCATCAGTGTCAAGGTTCTAATTTTAAATCAGATGCGTCTTTCTCTTTGTGTACGTTGGCTTTTTCAGAAATAAGGATAAGGTAGGGTGAATTTCTAGACGCAGCCTCCAATATGCCAGGTGTAATGACAGATATAAATTCAGCAATCATTTTTATCCTTTTAGACCAAATCAAATTAAGATCATATGTTTTTTTTGAATTCTCGTTAATGTCAAAGGCATCAAACGAACGTGCAATCATCTCTGCTATGGTGGACTTGCCGTGAGCGAACAAGTCTCTTCTTTCAACATGGAAAATAAATCACAACATGCCTAAGCATTGAGAGCTTTCAGCTATCATCATCATTGTCCTATTCAAGACAGTTTACTCGAACTGATCGACCTTTACGGAAAGATCAATGCCGCTGATATTATAAACTGGAGCATTTTCATATTTATTTACGTCTAATCTATACGAAAAGTTAAAAGGAATTAACCTCCTTCTTCTTGAGAAATGCGCATCCGAATTGAAAGCCAAACCAAAAGCTTCACATTATAGATATTCACTATTTTGGCCAAGTTTATTTAATTGTTCGAATAGTGTAATCGATACATGACGTATCGAACTGTTCGTGGCACAAGCCCCCATTATTTACTTTTGTTTACCGCTTTCGTCTATTTATTTTTACTCGTTGACATTCCACACTACTAAAAACAAACGCTTTAAAAAGAAGAAACCATCAATAATGGAAGGATCTATAACAGCTTCTGGATTTGAGAAATCGACTTTCAAAAAAAAAAAATGTTTTCATAGTAAGTTTTCATAAATTTCGAAAGAAACTTCCGTTATCTCGTCATTCAATATATTCCAAAATATCCATATAAAGAAATGGCTATTATTATTATTATATTTTTATTTTCTTTGATTTCTGGCGTTTACACATTTCTTTCCGGGTCCCGCCCAGGGACCTAAGGTTAGAAATGGCGTCATGACACTTTCCACTGACAAAAAAAAAAAAAAAAAAAAAAAAAAAAAAAAAAAGATTACATAGATAAAGCCCTTCGTAAGGTTTGGGCTGTACTTGTTAGAACAATTTTCTGTATCTCCTTGAGGCATGGACTTCCAGGTATCCCTTCAATTAGTCTACTGGAATCTTTTCCAACCAGTCCTAGGGCTCCAACTACAAGAGGGATTGTTGATGTTCCCATATGCCACATTTTCGCGATTTCTATTTCAAGGTCCTTGTACTTTGACAACTTTTTGAATATCTTCAAAGATACATTGCAGTCGGCAGGGACTGCCATATCAATAAGGAGGCACCGTTTTTGTTTATGGTCTTTAATAACAATATCTGGGCGGTTGGCCTTGATTGTTCTGTCAGTGTGTATTGTGTAGTCCCATAGAATTGTAACAGGTCCTATCTCCGTAACCGGGTCTGGGTGGTGTTCATACCAGTTTCTTTCAGTTTCCTTCCCGTAGAAGTTGCAGATATTGGCCCACTCTGTCATGTCGGGTTTTATATTCAGTGGGTGCCAACACCGTACAACCTGCTACAAGATGATCAATCAATCGTTTCTGGTTATTTATCACAGAATCTGCATTTTGGACTGACACAATATTTTAGTATATGTGCTTGATAATTCCTAGTTAGCAAGCATTGGTCCTGCGCAGCAAGGATAAAACCTTCAGTTTCCGCTTTCAACCCTGCACTATGTAGCCACTGATGGTTACGGGTTTTGTCTACGTCAGCTTGTTTGATACGGGCAGAGTATTGGCCATGAAGCGGTTTATCTTGCCATCGCTTCTGTAACTGGTCTGTTGCATTCGTCTTAGCTATCTTTTTTAGGTATTTTGCAGTTTCAGCCGGTGTATTGTGCTGTAGTTGCATCTCTAAGCCCATTTGGAACTCCATTTTTTGATTTGTTTAGCTTCCTTCATTACGGAGTAGAGACGCTTACTACTTTCATGTTCCTTGACGCACACCATCATCCAGTCTTCTGTAGTTTCCAAATATCTTTGGAGGCCAATTGTTGTAGTTTTGTAGGACAGTTCTAGTTGAACTAATCCTCTGCCTCCTTCGGATCTGGGCACATACAGACGGTCGACATCAGCTTTGGGATGATGCATGCGATAGCAAGTGAGTAGCTTTCTCGTTTTGGCATCCAGTCGCTTAATTTCAGCTATGGTCCAGTTAAGGACATTAAAGCTGTATTGCACCACAAGGGACAGCCAATGTGTTTATGGCTGATATCCTGTTTTTTGAGTTCAGCTCAGTATTTAGTACCAGACATACACGCCTGTAGTATTCTTTTCTTATTTTTTCCTTCATTTGGGGGTGTTGTATGCCATCTCCTTCGCTAATTCCTAGGTACATATAAGCTTCACCATGCTCCAGTTCCCTAATCTTTGTGACAAAATCTAAATCTATTAAGGGTGTTTCTGTAATTCTACCTTTCTTGAAAGTTACTTTTTGCACATTTATCTAATACGAAGTCCATACCTATGTCGTCACTGAAGTATTTTACAATATTGAGGAGGCCTTTCAACTCAAAGAGTTTGAGATCATCCATGTAGAGTAGGTGATTGAATATTTTCTTATTTATTTTGTAACCATAGCTACTGTTGTTCAGTTCATGTGTAAGAGGGATTAAGGATAAACAAAACAGAAGGGGGTGACAGAGAGTCTCCTTGAAAGATTCCACGTCGGATATTCAGACGGTTGGATATGGCAATGCCCCCCGGTGTGACTAAAGGTATAGTTTGGTGTTCCACATTCCCATGCTGTGCTTTAGGAAATTTAATACCACAGGGGAGACTTTGTACATTTCAAAGTCTTAAGGATCCAAGAATGTGGAACACTATCAAAGGCTTTACGATAATCAATCCACGCTGCACTTAGGTTCCTGCGTCGTCTCCTGCAATTTTCCAGGATCATCTTATTTATCAAGTTTATCCTTGCAGCCATATGAGCCTCTTCTGCATCCCTTCTGTTCCAGCGGGAGAGTGCTGTTTGTTTCGAGAAAGGAATAAGTACGGTTCGTCAGTACAGACGTGATCAACTTATACGTTGTGGAGAGACATATTATCGGTCTATAATTTTTCGGGCCGTCTGTTTCCAGTTGTTTTTGGGTATGAGGTATGTCATACCTTCAGTAATCCATTCCGGGATTTCATAGGGATTATTTACAAGCGTTGATAATGTTTTTGCAAGAATTTCATGGGTAGATGTGAGATGATACAGCCAGAAATTGGGCAACTTGTCACTTCCTGGGGTTTCCACTTTTTGGGATTTCGTTTGAGCTTGCCTAACATCATCTGTGGATATATTTTCCCATTCTTGCAGAGGTGTATCCAGCATTCGTTCTTCTTCACGCCATATCCACTCTGCATTTGGGTTTATACTCCTTTGGGCTGCTCCAGATATTTTCCCAGAATCTCTGTACATTATCAATCGATGGTGGCCTTTCTACATGTATAGGTGTTTTCCAATTTCCCTGTAAAATTTCTTAAGATCTGTTCGGAATATTTTATTTTGGCGATAGAACCTACAACGTTTATCGTATCGTCTTGTTCTCTGCGCCTTCAGCTGAAGTTTCTGCTTCAGCATTTCCTTGATTGATGGAATATCAATTAGGGATTTAATGTTATATTTCCGCTTGATCTTTTGAATTTACGTGTGAAATATTAGGGGTTTCTGTTGAGCTCATCTAATATAAAGCTCACATCTGGTTTGTTGTATTTCTCGAATCAGTTTGGTTTTCAAGCTGGTTCTCTGTAATCTCTTAATTTTATTTTGTCTTGACTCAAGCTTCCGAGTCGCTGCTAAATCTGTGGCGTATATGACGTTGTTAACTTCTGTGATGTTTCCCGGTGGTTTATCTGTTAACAGTGTTTCCAGAGCAGCATTGTATATTTTTTAATGTGTGCCTGTTGGAGTTCGTCATATGGATTTTCGGGAGCTGGTCTCTGTCTGACAATTGTGTGAATGTTACTCCGCTGAGCACTTGGATGACGTCATTTTTCCTTCCGGTGATTTCAGCTCCATGGTTTTTTAAGAATTCTAACTTATTGTCACTGAAGATGACTTCAGGTGCAGTTTCTGGAGGACTGTAGGTTGTGTTCAAGGTAGAGTCTTGGGTTTCATTTCTGGGAGATTATTCCGTACATCATTCTCTCAGCATCCACCCCATACTCTGTTGCATTCCTTATTTCTACATTCGTCTCAATAGAGTTTGAGTGATGGGTCATAGTATTTTGTCTTATATGTAATTTTATCTTATCTATTTCCGCCTGTGAGGTCTGTTGTTTCGCATGATGTCCCTACGTTACATTGGCAAGCATGTTTGGATTAAGTTTTAGTCTTACATCATTTCCCACCATGCTTCTCTCCATATTTGGTGTGTTTGATTGGTGGTGTTCTTTGCTGGGTTTTCGAGTGCAGTGAAGAAGGATGTCATGACTTGTCGATACTCTTCGCGGCTCCATTTCATTCGTTTACATTTTATTAGTCGATTTTGCATAGAGTCACTTGGTCCAAGGTTGGCAATAATCCGGTTTTGGTGACCAAGTGTCTCTTCGTTAATGTGGAAGAGTTTGTTCAGTGGCAGACTTTTCGTTCTCAGACTGGTTCCTCTCTGAGTGACGCGGCCCTTGTTGCCCCAGTTGACGGCCGATCCGGTATGAAATATTATTCGTATTCATTGAAATTAGTAGAGATGCGTTTTAACCTTGACCGCCAAAAAGTAGTTATGTTCAGATTACCAGCTGTAGGAAGAATCTGGAAGAAGATCCAGGAGCACGCCCATACAATGAGATTGTGGGTTTTTTGATATAAAGAGAATATTTCAAAAGATTGTGTGGTATTCAGTGGGTAGACTATAGTAAGTTTTAACTTAGTATAAGTCCGAGTGACCACTCAGGTAGGGGGGAATAAATGCATTTTAGTATATAGACTTAGAGAAAAAATGAATAAATAAATAAATAAGAGGGAGCTGAAAGGGAAAGAATTAGCTGGAGTCAAGAATTTACAGTCATAGCAAACTACACGAAAAGTAACATTTAAAAGAATAAATGCTACATTTACCGTTTCTTCCTATTCCGGAGCATGGCAAAAGTGATCTTCCACAAATGTTCAGTTTTCCGTCGCCAACGACAGATACTTATCAACTTTTATGGGGTAGGCTGGACTTATACTACAGATTGGTAGGGGGGTGGATATCAAAGAAGTGGTAGAAGCAAAACAGTAAAAGTTATACTTTTCCGGTCATCTCTCATCCTACTAGCCGCTAAAAGATACATTTTAAATTTTCACTCAAAGACATGATAGTCAAAGGGCAGAGCATTGTACAAAATCACACCTGAAGCCATGTAAAAGGTAAAGATAAATACAATATGATCCTGTCAATGCGGATACATACACATACAAATTATATATATATATATATATATATATATATATATATATATATATATATATATACACATAGAGAGAGAGAGATATTAGTAAACATGTACACATATACGCAACGACAGAGATTTGGGATGCTTTAAGTAATAGAGAAAAAGTGAAAAATAAAGTGAAAATGGACACGGATGTCCGCTAAAAAAGGTCAGGGGGCGAAAATTTGAAATATACGTTAAACAAAAAAATAAATAAATAAATAAGAGGGCTGAAAGGGAAAGAATTAGCTGGAGTCAAGAATTTTACAGTCATAGCAAACTACACGAAAAGTAACATTTAAAAGAATAAATGCTACATATACCGTTTCTTCCTACTCCGGAGCATGGCAAAAGTGATCTTCCACAAATGTTCAGTTTTCCGTCGCCAACGACAGATACTTATCAAATTTTATGGGGTAGGCTGGACTTATACTACAGATTGGTAGGGGAGGGGGGGGCTGGATTCATTAAACAAAGTGGTAGAAGCAAAACAGTAATAGTTATTATTATTATTATTATTATTATTATTATTATTATTATTATTATTATTATTATTTCCTTTGATTTCTGTTGTATACTCATTATCTTCCGGGTCCCAACCGGAGACCTAACGTCAGAAATGGGTTCATTTTTCTATTGATCATTTTTTGTAAAATCATATACTATAAGATTACATAAATTTCACATAAATAAATTCTTGGTGTGTGAACTGTACTTGTGAGTACAATTTTTTGTATTTCCTTAAGGCTTGGTCTTCTAGGATTGTCTTCAATGAATCTTTTGGAACCTTTCCAAGTTAATCCGATTGATACAACTACAATTGGAATCACTGATGTCTTCATACGCAACATTTTTGAGATTTCCACTTGAAAATCTATCTTTTTTTTTAAATAATTTTGAACATTAAAAATACATGATTATCTGCATGAAATGACATGCCAATAAGAAAGCACATTCCGTGGTTTTTGATTACGATGTCTATGCGATTAGAATTGATTTTTTCTATATGTGTCTATATCTATCGATTGCGTTTCGGTAATTATCCCTTTTCATGAATACTACTTCTGCACATTCATCTAACATGAAATCCATACCAATGTCATCAGAGAAACATTTTATAGTCATAAGGACACTCTACAACTCATTGTCGTCTTTTGGAAAGAGTTTGATATGATTCATGTAAAATAGGTGATTAAAATCTTTCCTAATTGCTTTGTAGCCTTTGTTATTACTGTTCATGTTCTTGTATAAAGAGGATTAAGAAAAAACAAAATAGAAGGGGCGACTGGGAAGTCTCTTGAAATATTGCTTCTCGGGCATTCGAAAAAAAAAAATGGAAGTATGATTTACGTTTACTATTGTTTTAAATTTTGTTAAATATAACAGTTCCCTGCTTTAGTTAAGGGAATTTACAACCTCCGAGTTGATTTTGTACCTTTCCAAAGCCATAAAGACCCAAGTGTGTTGCACAATATGAAAGTATTTACGGTAATCTAAGATCTGCTGAGATTTCTACTTATGCAATTTTCCTGTATATTTTATGTATTAGTAATTGAGCTTTGTAACAATATGAACCTCTTCCAGGGAAAGAATGCTATTTTCATCGAGCAATGTGTTCGTACATACTGTCATGACAGACGTGATCAATTTATATCTGTGTACAGACTTGATCAATTTATATATGGTCGACAGACATGTTATTGATAACATCAATTATTGTTATTTTAATTTTTGGATCATCTGTCTCATCCATATTTGATAGGAAATGCGTAGTTCGCGCTAGAGTTTTATGCATTGATGACAGATGATAAAGATAAATCTTGGGTAACTTGTCTTTTCTGGGCGATTTTTATTTTGGGGATTTTTTTAACTTGTTTTATATTATCTTCGATATATTTTTTCATTTTTGCACAGGTTTATCTTTCATTCTTGTTCTCGTTTGATCGACTCTGCTTTGGAATTGTATTCTTTTGGATCGCTCCAAATATTTACCGAAAACTTTTACCTTTATCAATAAATGTTGACTTTTTGACTTCTATAAATGCTTTCATGTTTCCGTGTAAAACTTCCACAGGTTCATTTGGAATATCTTATTTTGATATTTTTTTTATTTCATGTCGTCTTGTTTACTGTGCCTTTAATTGCACTTTATATTTAATACTACTACTACTATTATTATTATTATTATTATTATTATTATTATTATTATTATTCAAAGACAGAGTAGATCACCTACAATGAACTGTACCAACTAATACAATCCACATCATTGGAGTACTTTCCATAGCTGCCACAACTAAACCAACCTTATATACTATTTCGTACTGATGGTTAGGATGGAATTTCTATCAATATTCAAAGAATAAGTTATTGGGCTTATATATTATATATATATATATTTCAACCAAACGTCGCACTTGCTGTTCAGTCAATGCCGAATGCTTCTTCATAATGAAAAGAAAATAGTAAAATTAACATTATAAATCCTCTTTATGATATTACTATGAATTCTGTAATTTTCAGAAGTGTCATATATTTGGTAGCTTTTCGGTGTGTTATTAATATTAGCTGAAATTGTTCGAGCGCACTGATTTCTTCTTTCGAAAATGCAATATTTCGATATTTTTGTTACTTAAAGAATACTCTTTCATTTGATGTGACAGAATACATTGAAGCCTAAATAAGGGATGAATTGCTTTTGACATTCTTTTACGGACATGAAGCATAGAAAAAACGATTTGGGTATCCGAATATGACGTTGCCTTGTCCCATCTTGTGTTTAATTCATATCAAAAGGCTGGCGAGGATTAATTATCATCACAATTCATAGGATAATTTGTTATAATGAAACTGTTTTATATACGGTTTCTTGTACTGAGCTGATGGCACAATATCTGTTCTTAAGGTAGAAATATATACGCAGCAATATATTTGTCATGCAAAGATATTGGCTCCTTCTATTCTTCGAATATTTCGTGACACTTTGTTCGTCGTGACTAAGTTTAGACAAGGTTTCTGGAATACAGTACAAAGTCAGAGGTTTTCATCAGCGCCAAAAAATCTCGTGAGTTCGTTGAAGCGGTCGTCACTCGCCTAGTGTCTGTCGGCTTCTCTCTCTTTATGTCGCTTCGATCTTCTGTTTATATGGGTCTTCATTCAAAACTGAAATGGGTTCTGACGTGGTTTGAGTTTTCTGTGATTCTCCTAATTTTAACACAGAGTTCTTTGTTTGACTCTGGGAAATTAATTGCAGTAGTGGTAGCTGAATATCGATCTACCCTAACTCCTTCCTTTTTGTGTTGGTGACTCATACCAATACGGCCCAAGGAGCTTAGGTAATTTCTTCGCTTCTTTTGGTGTTCTACCTAAACATTTCATTCCAGTTGTGACTTCGACCAATCCGATCTTTAGACTTCATGGGCGAACAAGTGTGGCTTAGCTCCAATCATTAATTTTAATTAACGTTCAAAATTCTCATGAATGGAATTCCCCGGCTGCTTACGCCTTCCCAACTGAACACTCAGTAGCCACTTCCTTGATAGCGTTCTCTTGTGGCATTTCAGCTCTTATCTAAAGAAATTTCATCTCTTCAGCCATTCACATCTTCCTTACTTTTTTGACTAGTCATAAAACAAAACAATTCACCTTTTCTTTTCTAGAAAACCTTAAATTTTATCACCAGAACGTCGGAGGAATTAATGATAGTTATGTATAAAGATGCCAGCAACTTGCTTGGAGGAAGAATTAATGATACTTACGTATAAAGACCACGAGAAATTTCTTGGAGGAGGAATTCACAATAATTATGTACAAAGACATTAGGAACTGGCATAGAGAAGTTAACGATAATTATGTATAAATACTTCCAACTTTCTTGAAGGAAGAACTAGAGTTAATTATGTATAAATACCCAAAGAACTTATTTAGAGGAGGAATTAACAATGATTATAAACACAGACACCGGATAATTGCTTGGGTTTAACGATAATTATTTATAAACAACACAAGAACTTGATTGGGATTTGAATTAATATTAATTACATACAACGACACCAGGACCTTGCTTGAAGGAGTAATTAAATATAATTATCTATGAAGCCATTGGGAACTTGCTATACAAAAGATTTCAGGTCCTGATAAAATGTAAAAATGAAAGTCCCTAGACATGAAATGTGAGCTGGTCATTGGGCATTGATAGAAAAAAGAAGAAAAAAAAAACTCCTACCCTTCATAGTGTTGAACCCGCAAGCCACCAATCTGCCACTGGGTGACATGCCATTAGCGTTCCCCGTTAGTGGTCAGCTGTCGAGCCGCCAGCGTTTTCGTCTCGTCAGTATTACCACTGGTAGACCGCTAGCGGCCCACCGTTGGTGCGTCAGTGGTTGCCACCAGTGGAACGCTGGTGTTGCAATCGGTGGCGCACCAGCGGACCACAAGAGACTTGTGTGGAGCGCAGTTATATATGAAGGGGACATCTAATTTTTGACGACCAAAAGCGGCATGGGCGCGGTGTATATAATTATAGGAAAATGTGTGCCTTTTTGTATTATTCATAATGAGATTTACTTATAGGAAAAGGGCGCTGTATATCATTTTTGTAATCATTTCATTCCAAAGAAGCCGATAATGAATGCAGAGGGATACGTGGAATGAAAGAAAACGAGTTGTTAATGAGGAGGACTCGGGGTGATAGAAATTTGGCCATTGGCATAGTTTTTAAATCTTTGAAAATAGTAGATGACAGGGAACCAATAAACCGGAAGAGAGTAGGGGGCTTAAATTCAGGAAGACGGGGTACAAAGGATAAAAGCTAATCAGAACAGCAAGAAAATATTTGTAGACTAAACCGAGGGAAGCATCGTCACATCGATGAGAAAGTGACTGAAGTAAAGAAGAAAGATCTGGATTGATTACATTATAGATCATCCTTGAAATTTTGTCAAGAATCACGAGATATATAGTCGGGGCACCAGGCTTGATATGGCAGCAGTATGCAGTGCAAGATGGATTCTAACAAGAAACATTGTCTGGCACAACACCGTTAACCAGAATTCCTAGCACTAGTCCTATCAATTTATTCAAAAAAATCATTTAACTTCTTGAAAAGGTTAGAGCATTTATAGCGGCAAACAGTGCGCTCAAAGGATTCATATCATTTGAAGCGTGAAAGTGACAGTCAACATGCTGTGTTAATTCCTATGTCTACACCGACTAATTCCATTTCGAGGTATCAGATTTAAATTTGCTAAACACCCAGGAGGTGGATCTGTTTAAGTTCTATTAAAAAGGCAAATATTTACTTCCTCTTCCTCATTCTTACTTTCGTTCCAAACTGTAGTAGTATGTAGATGAAGGAAATCTCACTGCAGAATGTTCCTTTCATCGATCGACTGGCGACTGATCTCTTACACACGCGCATGTGTATGACACACCCTTATATCACACATTTACACCCACAGATTCTAATAGTTAATAGGTATGATTATAACATCTTCAGTTTTTTCACTGTGTACACACTAATGCAATTTATCTCGTTTGTTAACACATGCATTAACTCTTTGTTTGAAATCCATATTTTTGTCCAATTTTTTAACTTGACTCACATGAAATGTGCACCAGGAGCCCACAAAAAAGTGGACTTTCCTTCAACATTATCCTCTGTCTGTCTGTCTATCTATCTATTTATCTATTTAATTTAATATTTTTTACATTTAGCGTAATATTGACCCTCCGAATGACATTTTTACAGCTTATATTCTAATTAAAACTGTTCCTCAAAACAATAAAAAGCAACATATGCTGAACTTGGAAAATTGGAAAAGGATTAAAAATTTAATTTCCAATTTGGAGGGATTTATTTTCTTGATAACCACATATAATCTCTTCTCTTTTGAGAGAAAAAATATTTTATAATTCCCTCGGAATAAAATAATTAAGCCATGCCAACTACTTTAAATGAAGAAGAAAATACATCATAATTTCAGAAAGAGTTTATTTGAATACAACTGATCGATAGAAAATAATTCGAGAATTTTCCTACAGATCGAACTATTTAATCTGGCGCCCTTGGGGCCAAGCCACTTGGAAATCACAGAAAATTCACGATGACAGAAATCATCCATAAAAAAGCATATATAAATATAGTCTTGCCAGCTCATTCCACGTTTATATTGCTGTATAGAACACAGCTTAAAGCTGGAAATAAAACAATAATTCTAAAAAGGAAGATTTTTATTTTTCAGGCCGTACAAAGGCTTACGTTTCTTACCTCTAGCCCCATAATCTGAACCTCCAGCTTTCTTGAGTGACATCCTGATTGGGTAAATATGCAGCTATATATAAGAAATGTGCAAGACCGTATCTCCAATGCACTCTGATTGTATCGCTTGCTGCGGAGAAAATCCTGTGGCGCTGCCCTCGCAGCGGCTCAACAAATTAATGAGGTCTGATTCAAAAAAGTTCCGAATTATTGGGATTTTCAGCATCAATGAGTGCCAGATATAAAAAAAAACAAATTTCGAACTGCAATCCTCTTTTGATCAAATGAGAAATTAATTGTTTTGAATAGATTAGTAAAAGAAATATTCAAAAGTAACGCGATATCACAGTTGAAATGTATTTGCATTACGATTTTAGATGTGTTGAAACTTGACTAATGCATGGAATAATAATGCAACACAAAATGTACTTAGAACAAAATGTATTGAAACAAGAAAGTGTACACAATATTTACATATAGTCTTTTGTATATTCCTGGGAAGACCGTTCCTGGAGAATGTGTTGACTGAGTCGTAGTCGGGCAGAGTCTCTGGTTGAATCTCTTGATTCCTCCCTCTCTTCCCGGTATCAACCATATTTATATGGTCGGTTCTCCACTATGCAAATTAGCTGGATCCTACCACAAGATGAAATATTGTAAAAACAAAAATAAAAGAAATGTCTATCCATGCTCATATTCTATATTTTCCCTAGACGCCTGAATCAAATATATTTCATAGTTAAATATGAAATATATTAAATATTATATTGCTAAAATGTATAAAAAATTACATTGATAAGATGCATGAAACATTATATTGCTAAGATGTATCAAGTATTAAATTGCTGAAATGTATGAAACATTGCATTGCTAAGATATATGAAACATTACCGAGCTAAGATGTATCTGACATTTTATTGCTAAGATGTATGAAACCTTACATTGGTGAGATGTATGAAACAATACATTGCTAAGATGTATGAAACATTATATTGATAAGATGTATAAACAATACATTGCTAAGATGTATGAAACATTATATAACTAAAGGGTATAGTTTTTTAAAGACCTTTATGCAAATCTCAATTCATGTTCAATATTCATTATAACATCTATCTGAAACTGTATAAATGTGGTTAATCATGGGTTGAAGATTACTGCCCAAAGTAAGAACACTTCCGATTGTCATGTATGATACCAATAGAAAGCAGTTATTTAGAAAGCTGCTATCTTAATGGAAGCAAGTATGTTAGTGATTCTTTTTACATATACACACATTCCGCGACGAAATTATTCGTACACCCGTCAATTTTGAATATTTTTATCCATTTCTCAAAATCTAATGCCCGTATGATGTCAGTTTTTTTATATGTTAATAAGCTCAAAGAAAGAAATATAAAACACTATTTGCAGAAGAATACATAAAATACAAGAAACTTGACAGACAAATTATGCAAAATAGGAAACGACAAAGACATTCGTAGAGTAGAAAATATCGTTTTAAATTGATTGATTCGTGCAAGTATAAGTAATTTACATAATTATTTCAGCGGTGAAGCCTTCTGGACTATTTATTCAGTAGAATATATATGATACTTCCAGCAAAGAACATTATGCGGTACATAGTGTCACCATTGTCTTCCCTACGTTAAAAACACACGATGGAGAAGACAAAGGAGCTTAACATTGACTTGAGACAGAGAATTTTAACTTCCACAAGTCGTGGAAGAGTTACACTATAGGTATCCGAAATATATCAAAGACTAAATCGTTGAAATATCGTCTCTGTATTGATATGGATTAAAATTCATTTCAAATAAGAAAGGAATAAAGATTTTTAATCTTAAAAAATAATACATGCATACATGAATGGTTAGGAATGATCATCTTCTGAGAACTGTGAAACGACTTCTCTTAGATTTCGACTAATAATGGTAGAAACAACAAATAAAAACAATTGAAGTGAATAGAAAATAAAAAGTAAAATGTTTCTAAATGTGATAACCAAGAAATCTGCTAAATAGATAGGAGTAGATATGTTCACCTATCGCCTGGATCACACTCCTCCTTGTTCATTTGAACATGAGTAAAGATTAATCCTTTTTTCTTTGTTTATAATTAGGTTTCCAGTATCTTTCGGTTTCTTCTAAAGTCTACAACTCAATACTTCTAACGTCTTCTAGTTTCGCCTATCGTCCGGTTTACACTCCTCCCAGGAAATTTAAATATATGTAGAGTTTAATACCTTGCTTTCTGTTTAAGAGTGATTTTCCAATTCCTAATAAATTCCTCTGATTCTTTATACACTCAGCAGCCTATCGTGAGTTTCCGGTTCCTTCTAAAGTCTACTTCAGGTCTATACCCTTGATGTTTTTTCTTTCCTAAACTAATATAACTTCAAACAGCAACACAAGTGAAACTCGTACAAAATATCCATCGCTAAAGATGCCGGAAAGACTTTTCGGTTACCTGTAACCGTTCCACTAAGTACTTGACTCCTCGTACGATCATCTAATTTTACAAGCGAGAGTTCAAGCCCAAAATGGTGTTACTTCCGGAGCTGCTCCATTCTCACTTTTCACTTTCCAGGCTAGACAGAGTCACAAAATGTCACGGTGGATGACAATTTTTTTCAACACTGCAAACACAGACGAGATGCCACAAGCCTCTCACTGCTCTACGCTACTTCCATGGAAAGTACTCAGACGAAATAACAATCATTAATTAGACCTGTTCTCATCTTAACTGCAAGGATCCGCTATAACACGTACATTATAGTGAACCATCTTCAATCCATCCATAATCCATTGGTGAAAAGTAAATTTAACTTGAGCAGCTTCTTCCAGCGTACAACTGGTCAGTTGAAGCAACTGACAAAAAGAAGTTTTCCCGATCATTAAAATCTTATTATGTTCAAGTCTAGAAATAACCGTTATATTGCCAACATATCCGCATAAACTAACTAACCTATTCTGTTGAGGTTTCTATCAGAATCGATGAATTAATTAAATATAATTATCAAATCCTCCTAATAATTACTATCTTTCATTGCTTGAACCGGCTTCTAATGCTCCAGTGTGAGCGGCTCGGTGACAGTAGTCGTGTCTCCAGTGGGTACAGTCCTATGGTTACATATGTGAGCGAGCGGCACTATGCTGAGTTTGAGGCCCATTGGAACAGTTGGTATGATGTTTGCTTTACAACCTAACTGTCAGGGTTTCAATTCTCGGTAGTGGATGCGCACTGCTGATGAGTCCCAAATATAAGACGAAACAGCCGTCCAGTGCTTTCTGCATTCTGTTGAGGTTTCTATCAGACTCGATGAATTAATTAAATATAATTATCAAGTAAATGAAAATTCCATTAATCAAGGATTTTTTCAATGGAAACTGCATCTAACAGCACAGCAAACAAAACGACATAAAAAGCGTTATAGATTCTAAAGAAAAAAAATTTCAATCAGACCACAAGAAATTATTCAGAGAAATTGGAAAATAAGTTATTGATGTCAAAAAGCAGCTATAAGAAAGAGAATTTAATTCCAACGCTGTGCAATGCAAAATGAACAAGAAATAATAAACGCTATGTCTGTACAAGAATGGAAGAAATAACCAAGAACGGTGTGATCTATCAATATTATAAATATGGACCTCTCGAGGAAATGGCAAATAGACAAGTTTTGGCATTATCATCTGTCATCAATCCATAAAACACTTGCGCAAACATCGATAGTTCTAATGACTAATCACAATGAAATTCCAAAATGGATGACTGATGGTATTACATATCTCCAAAGATACGAGTGTAACAGATGATCTAAAAAATTCCCCTCGACTACATATGGTTCAATCACATCAGTATTGAGATATTGAACTGATTTTTTTCTCGATGGCAAACTTGTTCCTGGTCTGGAACATGAAGAATGATTAAGGGATACATAGGATTGTGAATATCACGTGTTGATAAATAAAATGACCCTGAACACATTGCAGGTAAAAGAGAGACATCACTGAAAAGCTTGGATAGATAATAGTAATCTTTCATATTGTGTCAAAATCTTGGATCTTTAAAGCTTTTGAAATGTAAAAAATGTCATCAGTAATATTACGTTTCCTGAAATATAGCATCCGACGTTTAGAAGTAGCGATATACCATAATCTCACCACTAATCCAATCGTTTGAATATCAGACTGGGAATTTTCCAAGAATATTACTGTTTTGTTCTGTCCCGAATGTCCTTTTCGCATGAACAAAACACTATTAGCTGCAAAATAAACAAAAAATAAAAGAAGAAAAATTCAAGTGGATGTAGAAGAACAAGAAAACCATAACCTGTCTAGTGCAACAACAACAACAAAAAACATTAAAAAGATGATAAAAATGTATGCAATGGACCAAATGCAAAAACGGTGGTGCTAAAAAAGCTGCTGTAGATAAAACCCATACACATCAGCGGTTGAAGAGTGCAGGAATAAGAACTGACACTTCTACAAGACGAAATATGTTTCAACTCTGAATAGCTCACAAAAAGTTGATAAACCGTTAAACAAATCTCTCCATCAATTCCTTTCTAGGTCATTGAGAAGTACCCATTCAATGAAATAATACCCTCACATTTTCCAAGCCTTCAGAAATCAGCATTATTGAAAACTGCCAATATTTTGCGAAAGAAAGCTCGTTGTATGGAGCCAGCGCAACTTGAAGAAGAGCACCAATAATGTAAGATTTACAGTATAATTTATCACTGCACGATCTAAGCAATGTTATTAATAATAATAATAATAATAACAATAATAATAGAAGTGGTAGTGGTAGTAGTAGCAGCAACCGTATATTAAACATATATAAAATACAATTTTTTGTCAATAAAACATAATAATATTTGTGAAAAAAAATCGTTTTGTGGATGAGATTAAGCGGAAACTTTACACACAGCAAAAAGGAAATATTAAATAACATAAAACAATTACCAACACAAAAGAAACAAATTCTTTTCAACCAACCAAAGAGTCACATTTAAAGTCGGATAAGAAGATAGATGATTAATATCCAAGCCCTTTACACCAGGGTTCATACTTCTTAATATGATTAAACTTTTCTTTGCAAAACACTGTGGTACGTTGATTAACGGAGAAAAAAACGGTAATCTCTTAATTTGAAACGTTTTTTTTTTCCTGGCTTCTATTTTCTTTATATTTATCTTTTTTGTTAATTACGTTTTCGCATCTTTGTTTTTGTGTTTCGTTTTTTTTAGTTTGTTTTCATATTTTCTTTCATTATTCATTTTCATTGATTTTCTCTATTGTTTTACACAAGTTCATTTTCTCTCATTCTTTCTAATTTATTTACACCCGCATTCTTGGCTGTTTCCAATTCTTTACCACCTATATTTAGATTATTTTTCCCGCTTCCTTTCATCGCTATGTTTCGATGATGATAGCCATCGGGTCCTTTTCTATTCCATTTTTTTTTCTTGAAAAGGATTTGTCACCACGCTTTTGTTCTTGACCTTTGCTGTTCTTCCGTGGGATATGCTTGCCATGCGCGCACATACATTTCAGGAATATTTCCCCATCGCGTGCTTCTGGAGAATTCAGTGATGGAGAGCTGTTGATCTATAGGGTTCTTTGATATTTGACAGAGAATAAATCCGTTCATTTCGAAAACGCCCATTTATGTGAACTTTCCTAACATCTCGTAATAAACGACCATAGGATTTGCTAAGTCCACGCTGTCACTTGCCGATTGCTGTGCATTTCATGTCCGTTTGTTAGCTGGAAAGAAGAGATTTCGCAAAAGCTCAACGTGAACAGGTCGTAGAAGCCAAGAAGAGATTATGAAATTGCCCTAAAAGATAGTGAATTTTCGACAACACTGACATACACAGCACACAACAAAAACCAAGCGAACATTTCAACAACCAGTACAACAAAAACGTAAAAAAAAAAACAAGTGTAGAAAAATATTCATCAAAATCGTAGAAATAAACATCACACATGAAGCACACTCAACAAGATATTCAACAGAAAAACAGTAAAAACTAACTATATTTACATTGAGCTCAGGTCAAAAATAATTTAAAATTTCAAGAGAAAATTAACCAACAAACCTGGTGCAAAAATGATATCCTCGTGTAACTTTAGAGCAGAGAAGGAATGGCTTTAAACAGCAATTGATTGCAACACAATTTAACAAATGAAGTCACTGTAAAATCAAGAGATATCGAAGAGAAATATACATGGGAGTAACAGAAGATCCCTGGAAACACAGAAATTACGCATGCAAAATAAAGTTTATAAATAGTATGTATTCGACCAAAGAATTTTAAACGTGTATGGGAATTCGAAGAAAAAAACATAACAAATCACACACAAAATATCATGAAAATAAAGAAAAGAGCATCAAGCTACAATAATAAATTTAAAACTGTAGACATTTCTGGAAAAATAAACAGTACAAATTACCTTACCAGATCCAAACTAATTACTAAATAAATGGCCATATTTCACCTCAAAATGATGACGCGAAAAGAAAATTTAGACTAACACTCTTAAAAGTTTAAAACAAAAAGAGAAAACGAAAAATAAATAAGTAAAATAAAAATAAATTAGTAGACAACTTAAGTAAATAATAAGAAAATTAAGAAATTACGAATTCACACATGCACAAAAGAAAATATAATAATAAACAAAAAAAGTACATCAATAATAAATAACGTGTAAAAAGTCAACAAAATAACTACAAACAACCACAATCATTTATACTTAATAGCCTATAGAAAAGTTCGGTAATAAAGATTATATCATGATGAAATGCCCCAAGCTTGATAATACCTAAGTCTTTTCGTGAAAAAAGTTTATGCCACTTTAAGAGGAAAGAAAAAATAAATTTTAATATTTTATTTTCATTTTTTAATCTTATTTCGCGCGTACGAAATATAGGTTAAAAATCTTGACTTTCTTGCGACAGCAGGTGGGTCAAAGTTTAGTAGTGAATATTTTAGCGTCTTTTTTGCTGTTAAAAACAAATTGTTTTGGAAATTCTTGCAAAAATCAAAAAAAAAGTTTGAAAAATTAAAATTCAACCCTATTCATATTTATATTAGTTAATGCTGTATTCCTAGGAGAATGTAAATCATGAATTTGATTTTGTCAAATGGAAAGACGATTTGAGGAAAATCTGCTATGAGTATTAAAATAAAAAAAATGCTATAAAACGATGACATTATTCAATTAGAATTAGAAATGATTTTAGTTGATTTTATAAATAAGATCACTATTATATTAAGGTCACTAATATGCTAATTCTTTTGATTTTAATTAGAATAATTTATTAATTTTTATGTTTTAAAATTCTGAATATCTTTCAACAATTTAGATAATATTATTAAGTAAAAATGATATTTATTGATCATAAATGAAAAAGATAAGTGTAAATCAACCAACGGCAATATTATTAAAAATATTTTTTAATTATTTGTATGTATTGATGAAAAAGATTTAATATATATATATATATATATATATATATATATATATATATATATATATATGTTTGTATATATATATATATATATATATATATATATATATATATATATATATATATATATAGAATCTATTTAAAAAAGCTTTTGAATAGCTTTTTGAAAGTATTTAGCTTATTAGAAATATTATATTTATTCAATTAACTTGAAATTAATACGAAAATAGAAGCTGCAAGAAATATTTTCATTTATCAAAATTAATTTCAAGATATTTGCAAGCGCCGATTCTAGGCCAGCAGTTTTCTCTAGCACTTTCCATCTGTGGAACTTCCTTCCTGTTCTTTGCTTCCATGATAAATACAATCTTCAAAAATTTAAATTTAACGTCAATCCCTATTCTCATTTTAAATTGATGTTACCCCTGCTGACAAGTGGTACCCTCGCATTGCCTGGGGTGAAATGGTCTCACACACAAAAACATGCGCACACAGGCACACACACGCACATATATATGTATATGTATGCATATATATGTGTATGTATGTATGTGTATGTGTGTGTGTCTGCATGTATGCGGGAGACCACGGACTATGGTTTACTCATTGAAGTTGTATACAATAATACCGACTCATAAGGAATCGAACGCTACAAATGTAGTCTCATGCACACTGGCAGGTAACAAAGAAAATGATATTCTGAAAGCGGCTACGTTCAATTTACTATTTGCACAGTTGCAAATAATCATATCATCCCACATCTGACTTATGCCCTTAGATGTGTCACTTAAGGCTTCATGACTGCGTGTTGACCCTCACCAAATGTCGGTGTTGATATATATATATATATATATATATATATATATATATATATATTAGAGATTCAGAGTTTAATAGTTAGAATATCATTTTTCTAAACAGCAGTTAAAAGCAATGTTATTTACGACTAATCACGTCAATTTCTTACTGAAAGTTTTTCGATATATACTATTTTGCAAAATGTGAGTTTAATATTTTAGTCAGCCAAAATATTATTGAAAATGTGTATAAAAATGAATAATTCAATAAATGATAATTATATTTAATAGTTAAGAAAGTATGGATAATTACGAGAAAATATTCGGAACCAACTGTTTTAAATGGCTCCGAATTGAATAATCGGTTTTCCATTAAAGTGAGAATTATACAGAAGAATTTGAAAATCAAGACTAGCTAATAATTGTTACAACAAATCAACAGATTTACACAAGCACGGGAGAGTACCCCAAAACACAGACACACAAACATATACACACACGCACACTAAAAACACATACACACTCGCATAAAAAACACACACAGACACAAAGACACACATGTCCGCATACGCACACACACACACACACATATATATGTGTGTGTGTATATATATATATATATATATATATATATATATATATATATATATATATATAAAAAGATTTAGTCAAAGCAACGAAATATTTCTGGTTCATTTTTCTTATTATTTTCATTTTTTGAATAAAGTGTTATATATATATATATATATATATATATATATATATATATATATATATATATATATATATATATATATATATATATAAAGGTATGTACAAAATGAAATACGAAATGATGTTTTACTTTTGATATATCCTGTATGCAGCATAAATGCATGTGCCTTTTGGCAAAATTAGAAATTAAATTTTATACATATTCAAATAAAATATATATATATATATATATATATATATATATATATATATATATATATATACATATATATATAATGAAAATATATATTTAAATTTATTTATTTGAATATTTGAATTTATATATATATATGAGTGTGTGTGTGTGTTTGTGTCCGTGTGTTTGTGACTGTTTCATGTGCGCGTGTGTATGTTTGTATGTATGCGTTTGCGTACCAGCTGATGGGTCTATGTGTGCATCTTTTTCTTCTATCAATATCATAAACATTCAATATGTGTAAAGTACATCTATATTCGCAATTCGTAATAAAATGATAGAAATTCAGTTATCGGGTCGTAAGTATATTTTGCATTTTAATATGCAATCTGTTTTTAAATAAACGAACAGACACAAAATCAAAAGATTGAAAATAAATGAGTGATTAAGGAAGCCAATTTCAATTGGAATGCAATCGATCCGTAATCAATAACGGGGAAAATTAATTGCAAAATCTGTTTCGTTTTCGAAAGACGGGAAAACTGATTGAAAATGGCGCGATGTAATTAATTGCGAATACTTTAATTGCGTCTGCAATCTCTTATTGGTAACAGCAATTCTTGGCGAGTTTTGAGTTTATTGGAACTTCTGAAGTATTGTGCTTTTGCGCTGCATTGCTTAGGTTTGTTTGATATGAAAATATTCTGCATGATGTATTCGATTGTCATTTAAATATATATATATATATATATATATATATATATATATATATATAAAAATTTATAACATAAGTATGTTATAAAATCACTACAAAATAGCCATTTTGTTTCAAAACACTCTGTATCTTATCAAGATGATGTTGAAAATAAAACATTTATTTTCAATATCATCACTTGATAAGACACAGAGTGTGTTGAAACAAAATGGCTATTTTGTAGTGATTTTATAACATACTTATGTTATAATTTTTTTAAAAAAATAATTATATCTGATCTACTTTGTATTGAGCACTCTTTTAAGAATAGTAATTGTTGGTTATTGGAATTCATTCCGTATATGCCAATTATCTACTTGTATATATATATATATATATATATATATATATATATATATATAAATAAAGTTCCAGTTTCCTATCTCATTGTCCCACACTGACTCTCTTTTCTCCCTCTATCATTATATATATATATATATATATATATATATATATATATATATATATATATATATATATATATATATATATATATAATAATGGGTCATAAACTATTTAAATTAATTGATAGATATTTTCCTAAAAATAATTCTTTAAGTAAAATTTCAGTCGGAAGACTCTATAAATTAGTTATAGCTGTACTAATAATTTTGAGAAAATAATTAAATAACATAACTCTAAAATTTTGAATTTATATACCAATAAAAACTGTAATGTTAATGATGATCATAATTTCCACGTATAAATAACCTAAAAAAATGTTCTTCTAGAAACCCCGACCAATATCTTTTATCTAGCAATTGCTTAACTAAATCCCTTGTGTATATATGTTCTATTTCGTCAATAGAAAATCCAAGGGTCATTGAAATATATTTTGGAAATACAATGAATAAATTTAAAAAAAAAAAAATTCCGTAATCATCTCTCATCCTTTACTAATTCGGATAAACGAAATATGACTTCACTTTCTAATGATTTTTCGAAATTGAAAATAAAACACCTAAAATGAAATGGAAAATTCTCAAACAAGTTAGAATCTAGAGATCGCTGAATGAACCGTTGTTCCTCTGTCTGTAGAAAAAAATAGATATAATTAAATTCTTGAATAGTGACACATTAGATCAAAGATAAGAAACTACGGAAACTGTAAACATATTAAAGAATTAAACTGAAAATCTTGCTAAAATTCGTAACTCAAATATCACTTCTTTTATGTTATATTATCTTTATATAAACCTTCTAATACTATCATCAATGATTTATTCTAGCTTTAGCTAATATATCGTTTAGTATTCGTAAATTATTGGTAGTATGCTTAGCCAACAATTGGCTTATTATTTTTGTTTTTCTCTTGCTGTATTGATAATAGTTTCTAATTAAATATTAATATGAAATTTTAAAATTTATTGTTTTTTTTAATGTATAATGTATGGTTGGTTTTGTTAAGTATTGTATTGCTTCTTAATATGTTGTTTATTTACGTTCTATAGATAATGTTGTTTGAATAAATTTAAATTCGCTTATTCATCATAATTTCATTGAATTAAATCGTATCAAAATCTTCTCATATGATATTTTCATCATCTTCATTACTATCTGTGTAATTTTGCATATCCTCCTCTCTTTTTCGCCTATTCTCTTGATAGTAGGGTTAATTTCTTTTATTTTTTTCCTCTTACTCTTCCTTTTATTGATTTCTTTTTGTTTTCCTTTCTCTTTATAAAAATCCTTTTTGAATTCTATGGAAAATTTTCCAAAAACTGTAACTGAAGTGATGTTTCATAAATTGCAATTTCAAATAAGAGTTATGATTTTATTTAACGTCGAAACAAAATGTACAGTTTTGTAGTGTTTACTTACAAGTTCTTATGGAACAGTGAATAATACGTATTTATTGCTCTACTCTTGAATTGAGCCATGATTTAAATTAATGTTTTGAACTTTGCAATATTATTCTTCCTTCTATTACATATATATATATATATATATATATATATATATATATATATGTATGTATGTATGTGTGTGTGTCCATATATATATATATATATATATATATATATATATATATATATATATGCAGGCAAAATTAAGAAGGATATGCAGTTGTATTAAACAAGAACAGGCAAATAAAATACTATAAGCGGTTTTATTTTAAAAAAAATGCATGCTAATTAAAATAGAATGATCAGTTATATTTTTAAAATGCAGACTAAATAAATAAAATGAACAGTTGTATTTCTAAAAAAATGCGGTCAAATTAAAACCGTTCTACTTAAAATTATGTCTAAATACATAACATGAGTTATTGTATTTAACAAATGTTGATTAAATAAATATACCAAGCCATTGTATTTAAAAAAAAATTGTCTAAATAAATAAAATGAGACGTTGTATTTAACAACTGCAGGCAAACTAAAATAGTATGAGTATTGCATTTTAGTGCTGACTTCATTGAAACCTTGCATCTGAACGATATTTCGTTTACCTGCTCTTCTGAAATGATTACTGCTTCTCAACTCTCACAATGTATTCTTTTTTTTTTTTTTTTATCAAATGTCTATATATTTCTGACGGTGGACAAATGAGGGTTTTCCAGTCAAAAATATTACCATATCTCACCCTTTTATCAGTATTCATATACTTATTGCGTATTGGAAATTAAAAGAAAAATATTTAAAATTTTTCTCGCTATTAGTGAAATCGCCACAACCTTGAATTCATATAATTTATAAATCAAATATATCGATAGATATATAGGTATTCGAGTCATGGTCTTATTATATAGATGTATTTCATTCATAATTAAGTTGAGCTAGCCGTGGAATAAAATTTCAATAATCATTTATAAACAGCTTCTAAATTTTCATTGTTTATCTTCTTCACACTTCATGCATATTTAAAAAAATGTAAGGAACGTCAGAGTTTGTCGCCTTCGTATTTTTCTTACAACGATTACATTTTTTTCATGTCCGAATCGACGTTATCTGAGGTGTCTCGGCGATATGAGATTTCTCGAGGGAAATTAAAAGAATCCTTCTTAAAATGATTGATTTGTAATTATTTACTTCGATTTCAGAACTAGTATGTGACGAATTCCTAAAAGAAAAGTAAGAAAATACATGAAGATATCGTAAAGTGGAAATAAATATAAATATCTTGTAATAGAAGAAGGAAAGAGAGGAAACAAAATGAAAAAAAAATAAATGACTGACTGATTGACTGAAAGAAAGAAATGCACCAAAAAAGCAATCACGCAAAGATGTACAAATTAAATAAGAAAATGTACGAAATTGATTTATTTGTAAAGAAAAAAAAATAAGGTGTCAATAGAATTTAAAAATTATGAATAATTAACAAGTAGTAAGTAAATGTGTGATCAAATATAAAACTTGAAAAAAAATAATGAATCAACAAAAATATGAAAGAAAACGAACCAAAATTGAATGAAAGAAGAAAATATTCCCAAGGGAGCATTGATTTGATTGACTGATTTATTTGTAGTATACAATTTATAAACCTTTTGAAGATTGCCTAAAGCCAGCAAATGTTTTTAGACAGTAAGATTTTTTTTGTATATGATAATGCTTTTTGCTGATACAATTCAATTAATTTACCTAAAGATGGCGGAGAAAAGAGATAGATTCATAACTTTCCCGAGCATCCAATAGAATAACGTTTAAAGTGATACGTGTATATATATATATATATATATATATATATATATATATATATATATATATATATATATATATATATATATATATAAACTCAATTTACTCAAACAGAGCAAAATATTTCTCGTTCATTTTTTTCTTGTATTATCTTCATTTTTTGAATAAAGTGTTGTGTATTATTAGGATGAAAAATAATTAGTAAATTGCTCGAAATTTTTCGTTTAAATACTTTTAACCGTCTTAGTAATTTTCTAGAACAGATGCGGTATCTGTGTCGTAGTCGGATTTACTTTATCTCCATCCTTATATTTTAAGTAAGCTAAAAGTCTGAAACAGTCAACGGCGATGCCGTGACTAACGATTATTTTGAACTAGGCCACATCAAACAAAATGTGCAATTTTGTTTATTTACAATATCTCATTACACACACGCACACACACATATATATATATATATATATATATATATATATATATATATATATATATATATATATATATATATATATAGTCGACTCTCCTATGAGGGTCAAGCAGATCAGTTCCCAGGAAACCGACAGCTCGACAACAGCACATGAGGTTTGATCATAGTGGTGAATGATTCCTGCAGGACCATCCACAATTTTTGAAGGGCTGATTACAGAGACCTGGTGCACTACGTGCCACAATGTCCCCAAACGACCGTCCGCAGTTTTTGAATTCAGAGTTTTTCTCTTCCTAGACCAGTTGCCATCCAAGGCTATAGAACCCAGTCTGTCCTGCTTTTTACCTATAGCTGGAGGGAGAAGAAGAGGATTCACACCTTTCCCAAGGGTATTAGCACGTAAGTGAATGTTATGTAATATATATATATATATATTCAACTTATTTCTTATTAGTTATAACTTATTAGTTCTCGCTGACATTTTCATGAAATGCAATCTTTTCTTTACAAACAATTAGATAGCAACATGTCACTGAAATTATTGTCCATCGATACTCACTACTTTTTCACATCTTTCAGGCAACATTTGAATTCCACGCCGGAAAAACGATACGTCTTTTGAACCTAACCACGAGTTGACCTATGTTTTTGGCTATCTTCATAAGAATGAAAGTGCTGCTCAGCCAGACCATGTGCCATCGATCGGGGGAAATGATAATCGGGCGGAACAATGTTTGGCGAATACGGTGGATGCGGAGAACATTGCATTTAATCGTTTCCAAGTAGGTTTTTATCAGTTTTGCAAGGTGTGGTCTAGCGTTATCATGGTACAAAATCACTTTGCTGTGTCTCTGGTCGTATAGCGGCTTTTATTTTCTTCCATGTGGGGCTCAAATGCATCAACTGTAGTCGATAGCGGTTTCCCTTGATGGTTTCAGTCGGTTTGAGCAGCTCTTAACAACCTACGCCCAGCTGATCCCATCAAATGCAGAACAATCTCCAAATCATGGATATTCGACTTTGCCGACGATGTTGATGCATAGCCGGGCTTAGGTTTTCTACGCTTGTCATAGTGCATCCACTTCTCATTGCCAATCACGATACGATACAAAAAAATCTTTGTTTTTCTGCCGGTGAATCAGCTGTTCATACGTGACAAGACACCGTTCAACGTCTCTCAGTTTCAACTCTTACGGCTCACAATGTCCTTGCTTTTGAATCATTCCTAATGCTTTCAAACTTTTCGAAACAGTTGAGGGATCAACTCCAATTGATTCTACAAATTCAGCTTACGCCTTACACGAGTCATCATGAAGTAATGTCTCAAATTCTTCACCTTCAAACTTTTTCAAAACGACAGAGCGTTCTATATCTTCATCATCAAAATCATTCTTTCTGAAGCGTCTACACCAATCTTTGCCCGTTGGTTCCGACAGAGCACGGTCGCCGTAATTCTCAAAAAGAACACTGTGTCTTTCAGCGGCAGATTTCGCTTGAATAATGTAATGCAGTAAAATTCCCGCAAATACATTTTTTGTTCGAAATCTGACATGCTTGATGCTATGAAAAACGAAGCGACATGGACTGAATTTCAAGCTTCCTTATACTACTTGATGTGTTACCATCTGAATCAACACGCCCACAGTTCTGGGAACGCCATCTGATGGAAAAGAACGCCATCTGTTGGAAGAGAACGCGAACATATTCAAGGTCCTAATATATATATATATATATATATATATATATATATATATATATAAATTCTAAAAAAAATTACTTTAAGTAATATAAGAAAAAAAACGGTGAAGTAATTTACATATATAAGATGTATCAAATATACTTTTACAGACTACATTGGAAACGGTTTTCTCACATCAAAACAAGAACAAAAGACGATATATCATATACCCGTAAATACTTACTTTTTGATTAATTACCTAAAAAGGAGTTTGCGGTAGATGGCGTTGTGTTTCCCTATAGATTAGGCTACATTTGTCTTTCGTGTATATTGGCGGCTGGTCTGAAAAGTTTAATGTGTGTAAAAGTGAGTTAACCTAGAAGTGTCACGATCTAGTTATAAGCATACCTCATGTGGCCCTAGCATGTCATATATCTCATATTCTAGCATGGAGCGTATTTCAACAGTAACGGTATCATTTGCAACGTGTGTAGGCTATTTCACCCTCTGATCACTCACCACGGGAGAACTTTTGTCGATGGTTTATTACACAAACTGTCGATCGCCTATTTCTTTCTTCACGCTTGTTTCAGACGAGACAACATTTGGAAGAGATATAATACCAAATTTAAACAACCAACAATTGTGGGCGTATAAGAATCCCCATCGTATAATTCAGGCGAGACACCAGCCTCAGTTTCTGATGAATATGAGAGCTTGAATTGTAAGTGACTGTCTGGTAGGTCCAGCAATTCTACAGGAACTGTCTACAGACATGCTTGCTGAAATACACCTGTTAATACGAAAACACATGTTGTTCATGTATGATAGTGTCTAAGCACATCTTTGTCATATTTGTCGCAATGAACTGGCTGACATCTATCATGAAAGATTGATAGGTAAGGTCGGTTCCATGTCATGCAATTTCTCCCAACCACAAACCTTTAGATTTTTATCTGTGGAGCTACGTAAAACAATCGTTTTATGCAACAGACATTAATAATTCAGAGATGCTTCATTAACGTGTCATTGAAGCCTGTAGAATCATGCGTGCGAGAGTATTTGAAAGAGTCCACCAGTCAATGGATCCGACGTCTGCACGCGTGTGTAGAAGCAAGTGGAGGAGATATGAACATTTGTTATGAGTTGTTGTGGCGAGGTACAACGATACAGATACATGCATATTTATGTATCTATGCAGTAAAAAATATCCCCATGTCCTTAAAACAATCTAGCACTATTTGTTAAATGAAAAATATATTTTCATACGAATATATATATTTTTCTCATATGTCCATTGTATTATTATAAGCGAAAATATGGAAATCATATTTAATGTTTTGATAATTTTTTCAACTGAATACTCTAATTGCAATGTGAGCCATGTTCTGCTCTTGAAATATATTTTCTGTTATCGTAAAAATTCAAATTCTATCTCGCTCAGATATGTCGATTGATATTCAAGCACTGAATCTGTTAGGATTACACTCTCATAAGAATAGATTCATACTAAATAATCAGTACGTCATTTGTTTCTTTTTTAAAATTTGTTTCACGATGAAAAATAGATCAATTGAATACAAATGTTCACTTTTGTTGTGAATCTTTTTTTTATATAATTTACAGGCGTCATTCAAGTAGATTCGGATGCAGTATATGTGAACATTTACTCCTATGTTGGTGCATAAATAATACATACTCAATTATGGATTCTGAATTCAAACCCTTTTGCAAATTCCATGTGGTTTTACTTCCAAAAAAGGAAATGACCACTGCAATTGTAATTAGCGAAATCTTTATAGAAAATACTAGAAATGTATAAATATATTATCCATCTAACTTTTAAAGTACATTTATAAAGGAAGTAACTATATTTAGAAACTGTAAAATTTACTTACTGCGTTTGACCCTATACTTTATAACTTTTTTTTAAATATGTACCACTTTTAGAGTTATTTATTTTCAAATCAGATTTTTATTTGTACGCGGTCAGTGCAAGAAAGTTACATTAAATCATGTTGAAAATTTTAATATTTTTTTTTCGAAGTTTTTCACTCAATCTGTGAATACTGTAAATAGAGCAGTTTAGAAATTAAAAAAAGTTTTAAAATGACTGTTAACTACAATGCAGCTTTTAATAGCAATTGGAAACGGCAGCTGAAATGTTTGGGGGCGCTTAATAGAAAAGAAACCTTAAAGAATTTCATACATACATAGCATATCGAAAGGAATGAAACATGTAAAACAAAGGTTAACCTAGTTGCCAATTTAAAGGAAAAGATTGATTGGATAAAAATTAGAAATTTGGAAAAGACTGATTGGTTAAAAATTGTTTATTCCGGCTTATCAACACATTGCAGTGTATGTAAAACCAGAAAATATATTTGTTTTTAAATTGCAAGAATATTTTAACCAATAATACTTGACTTATACAATCATACTATTTATCCCATATTTGGGGAATAAATGGAGGATTCTTACTTTTACCAAGAGTATTTGAGCGTAAGTGAATATAAGGAATCCTAGTGGAATGGGGAATCTGCTTTTCGATTTTCACTTCCAAAACGTTATGCGTTACACAACACTCACATTCAACCTTAGAGAACCTGAAATTTTCCAAGCTCCAAGTTTTGACCAGACATGGCGTTGCTTAGTTTCGGTGATCGTAGGAGAACCGGTGTTCAAATGGATAGAGGAAGAAATTCATCAACTTAAAAAGACGGACTCTTAGAACCTATTGCTAATAAAGCAAGAAATGGTAGAAATCTGTGCCAAAATATGATCGCTTACGCCTTGCCAATAGAAAAAAAAAGAGAGAGTGAGATAGGGTGGATATATGGATGGTCATATGCGCATAAAGACATAGTCTTTAAATATGATTAACCACCCCTTAACTTGTTTGAAAACAAAGAAATTTGATTTAAATTCGTAAAAATACAACCATTGATATCAATATGCTGTATCAAGAACAGTATTTATTAAACCGTCTCAGTTATTCAGTTATTCCTGTGTTGTAGAAAGTTATCCACAGCGATACCTTCACTCAGATATTTCAAGAATTGGATGAGCTATAAATGTTGTAATTATATAAAACAAAACTAATGGCTCTATTATATATAATTCGACCGGTACCTCACAAAACATTATATTTACAAGTCATACCCGAATGCTATTAGCCATTCTATTGTTTCTCTTGTAGGCGAATTGATTTTTCCTAATGGATTTATTCAAGAAGTGTTAACACATCGTACACAAATATTTATATGCATGTCATTAACAAGATATGGTAATCTAAAACAGATTTCTCTTCCAATCTAATACATTTTAATCTATCTTCCGGTCTCTTTTCTCTCCAGAAACTATATTAATATGTGTACATATTACATTTTTATTTATTCATTATGCATATCTTCATCTGTCATTTGCTGATAATATTCCATTTGCAAAGAATAAATTCATTGCCTTATTGTTTCTTTGTGTTATTTTTTATTTCAATTTCCAAAATATTTAATATAGCTGGTTACGTGTTAATTGTAACTCCACCAACATTATTTTTGCAGATTCATAAATGAGGTTTCGTGTTGAAGAAAAATAAATATATCTTCATCATTGTTTTAGTTAAAATAAATACTGTATGAAAAACAGAAAACCGAAGGATCTGTAATGTAATCGATCGTGATTCTTATCTCACATTCAATTTCACACCGACACGCCGTAGCTTCTCATTGTCTTTTTTACACATATTTTCATTTCATTCGTTTCAATCAGTCTATTTACTTACTGCATCGAATGCATGAATTTAACGGTACTACTAGATTGGCAAGTAGGTCTCACAATTTTAATGCCAAACTAACTACATACAACACTCAGTAATTTTATTTTCACGCCTGTGGAACATACTTCTGATTTCATATTGCCCTGCTAAATATAACCTTCAAGAATTTGACTGCAAAGACAATAGGCATATGTAGCCTTCTTGAATCCTGTTCTTTCATGCGCTTTATCCGTACTACTCCTCACTAAAGCCTCCTCATTCTTATTCAAACCCAGTAACTCACTGCGTCTTAGTGACATTATCTCCTTACTTGGGATGAAACGACTTAAAAAAAAACATTAAAAAAACGCCGAGAATATTTTTTTCACTTTTCAATACATAACTACACAGTGAAAGAGTGTGTGCGCGTGTATGTGCGTGTGTGTGTGTGTGAGAGAGAGAGAGAGAGAGAGAGAGATGGGGAGGGGGAGAGAGACAAACTGACAGACTGGCAGAGAAGGAGAGAGAGAAGGAGAGAGAATATATATAAAAATTGTCTGCTAGATCGCTTAAGATATGCTACTGAAACTACCTAGTATTTGTTCATTCCATTTTACAATATATATATATATATATATATATATATATATATATATATATATATATATTTGCGTATTTATCCATTAATTCCTCTTTTTATACATGTTTCGTTAAATTTTGTCGTTTATCTGATTGATGTTACCGTCAGCATCCCGACTTCAGAGTTTCGTAGACGGTGTCATCCTTCCACCCCTTAGGGAGTATCAATTGCCTGCTTAGAATGTTTTTTTTTTTATATATATATATATATATATATATATATATATATATATATATATATATATATATATATATATAGATAGATAGATAGATAGATAGATAGATAGATAGATAGAGAGAGGAGAGAGAGATTTATACTAATAAGAAATATTAAATATATTAATTTTATTCCTCAAACGATGAGGAAATAAATGTACGTATAATATGTGCTATGGTCAACATAACTAAAATACTGGTAAGGCTTTTCAAGGGAATGAACTGGAACCGAATTTATTAATTAGAACGTATGCAGTTGTGTAATTCAGAAAATGCGGTAACAAGTAATTAAACGTCAACACTTATGGTTTCACTTATTTTAACATTAATCCCAATTAATTTAATTAAACATTGGCTTCATACTTTAAGCCTTTAATTCAGCATAAAATATCTTTATACACTAGCCACCGCCACAGACATTCTACAGAAAAGTAGACATATATTTGAAATAATTAAATGCCTTATTTAAAAGCTTTATTTAAATACTTTATTCGGTTCTATTTGAAGCATAGAGGTCTAAATTTAATCCCGAATCAAAGGAAAAATCGATTTCTGCATATAAACAATGTTTTTAGGAATTTTAAAAATATTGGTGCCATTTTTTGTCAATCATTGACACATCAACTGCCATTGTACGCGAAAAAATGAGCATGGATTTTACTGACATTCGAATGGTGAAATAGCAAACTACCAAAAAGTCTTGCATGTGTGCCTGATGTAAGAATTTAATGCTGTTTCTTATTGTTTATATTCATGATGAACATTTATAGATACATGTGTATTCATGTATTTATGCATGTATCTAGGCAGTAGAAAATATCCTCGTCTATATAACACAATCTAGCTCTATTTGTTAAAGGAAAAACATATTTTCATGAGAATATATTTTTTCTCGTCTGTCTATTGAATTATTTTAAGCGAAATGATTAAAATTATATTTAACGTTTTGATTATTTTTCAACTAAATTCTCTAATTTATTGTGAGCCATATTCTGATCTTGCAATATATATTCTGTTATCTGTTACACACACACATATATATATAAATATATACATATATATATATATATATATATATATATATATATATATATATATATATATATTTATATATATATATATATATATATATATATATATATATATATATATATATATATTCTATTATTTTTTTAGATATGTAAAAAGGAAAAAAAATATTTCTGCATATAAATAATATCTTAAGGAATTTTTAAAACATTGGTGACATCTTTCGTTGCTCATTGACACATCAAACTGCCATTTATAAAAAAAAAATACAACAAATTTAAAATTATATATAAATTCTATGTTGGTCCTAAAGATGTGTTTCGGAGTTATGAGTACACTTAAGACATATCTCACTGGGTCTTCTAAAAGAAATGCTATTCTTTTACTTAAATGAACATGGAAGTAAAGTTTGCTTTACAGGTGGGACCCTGGGGGCAAAAGGATAAAGTAAATTTATGTTTAAAGAAGGCATTTAAATTATTTAAACACATTTTTCTACTTTGTAAGTCAATGGCGGTACCTATCCTACGTTTCTGTGTATATTTCTGGCACAAACATTGAATAAACTCATCCTAAGGGGTTATTTCGTATAAAGTCGGGTCTTATGTGATATTAGGAATGCCTGACTATGAAATACATCGAATATGCAATCGTAGCCGTGAGGGAAACCGATTTTAACGGTCAGATACTTTCCGAGGGATCGATTTACTCAGAAGTTCTATGCCAAACAGAGCAAACCCATAAACTCTTGAAATACCGGGCATACATCGACTATTCATCAATTTTACGCTTTTTTGCTGACATGAAACAATCCGATCTGGTGTTATTGCATGAATAAAAACTTTATTTAAAACACTACACACGCTTAAATTTTCTACGTATAGTATCTAGTGTAAAATACTATATTATAGTGTATATTTAGTTTGTTTACCTTTCCGAACGTACCTTGAAAAGTAACCTTTTGAATTTTTATTCGTATAAAGTTGGACGTTAAGCGGTACTCGTTAATCGGTATATCTATCCGTGCAATCTGTCGAATTAGCGAATCTGTATGAATCTAGATTTGAAATATACCTAATGCCCTCTGGCTTAACGTCTGTCAACCGAGCTGGGTTATTTTCATTAGCCTTTATTTTAATAAGAGTTTAATTAAACTTTACCAGATCGAGTTCTGAAGAAAACCGAAATTGACGTTAGCCTATTTATAAGGATTGTTTTAAAGGTTTTATTCGAGATCGATATTTAAATGTAATTGTAATTGAATTTTTTTATTTAATTTTTAAATTGTAGTTACTTATTTAAATTTACTCGTTATTTAATTTATAATTGATTGGTTTACAAATCTAATCGATTCATATTTAAATTTATTTTAATTTAGTTTACTAGTGCCATATCTCCACACAAATGAAAATGCACTGTTGTAAGAAGATGCACAGCTGTTGCGAAATTCTTCCCTAAATTTGGCTATACTTTAGTATTAAAAAATAATTTATATGCACAAGCGTTCTCACGACTAACTGAAATGCTATTAGTAATTCCGGCGGATGTTTTCTTTTATAACATTTGCCTGTATATCGCTGAATATGCCTGTATGTGAAAAATTGATATTTAGAAGTTTAATCTCTCGTTGTAAATATTTTTCACTAAGTCATAATTTAATAAAAAAATCAATGTTAAAAAAAACCCCGTGGAATTCCCGCTGGTGGACCTAATATTTATTATTAGGATAGATTTTAGCTCTGTCATTTTACATTGAGCACTGTTTTATTACCAAAAGTACAGAATGTGTGTTAGTACAGTATCAAAACATTGAAGTCAACATTGAGAGTCGAGTTTCATGCTAAACACTATCATCAGGCCCTGTGTCAGATAATTGTGTCTAGCATGAAACAGCCTGTCGCCTCAGTGTTGACTTCAATGATCACTTTTATATTTACATACGATCTATCTCTGATATTAAGCACTTGATCCCATGAATATAGCACACCTTAAATCTGTATTACTTCACACACACACACACACACACACACACACACACACACACACACATATATATATATATATATATATATATATATATATATATATATATATATATATGAACTGTCACATAGCTTGACGTGCTTTTTACCGATTGAGCCACAGAGGAGCGTTTCGGTTAGCTAACTCTAATTGTTTGTTTAAAAAAGTAAAATGGACCTTGCTAGACGAAACGGTCCTCTGTAGCTCATACACAAAACAAACAAACACACACATACACACTTAACACACACACACACACACACACACACACACACACACATATATATATATATATATATATATATATATATATATATATATACACACAGTGGGGTTGAATAAGTGATCGTACACATGAAAATATTTCATATTTTTGTTTGTAAAATATTAAATTAACAAAACGGGAATATATCTACTGTATCAGATTGCATACTATAAATATATGCATCTAAAAGTTCCTACTGATTCCTTGGCTCATTATGCCGAATATTTTTCCTGTGATTGTAACTTGTTTCAAATAACATGTTTAAGCCTTCCTCCATTTTCTACCAGAGTCTACGACACTGTCGTCATCATACTTTTCCAAGACTAATTCCTCGTCTTGAAGTGAACAACATTTTTGAAACTTCCTCCATTTTCTACCAGAGTTTACGACACTGTCGTCACCACACTTTTCCAAGACTAATTCCTCGTCTTGATGCGAACAACATGTTTGAAACTTCCTCCATTTTCTACCAGAGTCTACGACACTGTCGTCATCATACTTTTCCAAGAGTAATTCCTCGTCTTGATGCGAACAACTCGTTCGATCTTTCCTCCATTCTCTACCAGAGTACTTAGAGTTTTTCTTCACTGAAGATTGATGAACTTTCCATACACCTCTTTTGAATTCTAACCTTTACGAACCAGTTTAAAAAAAAATAGCATTACACACATATTATTAAACCTCGCAGTGAGTATTTTTCCTTGTTGTTTATGCTGACACCTTTTGTACAAGAAGACTATTTTCCAGAACTTTTATTCTGAAGAAACTTTTCCCGCCTTAGCCATTTTGATTTTTCTTCTTGGCGCGACACATTAAATTCCTACTAGTCACTACACTATACAATTTACCTATTGGCTAAGAACAGCCTTTGCTTTTCTGATGGTTCCCACTGGGTGAGACCAAATATTTGTTATTAAAATAAAGTTCTATATTTGTCTTCCACCAGACTCGTTTTGTCGTTTCCTCCTGGCTATCTATATTTTACTATTTTATGCCTGTGTCGAATGACCCTTTTTCCTCACTAAAGATCACACATTTATTATTTTTACTTTCTTAGTGGATCCGGTAGTCGTAAGTAGTGTCTGGCACAAGGCAACCTTTTCGTAGGCCAGAACTGCATGCTACCGGGTCCTCTACAATACTACCCCCATCAAATTTAACATTTGGTATGGTGTTCTTGGGTGCGTATGCTTCGCCGTCTTTCCTTTATACATGATTCAGGGAATTGCAACCGAACAACTCAGTTTTACTCTCATCTGTCCAAAGAACTTTTTCCCAATAAGAATTTACTTTATCTTTATCCTCTTTCACAAATTTCAACCCGGCATTTCAGAAGGAGCGGTTTCTTTCTTGGGGAGCGCGACTTTATACCATCTCTTCATAGTTCATTACTAATCGTTTGCTTAATTTCGTTAACTCCTGACAAACTCAAATCATTCTGTAGGTTGTGTCTGATGGCCATTGGTGTATTTGTTACTTGTCGCATCAACTTTCTTCGTAATCTGGGAGAGATCTTCCTAGGAGCACCGGGTCTATCTTTGTTCTCAACAGTATTACGTCTTTTAAATCTAGCAATAAATGAACCAATTGTGGAAAAAGGTATGTTCGTGTCACTGGAGATGTCTCTGTAACTTTTCCATTGTTCCATGACTTAATAATTAACTCTTTTTGAGGACAACTCATTTCCTTACGTCTAGCCATTATTAGAACCGTTATTAGTGAAGAGTGACTGCAGAATGATCAAATTTTGAACTGAATGTTGCAATAAAGTTTCAGAGAATATTCTAGAACTGCCAAAATCTACTATAGCATAATGCAAAAATTGATTCTGTAAGAACACTTTTTCCACTATTCGAAATATAAAAATTTTCATAACTATTAGTTATCGATGTACTTCTAATTTTAAATTGCAGATTCTGATTCTATGCCTGTAAATACGCATATAACATGGTCATTCGAGGTTTTCATTCGCTATAAGCAAGAATAGCAAGCATTTATTTGCTGGACGTTCACTTATTCAGTTCTACTGTATATATATATATATATATATATATATATCACACAATAATACTCGCACTTTAAAATAATCTGATATTGAAGGCTATCTCCATTAAAACGGAGCAACGCACACTGAACAAACGTACATTTCAAACTAGTCATAACACATTGCATTCCTTCTAGTCATTGGTTCTTTTGTAATATTTCGGTCTATCGCGTGGTTTGACGTCATAAAGCCGCACCTTGAACTCGCGATCTGCATCTGCTATCCTTCTATTCTGCTAACGTTGCATAGCAATCTTCTGTGTCTTAATAACAAAGTATCAGTTTGACTGTGTATGTCTTTGTTTCATGTCTGTATAATCACTCTGAGGATGGCTCATGTGGGTCGAAAGCTTAGAAACAACTGAATAAAAAAATATCCAATTGTTGGACAATGTTTGTCTTTATTTTCAACAGAAGTTAATGCAAACATTCGAACATGATCAGGCATAATAGACATTCATTGCCTGTTATATTTAAAAATATATGTTCAAATATATGTACGTGTGCGTATGTGTGTGTGCGTATGTACACATTAAGATATAACTAAAAATTTTATGTAAAAATATAATAATAATAATAATAAAAGGAAAATTTCATTTTCTTCAGAGAACGAAACACGTCCACACCCGCACACACACACACACACACACACACACACACACATACACATATATATATATATATATATATATATATATATATATATATATATATATATTTACAGCGTTAGACAGACAGACATACAAAAGTGAAAGAGATTCAGGGGTCTATTGAAATATTAATGTCAACACATGGAGGTAAAAACTTAGTGTAATTGTTTTCACGGGATGTGTAAGACCTTCTAATTGAATGTACCGTGTCAGCTGAGAGGAGAATCTGTAATTTACAGGTATTCATAACTGCATACATAACTCGTGCTTTGTTAGTATTTATTAACTGAATGTTTTTAATGAAATTTATACTTTCTAAGTGCAAAATCAGTGAATTCACTTATCATTCATCTTTATAATCACATAGTGTATCATGTCTGTCCATAAGAGTTTGTAAGATGTTAGACATCAAATAGCAGATCAACATTCGATTCCAAAGTTATTTTTCCATACAGCGTATTTTATACTTTTGGGAAATATATTTTCCATGATACCTAAGTACATGCGAGATTCTGCAGCATCCTTTTTCTTATTTGTTACTTAACTGCACAGGTAATTGAATTTAAGCCTTAATTTTGCAAACCCACATTTATGACTTCCACTCCTTATTGACACCCACATATTCTTCAATTTATTCCCTTTTCCTCGCTTGATTCAATTACGTTTTTTCTAAAGATTCTCATAGTTTTTCGTTAGAAGTGAAAAACAGTTCATGTTTTTTTCCCTTTTTTTTTGGGGGCGACTTAGTCAGGGTTAACTGAGTTAATAAGACACTTTGTTAATTTCTCTAATTCCCTGAAAATTGCATTATGCAGGTTAGAAAATCATTGGAAAAAGTAAACCCTGCTGTTTCGATTTCACTTTCTGAATCCTTTCTACACTCTCCTTGTACCTTTAATTTTTTCAACGCAAATTGCAGATTGTTACGGAACAATTCTCTACATATTAAGCTTTTCTAAGAGTTCAATTTCTTTCCAGCGTCGTATCTTGCTGAATTCCTACTATAAATGTGTCATAAGCTTAATTCTTTCTACTTTCGATTGTTCATTCTGATACCATCGCTACCATAATTATAATATTCTACCAATGTTAGTTAACAAAAAACTTTATTTTTCCTTTATTTTCGGTGATTTCACTTAAATCCTGTTCAGTAGTATCTTAATATTTAAAAAGCTTCGACATGTGTATTCATAAAGGAAATGAGAGACTATGAGAAAAGAAAACTTTATTAAGGAGAAATAACAATAAAAAATACAGGAAATAAGAAGATAACGGTTGACATTCAATTTCAATTTTTTAAGATCAAACTTGATAGGAAAGTTTGAAGACCAAGGACAGTTCCTCAAGCGAGAATTGCCAGAGAAGAAACTGGTAAAGAACTTACGGCTACATCCAGCAATTTCAACACTACTAGTTTGGACTTGCAGCCAATCTAGTACTGCGCATAAATTCATAAAATCATGGTACCATAGCAAAAATTTTCAGAACAATTACCATGAAACTATTTACAGAAAAAGCACAGGGAAGTTACGTTACGGCTGAAACGGAGATGCAAGGTCAGGACTAATAACATTGTTGATTCTTCTTTGAATTTTATCAAGAATCTTTAATTATACAGAAAAAAGCACCAGACCAGATATCATTAAAAAATGATTTGTTACCCTTCATCAGAAAGTTCTTCGATATGTTTTGAGTAAAATTTCGCAGAGATTAAAAAAAAATATTTACCAACATCTTGAAACGACTTAGTGACCGGTTTTTGCATCGAAGTATTTTTCAGAGATCGAAAAATATAATATTCTATTTTTTTCTATGTCAAATTAGTGCATTCCAGAAACTAAGCAAGGGATTAAGAAAAAAATCATTACAAACTAAGAAAAGATTACTGGATTACTAAGATCCATTCCTATAATGTTTTACATGGCAGTGGATGCTGCAGTATGTCTTCACAAAATAATAGGGGATCAGATGTGACTAATATAAGGTGTTACATACTTCCGTCAGAAGATGAGTGACAACAGAAAAAATATCTCGATAGGAAATCTGTGAATTTATATCTCCATGAAATCTAAAGTCTCTAACTGGTTGGCGGAAGGTTATTTTAGCTCAATCCATGCGCACGTAAGTAGATTTTGTTTTTACTTTTCCCTTCGCCCACAATTATAAAAGTCTTGCTTTTAGACACAAATAATTTTAGGAGTCATATATTTGAGATAAAGAGAGAGAGAGAGAGAGAAAGAGAGAGAAATATATTTTGCATTATATCCTCTTTTCTATTTTAAGAGAGCATCACACACACGTGATGCTTGTCGTGTTACTTCAGGACGATCGGGATCACGGCTCTCCAATATTTCCTCTATTTTGTGGTTCATAATAATTTTTGTCTCTATATTATCTCTCCTAAACTCCGCTATCCATTTACTGAATCTCCTTACGTAAGACATACGCTGTTTTCCTCGGTTCCTATTACCTTTAATCTATCGTGGGCTTTCTTTCTTTATTAGGCGCCCTAGAAATTGCAACCCTCTCTGCATAAATTTAGATATGTGTCATTTTTGGTCGCCTTTTCTCGAAATCTTCGTCGATGCTCACATACTCAAAAAATGATATTCTCAGAATTCTTCAGTAGAAGAACATTTCTACTGTACCAAGTTTTTCTTTGTGTCACACGCATTATGATATTTAACATGTGGAGACAATCATGTTCGCCATTATTGAATTCATTACAACTTTTGTTCTTCTATAATCTGCTGTTATTTTTCGGCTTCTGTCATTTTTTTTATACTTTTAAAAGAATCCTTATTTTGTAAATTCCGATAGTTGGTTATATTTCCTTAACAGTCATTTCAAAAGAATTTGAAATGTTAAGTGAATGGCGATAAACACCAAAACACTTAAATAACGAACTCTATTCTGGAATCTCGTATTATTATCGTTCTATCATCAATGTTAAAAAGTAACTTATTGGATCTGTACATCGACGAGAATATTATATTTGGCTATAAATAGTTTCAATGAAATATAACGGAAAAACACTTAGTGAGCATGTGACACAGGTATTTACTGATTTTTCAAAGTGACACAAACAAGGAAATGATATTTTCTGTACGTGCATGGCATTTGTATGGGCAAACACTACATAACTGACAATCTAGTTCAATCATTTACGCTGCAGTACTTCTAAATTAAAGATATTAAATATATAAATGATTCAATCACGTTATGAATATTCATGAACTTTCTCAAATTTAAAAGCCTTCATAAACCAATGGCATCCTTTCTCTTGTATATAAACACGTTTATCAAAATAAATCCTACATTTGTCTTGATAAAGTCACTCAGAGGACGAAACGAATTTTTCCTCTTGTCTTTTTATTCATTTTATTCCTTTACAGATAGAGTTTATCTGATAATAATTTTGACACACAAACACACACACACACACATGCATGCGAAAAAGCTCTACCCTTAAGTTCACATACAAAAATAACAATAAACGTAGAATCCCTTTCCTTGATGTAATTATAGACACTAATAATAATTCATTTACTGCACCTGCATATAAAATCCAACGAGGATAAACAACTGCACTCTCAACTATAAACGTGAATGTCCTCTGACAAAATAGGTATTATACAAAATTTCAACGAAAATGATTTTCAACAGTGAATTAAAAAAAAATCACATTAATAATGACTTTTCTGATTAAATTATTGACGAACAAATTAGACGATCGATTTGAAATATTAACATAAAGCAAAAGAACATAATACTTCCTCAAATAACTCTGAACATATCAACCTACGATACCTCAATGAAATACATTCTAAATACAAGCAATATGAAAAATCATAAAGAAATCGCCTAAGTACTAATATATACCCCACTGATTCCAGTAAAAAAAAAAAATAAAACTTCTTATAAAATAAAGTTTAATGCAACCAATTTAATCATCAGCAATAACAGTTTTCCTCAAATAGTTCTTTTTTTTTTTTTTTTGCAAAAGTCTAACAGTTTATATCAGTTTAAATGTCCTATTGGAGATTTAAATCTCTGATAAAAAAGTAAATATACATGTTGGTTTTACGTGTATGGCTTCATCGAGGAGAATTACACTTCATATGAATGATTCTAGCTCAATTTCTCAACATTTAAAGGAACATTCCTCTTCACCTTCATGAATTAGAGAAATAAGAAACGACAATACAAGTATAATCAACCACGAAAAACCATAAAACCCAAAATTTAAAAATTATGAGTACAACAGCAATGTTTATATAAAAACATAAAGTTTTAAAATATTAAATTGTTAAAATTTTGTTGTGTATGATACACCTAATTTAGCAAGCGGACTACCGACCATAAAATGTTTTGGTAACGGAAGACAAAGATTTTAAAATTGAATCCAGAGACTCTGCCGACTGCGATTTATAATTATGCAGGAACAGTTTCCCAAAATATACCAAACAATTAAATAAAATAAATACATTTTATTAAACATTTTGTAATTCCATGCTTAAATATTTAATAAAAATTATTTTGCAACATATAAATATTTTATAAAATTTTGCGGCAAATGTTTGAATAACTAATGCCCACACACAGCATCCATAACTTGTATGAACTTAGCAATTCATCCCTGAAGATAAGATTGAAAGTACAGGGAGAAAGTAAAAGAAATAGCAAAAATGCGACAACATTTTTCCAAATGAATTTTTACAAGTACTATGAAATGGATAAGTGAATATGAGAAAATTGCTATAAAAATCAATAGACGTAATATGTCTAGATTATTCAACAAAACATGGTTGAATAAAGATATGCTGCCTTTATACATACATATATAGGCATCCACAAACTGTTTCGCCGTATCACAATTCTTTAGCGCTGCGAGACGTCCAATTGCATCAAGTCGGGATCGAAACCCGACCGTTTTGGTATCAGAGATTCTACTACTAGGCTATTGTCGCACGATAGAGAGGAAGGGAAATTTTAACGTTTTCTATGCGAAATACGTCAATGGCCCAGTGATCTCAATTCATTTCCCTTGAAGAGCAATGCTTTAATAGCGGTATGTGCCACTGTTTTTAATATTACCCTTCACTCAAGAGACCCCAACCGGAACATATAGTCATATATATATATATATATATATATATATATATATATATATATATATATATATATATATTTATTGTGTGTATTTAGGCAGCATTTCTTCATTGATGCATGTTTCATTAAATAATATAGACAAGTTTTGACCATTTATTTTATGCACATTCCTTTCATATAGTCTGGTACTCTTAATAACATTATCATTGAAAGACGAAAGAAAATCACCATATTGATACAATTTTTAATTCTATCTAAGCTTTCGACTTACATAAGCCATCATCAACGATGGCAATAACATTACAATATATTAAACAATACACAGACATGGCAATAACATTATAATATATTAAACAATACACGGACATGGAAATAATGTTAGTCTGTGTCTGTTTGCATGCAAGTTTTCCAAGCACTGACAATCTCGTGCATACGAGCCGCTGGAAGTGAAAATTGCAGCGCGGCTCATGGTATCACACATGATCACGTGAGAGTGAATAATGAGAAGTGTTAAGTATGTGAAGCCGTTGGTATAAATCAATGGCTTCTGTTAACAATTATAGGCAATTGAGTATATTTGTGAAATTTTCATAGTTTATTTTGTACAGGTTAGGTTTCAACAGATCTATGTATATAGCTTCAAGAATTTTTAATTTTTGTTTATTATTTCATGTTTAACCATAGTTGTGTTTTCTACAAGGATTTTCCTGAATTGTGTATGCGGCCAGGCATGATATTTTAAATGTTTAAAAATGTTAGAGTCATTTTTCAAATGTAGAGTCAAGCGTTGTGAAAACGCGTTTAATATTACTATTGAACTTACCATTACTAATCTTGGAATCTGACACTATTGGATATATTTCAGCATTGTGTCCAAAATTTAGAGGTGGCTTTACATAAGATTTTTGTTCCACCATGCCTAATATTAGTTTGATCATTCAAAAAAATTAACATTTTCAGGAAACGTTATGCAATAATGTTTTAATTTTATTATTTGCAACATTATTACATATACGAGAAATTATTCTTTGAAAAAGTCACGCAATCTTTTGAGTTGATTCTTGCGAATCAAGTAGTATTGTTGCAAAATTGTGACCTATTGCACACACACACACACACACACACACACATATATATATATATATATATATATATATATATATATATATATATATATATATATATAAATGCGATAAAATATAGGTTTAACCTCTGCTATATTTATGGGTTAAAGTGCTTAATATCAATCTCAGTTATAAAGCGTATTTATACATAAAGTATTGCGCTTAGCATGTAAGAGTGTCTCCTCTGTGTATTGACTGCTATGCGCACATTAATATATATATATATATATATATATATATATATATATATATATATATATATATATATATCCCATTCAGTATATTATAGAAATAAAGGAAAAATTGGATTTCATTAGATTTTCGAGGACTTGAATTAATAATAGATTAATCTGCTTAATAACTTCAGGCTGTAGTTTTTATTATAAATCCAATAAAGTTAATAAACTTTTGTTGAAACTGCCTAGAATTTAACACAAGCGTTATTTTGAAATTTTAATTAATCTTTTTTCTTTTTTTGAAAATATTTTGAAGCAAATTCGAGTTGTTCATATTTATATTATTGGCACAATTACACACACACACACACACACACACACACACACACACACACACATATATATATATATAGATAGATAGATATAGATATAGATATAGATATGTATGTATGTATAATTCAAAAATGCGATTAAATTAATAGAAATCTGAGCAGAAGGAATAATAATCCTGATAGAAGCAACAATAACGATTAAACACATTTGAATAATCAATGCAATGTTATTAAAGTTTTCACCTGATAAATTCAAACGAATGTCGAGTTCCGTAGATATCAGCCTTGACATAGAAAATAAAATAAGAAATTAAGCATATAATGAAAGTGTCCGAATTATGCGAACAAAAGCTACGTGAAAAACCTGATAAAAAAAAATCTATACGCTAAAAAGTCGAGTGGAATGAGGAATGACAAAAGAATAAATGAAGAAATATAAATCAATGTTGCTTAAAAGAATAAAAAAGTAGGTTTCTCTGAAACGATTACAAATGATTTTCATTTTTCAACATATCATTTTGTAACGTTCTTTAGTGGCAAATAACACAAAAATGGTAGGTGTCCAGTACAAGAGTGTGAAAGGAATCAAATATAAAAACAGAATAGAAGCAATTCACAAAGAAGTGCTATGAAAGCTGAAACACTAGGCGTGCACGTGTTCACACATACAAAGGGCGCCATGCCGGTGAAGACACAAAATTTAACAGGCAATCAAATGACAAACTAATATAGTTTTACGCAGTATGCACCAAAATTTAACAGCTTAATTTCCCTTATTTTGTCATTAATATGCCATTTTCAATTTCTCCTACTTCTTTGTGCCGTGACCCGTCAGAACTGACGATCATAATTGCAAAAATCTCTGACCTTTGTTTCTTTTCGTAAATTGTATTTTTTCTTATCGCTCCTAACTCCTGTTTGGTCATACATTTATTCAAGCTCGTTACGTAGGATATGCACTTTTTTTTCTTTGTACATCTTGCTTTCACTATATCTTGTGAGTCCTCTTTACTACAACCGAGTTCATATGGTGGCCGTGAAACGAGCTGCCTAAAACAGCAGTTTCAACAGACTAAGCTTCCAGAAAGTAGAATTTTTAGCAAAAGTTACGAGTTACTCTGAAAAGAGATAACCCCAGTGATATATATATATATATATATATATATATATATATATATATATATATATATATATATATATATATATATATCCTCAAGGATCGACTTCAAATAAGAGACTTTCAATTTTCTTTTCTCTTAAGTTTTCAGTATATATATATATATATATATATATATATATATATAGTTCGGTAAAATTATTTTGATTCATCCCTCAGTAGCCAAAGTGCAACTTACTACTTCCACCAAAGGTTGTTCACATGGATTTCAATGTTTCTTTTGGGAATACGTAAATTATTTCTTTCAAAATGGGGATGATCGCCTTTTAATGTCCTACGTACAGCAATTTTCCGAGGCCGCATTGAGCCTTACCCTGGGGATAGAGCTATTTTATGCCTTCTATTCCGCGTGTACTCACTCAATTTGTAGTTTAAACTTCTTTTGATAAAACGGAATGTTTTTCTCGAATAATACTCCTCAAATCATACTTTTGACTCAATTGGCGAATATTGCCAGGCATTCAACTAGGAACTGCGCTGTATTGCGTGATATGCATATATCTCCCGCCAGGGTTTCTGCTGCAATCTATAAACTATTTCCCCTTAAATTATGTGGCCATGATGGTATCCCTGCAATAGTCCTTAGAAATATTCTCTCGAACTGGCTATTGTTCTTTCTAAACTAAAAATAATTTATTTTCTGCTTACTGAATTCCTGCTTGTTGGAAATCTTCACCTGTTTTCATGTTTTTAAGAACTCATCTAATCCTTCTAGTTATCGGCCTAATAACTTTTTAACTCTTTTTGGGAAAATATTGGAGGATCTAATTTACTTTGAATTGTTTAAGACTCTCATCTCACTGGGTCTTCATTCAGAGAAGCGATATGAGTTTCGCTTCTCTAGACCAACTGCTGATGTGTTAACGTTTATTGCTGAATGAATCTATAAAGCATTAAATAAAATAGGGAAGCTCTGATTGTTGATTTTGGATATACCTAAGTCAATTGACAGGTTTTGGCATATTAGTCCCCTTCACAAATTGAAAGATTATGGTATATATGGGCGAATAGTTTAACTATCACATTCATTCTTATCGAATCTTAAAATGAACTTTTTCTTGAACGGCTACACTTCTTGATGTTTTTGAATTAATGCAGATCTTCACAACAGAGCTCCAAGAATAGTCTTGGAGCTCTGTTGATCCTAATTTTAATCAATGACCGTCCTGGTAGCATCAGTCTTCAACCTGACATTTTTTTCACGACAAATTATTGTATATATTAGAAGTGTCCATTTAACCGGGCTTTGACTATGGCTGCCAACTTTCGTCTGGTTTTCCTGCTATATATTTCGTGTTTCTTGATAAAAAAAAAACAAAGCAAAAAAAAAAAAACCGTAATGGCACTGGACCTCACCTGTCAACGCGATTTCAGTCACTTTTCCACCGGCGTAATGTAGCTTTGCCTTGTCTTTCCAATGATTTCATGGTAATTTTTCTTGTGGACTTTCATCTATGGGAACTAGACTTTATGAATTTAAGCACTGTACTAGATTGGCAATAAGATTTCATCATTTTACAGTTGAAGTGGTTAGATGTAACCATAATTTCTATGCTAACAGTTTCCTCTAACGAAAGAGCCCTTGTTGAAAACTCTTCCACTTTCTTCCTTTTCAGTCCAGTATGATCTTAAAAAAATCAAATGCAATGTAAATCTTCTTTCTTCTTAAGTTCTGTTCAATTAATGGTCTCTCTCCTATTTTATTTTATGCCTCTTACACTCAGTATGCCCAACTAATATATATTTGGAAAAGCATTCATCTTCTTCTAATCGCTCCAGCTATGGGTGAATAGCAGGACAGACTGGGTACTATAGCCTTGGATGGCAACTAGTCTAGGAGAATGACAACTCTAAATTTAAAACATGCGAAGGGACGTTTGCAGACCTTGTGGCACTTCGTACACCAGGTCTCTGCATTTTGCCTTTAAAAAATATGGTTGGTTCTGCACAAAGACTTCACCGTTATAATCAGATCATATGTGCTGGTGTCTGGCTGTGGATTCCTCGGAACGGAGCTGCTTGACCCTGATATGTCCAATACGACGGAAGATTCCACCATATATATATATATATATATATATATATATATATATATATATATATATATATATATATATATATATATATATATATATATATATATATATAAATGAAATAAAATTAAATACTCACTTAACTGTCCTTAATCTGATTTTCAGGTAGATTTCATCCTCTCTTCGATGGACCTCTAAATATATCGGACGAGCGGACTTGGTTTTGCAAATAATTCTTCCTCAGAGTAGTAACAAAAACTTAAACAGAAAAACTGTACTTGTTAGTACAAATTCTCATTGACTCTTGGAACGTTTCACTTTCTCTGAAATCTCTCTAATAGTGTGCTTGTCTCACAGAGTAATCAAGTTTTTGGCGTTTCGCCATGGTGCCGGCTGATGCAACGTTTACAAATGACTAAGTAAGACTTATTCTTTAGAGAAAATCAAAAAAAATGAATATAGCATACTGTTTACATTGTTTTTCTCAATTTTGTCCCTTACTTTTGGACGATCCTATTTTGAAAATAAAAAAATAATTGTTTTAATTCTTTTTCTATCCTTTGCAAATGATTCAAATTTTAGTATGTTATTATGGATGATAACGACTACCAGTTGTCAAAATTTCAGCTTTTCACAGTTGTTATTTCTAACAAATATTAGGTTTTAAAATTGTGTCCCTTAGTTTTTGACGCTACTGTATATCCATCTGTATTTGCTACTAACCGCGTTCCTGGACTTACTAACAGTATTACTCTTTATATGATTGTGTAAATACATTTTATTTCTTATATTTAATTCTTGCGATTGTCCTTCATTGGAGACCGAATTCATCTCGGAATCCACAACACTATACATATCAGAAATATATCGTTAAGGAAAAAAATGTTAAGGAATATCCATGCTCCTATATTAGCAGTAGATGTTGTAAAATTTTATTGCAGTTGAGGAGGGGACCTGAGGCAACAGTGATGATTTTCCACAGAAACATTCTTAAAATAATATGGACGTAAACGAGTAAGATTATAGACATATTTAAAAGAAGCTGATTTATATTTCGAGTCAGAAAGAAACAGTTTATATCGTGGTAAAGATATAACGAGGGAAGAGAGCTTAGAGAATTTAATACACACTTGAAGGAAAGAAATGCTGAATGGAATTATCCTCACATATCTAATAGGCGTGGGCACACTGATAGCAGAACTTGGATTTGAGGATATAGTAAGAATGCAGAGATAACTTAGAGATAAAAATAAGAAAATGGTGGAGAGCTATGCTTGACCAATTTATGAAGTGAGAAGTCACATAAAGAATTAAGAATTAAAGGTCTTCCCATAACTACGCACTTAATCTATATATAAATATCATCATGCGATCATCGAATAGAAATTGAGTCGTCCAAGATGGAAGAGAATTTTATTGATTAATTGATTGATTTATTATTTTGCAAGTTAGCAATATTTTTTCGGTCATATAAAGCCAGAAAATAGTTTTATATTTGTTGAGGGGTCCACCCCTTTTTATACAAATGAACTCACCTAGTATATACATATACTATTGCAAGGGCAATACCGAAGAATCGAGTCGAGTCGAGTCGAGTCCAGAGTGACAGAGTAAAAGGTTGTAGGTAACCGGAAGAGTAAGGGGTGAGGTAACAGCGTTGTAGAAGTCACAGTGAGCGAGCACGTAGACTCAGTATGAAGTCATACAGCGATACTTCAATACCAAAGACTGTCTATATACTTTGCTACTAACCCGTATTCCTGGAACTACTAACCTGCTTTACCAGTTTGTATTATTACGTTAATACATTATTTTCATATATTCATTCCTGGCGTTTGTTATTTATTGGTACCGGATTTCAACCTGGAATCCACAACAATATTATAATAATGTTTTGAGATAATCATGATTTACTTATACAGATCCTACTAATTAGCACATAGTTGGGGAGAGAAATCTGTGTCTTCACATCTTTGCCATGAGCAATTTCGCAGAAGTAAATATATTTCCAATTCCGTGCCGTTAACCATTACACCATTCACATCATATATACAACACTCAGAGGCGACGGGCTGTTTCATGTTCGATGCACTCGTCAACCCTGACGATTGTGTCTACAATAAAACAGCCTGTCGCCTCTGTGTGTTGGCTTCAATGCTCACTTTTGTATTTACATAAGTTATATCCCTCATATTGAGCACTTTTATCCCATAAATATAGCACACCTTAAAACTATTTCTTTATATATATATATATATATATATATATATATATATATATATATATAGAGAGAGAGAGAGAGAGAGAGATAGATAGATAGATAGATAGATAGATAGATAGATAGATAGATAGATTATTATTATTGTTATTATTATTATTATTTTATTGGTGTAAGATAATCACAACGACAATGTTAGTAATAAAACTTAATTACTTTATTCTCGTCTCTGCGAGATACAAATACACATGGAACTTGCCCCTTAGCTGGGTACATAACAACGGAGGAATTAACGTATGACTTCCAGTTTATGCCTGTGGAAGTATCTCATTATTTAATGAGATCTTTCATTTTGATTGGTAATTTCTTTCATAGTAAATTAATTAAATAAACGTACATAAAGAAGTAATGATGACATTATAAGTGTTATTTTTGAGTTCTATTTGAAGAAATTACTTAATAGAATAAACGTTATATTTGACTAAATACGGTAAATATTTTATAGTTTTGGATCAAAGAAAAACAGGAGAGCAAAATTTCGCAGTAACGAGACATAGCTGTGAAACATATAAGGTATTTTAGAATTCTCATATACTTTGAGCGAGTAATAAGACTTCCGATGTAACGGGCTATAATTTGTTTATTAGCTTGATTTTCTTTCTTTTTTCTTTTTCTTTATTTTGAGGGCGGCTAATGGTATCTAAACTGAATTCCATAGTCAAACATCGTCTATATTGGACCGAGGATGACCTTTAAAAATAAAATAAGTTTGATTTTTATAGCCTTTACGAATTAGCATATTCTTCTTATTTCTAAGTTCTTTTCAATCTTTTATATTTCACTTAAATTAGAGGAAATTTCGAATATAATAAATAATTTGTTTTGCCGAAAATCCTCGCCTTTTTGGCTTCTCTGTCTACATATCTCTAATGAAGTATTATTATTATTTACATTATCCTCATCATCATTGCCATATTCAAAACGTTTCCGCCATTGTAGGCTCCTGCCTTCTTCATGTCACACTTTATTTCGACAAATGGAGTAGATTATTCTAGTTCCTCGTGCCATACCTCTCCCCGATATCTCAGCTATTTCTCCAAGTTTTTTTTTTTTTTTTTGGGTTCATCACTGCTGTGGCCTGACATTGAACATTTTGCGTCTAGCCACTGGATTTAACCAACGTCTTTATCCGCAGTGCCATGTGTCCTTGGCATCTATTTTCATCTGATTATTCATCAACACTTTTAACATATCGGTCAAAAATTCTGCTGACTGTATCATCACTAATATATTCGGGTGGCAATGTAAATCACGTTCAAACGTACTCATTGAAATGAATATGTCAGCCGGAATGCTGAGTGTCTCTGAGGTAAAAGTCCACTTCTTCAAGCGTGATAACGATTTCTGAGCATTCCTTGCTGTAATAGTGCCTTCTCTTTACACATATCATATGTATACATCCTTTTCCTTAGCTTTGGAACTTTGATTGAAAGCGAGGAATAGCAGGTGTTGAAAATGCGAATCTTTTGTCTAATTGGCACTGAATCTTCATGTGTCTGAAAAGAGGTAAAATTCAATCAAATTTTAAAATCGTTGAACGAAATTTGTAGAGGAAGAAGTGTTAGATGAAAACATTAAACACAACGATAAAATAAGTTCCATGATAATCCAAATAACATTAATAAAAAAACGAACGAATTCATCTGACAACACGAAACACTGTCTTCCTCTTGCTTTCAACCTGAAGCAAGACTAGTAATGCCGATTGTGTTGTGATATCCTTATTAGTTTTCGATTAACTATTTATTTTAAATATCAAATTTAGATTTCTGTATTTTTAATATTTATCTTAATATTAGACTGTAGGTGACTGTTCGATAAGACTTACAAAAAATTTCTATTTTGCGTGGTAACCTAAAAGATAGGTGAAATCATCCAAGAAATTTGAAAAAAATATATTTATGTCCTTAACAGAGGCTAAAAGCGTTGGTTGCATCCAGTGAGTTGACCTAATGTATTGTGAGTTCAATACCTGTGAACAAAAACTTGGAGAGTTCAGTTACAGTGAACTAACTGAGACATCCGGAAGAGGCATGGCACATGGTAATAGAATATTCTAACTCAGTGAAAAAAAAATAAAGTGTTCATTTCAAAATTCCAATCAGCTGAAGAAGGCTGGAGCGTATAAAGACCGAACAATTGTGAATGTGGCAACAAAGATGAGGAATGCGTTCCCAACAATGTAAATAGTGTAAATAATTACAATACCAGATCTCAGAAATATAGACAAATATTTTCCCTCCTCAATTCAATCAATTTAAAGTTCTGATATCCAGAGCGGATAAGATCGATTTCTGTGCTAGGAATTTCTCTTCAACTCTACTCTCACCTTATCTGGAATAACAACGTCTGATTTCCACTCTAGCACGGTGGCTCTACTGAGTGATATGAGCAAAACTCCGTCTCTGGTTTCAAGCATAATTTCCAAATAAGGCTCCTAAAAAGCAAGCGGGGGTGACTGAATCCCAACCGTCGTCTTAAATAAAGGTGCTCCAGAACTGGCTTCAGATCTCTCTAAACTCTGTAACATTTGCTTCCCGGTTTCCATCTTTTTGGAAGTCCTCCTCTGTCGTTCCTGTTTTTAAGAACTCTCTTGAACTTTCTGACACTTCAGTTTATCGCCCTATTAGTCAACGCTTTTCGGCAAAATATTAGAGGCTGTAATGAATGCTGAAGTGGTTAAGCATCTTATTGCTCACGATATCCTCTCGGTCAAAAAATGTCGCTTCAGTTTCGTCCGGCCTACCACTAATGCCCTAGCGCCCATCAGTGGTTATATATATATATCAATCTCTTGATAACAACAGCGAAACTCGAGATGAGGCTCTAGATATGTCGAAGGCGTTTGATAGAGTTTGGTAGACTTAATCCAATTGTTCGTCAAGAAAGTTTTATTTTTCCTCGTCACAGTCCACCTTGCACAGTGAAGCGTATGGTTAGCAAAGTCCAAATTACTGTTTATAAACACACACCTTTTTTCTCGATCGATCATTTCTGCTCATGAAACGTATCTTAACGTAAACAATGATAACATAATATGAAATGGATTATATCCATCAATTATTTAATATATTTTCAGTTTATACGTTGATTTTCATCATAATAATTTAAGTAAATACGCTGTTTTTGAATTAAATAGTATTAATTACATTTACCGGCCTGAATCTTCGAGAAATTTCGTAGAAGCTACACGTTCTTCGACAGGAATCGAACCCGTAATCCTTATGTAATCTCTCTGTGCTGGAATAATATCAGCACGTCAGGCGATATGGCGGTTCGCAAGAAGGTCACGGGTTCGATTCCTATCGGAGAACAAAATTGCACAAACATTCAGTCCGGGAAATGTAATTGATACTCTTTAATTTAAATCAGAGCATTTGCTTAAATAAATTTTATCGATAAAAATAAGGTTGGAAGTGAAAATATATTAAATTTATATGTATGTATATCTCAAAGTTGGTTCATAGAATAGATTTGCAAACGAAAAAATGTAGTAAATTTAATTTATCTTATTTTCACTCGGGATGATAAAACAAAGCGTCATTTATTCTTGCAGGAATAAATTTAAGCCAAGATAGACGTCCAGAGGCATTCTGGGTCCGCTTGATATTCATCTAAAGCCACATAATGGATACTAAAAAATGGTATAATTCTACATTACAATACAACGTAATACATGTAGCCATCTCTCCTTGAAGTATGCATTAGCCAATTCTTATAAGATTTCATTCATTCTACTTTGATCCTTGTTGGTCAACGCGCACATATAGTCATATGGACTAGTATTACGTAATTATAGTATGTGAAACTAAAAAGATATTTGCAGGTTAAGAAGGCTCATCATTTAAATAAAATCGTGTATAATGCGCTCATGTTGCATTACGAAATCAACGCATTTTGGTGCCTGGATCTTCAACTGCTTATAATTAGTTGTGACATCAATTCACAAATATCATATGTTAATTATGTGTTGTAACCTGCGGATTGTTACTGAATAGAATAATCACACAAAGGTTGGTAATGAAAGATAATACTTAGGACAGGGACGAGGATTCGCTAACGGCGTGGAGAAGTAGTATTCAACAACTAGAATTAAGTCGTGAATTCCACAGTGAATCACCAACTGCAGGATATCTGCCAACCGCTCCACGCAGTCAGATGTGGCAGAAGGCCGAATTTAATGTCGTCTGTCTGAGCCGTAGGATCAGCTATAAATATCCCGTAAACACTGAATAAAACGTTGTTGGGTAGCTGTTTCCAGAGACGAGAATCTGTCCTTCGAAACGGCTTCGTCTAGGGATCCTCTCTGCACCGAGACAGAGAGCTTCACCAGCACAGCTGGAGACGTATCGCCAACAGCAATATATCTATTGACCGTCCTACGTGGTGAGATGTGGCACAAGGCCGAATTTAATGTGGTGTATCCGAGCACGTATGATTGGCTAAATATTCCCCGTAGACACTGTATAAAACGGGGTTGGGTAGCTGTTTTCCGAGACGAGACTCTGCCCCTCGACATGCCCGGAGGCAGAGAGTTTGGCCATAACAGCTGGAGACAAATCTCCAAGTGTAGACCCACATACACTATTTACTACTCTATTTATGTCAATGTGAACATGCCCATTATTATCCGTACGTATGCTACAACATTATGTTTGTAAGATAAAGTTTGATTTTGTTTATTTTTGTAGTTTTCTTAACAGAAAGATGCTGAGAATATCATGAACCAACCATACGAACATCGAAGAATTTTTATAAGGAAAACTGGGCTAAAATGATTTTTATACCGAGTAAAAGAGACAAAGAGACACTCGAAATACCTCTGTAAAATATCAGGTCATCCCATAAGTTCTGTCCGAATTTTAACTTTTTGTTAAAATGAACGAAATGTAAAGAGTATTTTATAATTACTAATGGAGCTGAACATTATTTTTATGTTTAGATGCATTTAAACTGATCAAATTTTATTTCAGAGAACAATAAAATTAAATTTTGTTTGATTAAAACCCTGCTAACATGGAAGTACCCAAGAATCATTTGAGGCACATAATGCTTTATGAGTTCAAGAAAGGAAACCCAGCAGCCAAAGCGGCTACAAACATTCACTCTGTTTATGGAGAGGAATGTATGAATGAAAGAACTTGCAGAAGATGGTTTGAAAAAAGGTGGAGATTTCATCCTTGAAGATGAAGATCGAACCGGACGTCTATCCAGTTTAGTTTGATGAAAATCTCCTTGAAGCAGCCCTTGATGAAAATCCTACTTTATCAGTTGAGGAATTGGCAGTGGTTCTCCGTTCAAACCATACAACTGTTTATCGTCATCTTCAACAACTTGGAAAAGATCCTAAATTGGGAAATGGGTGCCTCATGAATTGTCTGAAAACAACCTCAAATCCCGAGTTGACATCTGCTCTTCTCTCCATTCTCGCCAACTTGTTTCACCTTTTTTGGATAGACTTGTGACTAGCGAAGAAAAATGGATCTTTTATCGAAATGTTAAGCATCGTAGACAGTGGCTTGGTAAATGGGAAGAACCCCAGCCACAGCCGAGAAGGGAACTACATTGGCAAAATGTTCTTTTTTCAATCTGGTGGGATCGCCAAGGAACAATCCACTTTGAATTCTTACCGCCTAATGCAACAATTAATACTCAAATGTCCTGTCAGCAATTAGAGCGTTTGAACCAAGCTTTGAGGAAAAAAGACCTGCTCTAGTGAATCGAAAAGAGGTGATGTTTCATCAGGACAATGCGCGACCCCACGCAGCAAGAATCACGTGACAAAAGATCGAAGAACTTGGTTGGGAGAAAATTCCTCAGCCACCTTATTCTCCCGATCTTGCTCCTTCAGATTACCATTTGTTTCGTAGCCTACAAAATCATTGGAAGAATCAGCTTTTGTAACACAGGAAGAGGTTAAAACAGACATTTGTGAGTTCTTCGAATCAAAGCCAAAAGAATTTTACAGTAATGGAATTAATAAGCTTGTTAATAGATGGAAGGAAGTCATAGCTAATCAGGGAAAATACATTGTTGATTGAATCTGTAATTAAATGTAACATTTGGTCACTTGTTTTCTTTATTCAAAATTCGGACAGAATTTATAGGATGACTTAATACATAAGAAGATTGTGTAAATGGGTGTCAGAAAATGGAGAAAAAAGCGAAATATAGAAATATTCTTAACAGATATAAAAGATAGGTAGTTTTTACTAGCTATGATCATTCATATCCTGATGTGACACGATTCATCAGAAAGAAGGTTGCCATGCCGATTCATGAATACGACTTTCTATAATAATAGCAGTTACAACATTCTTCGTTCATACGCATTTAAACTTCCATTAATTGCATAATTATTACCCACGGATATATGAATGATTGCTCTCGTAGAAGAAATAGCTCTCGCTGATATTCGCTGATAATAAAGCCACATGGAAAATATTCCAAATTATTCGGTATAACATTTATGAAAGCTTCATATTTTTTCCGGGTAAAGCTGACTGAAAAATAAAAAGAATATTAATGAATAATACGGGAAATTGTAATGAAATTCACATGATTAATTATCATTTGTATGTTCATAAACAATTAACTGAACATATTTTTTTATTTATTTAACGTAAATACATTTGCAAGCATCTGAGCTTTCTTTAAGGTTTAACTGTGCGGCAAATGTAAATCGGTGGTGGAGCAAGATCAAAGTAGCTAAACTTTGTTGTTTTCGCATCACTTCTCATGGTAAATGTATCACTTTTGCCCCTCTCTCCTGATCTATGCTTTAAAGAAGAGAGAAGAGAAATCTATCTAGTTTTGGTTGGCAACGATTTTATAAGAATGGCGTTTCAGAATATAAACCATAGAGAACGCAGTTGGAAACAACCCCATTGATTTTCCAATGAGCAATTTCCATATATTAAAAGAAATGTAAATATCTAGAGCCATAGTCATTTACTACCTAAAACGAAATTGTAGCTAAAGAGGATGCTATAGATTTGAAAGCTCAATCGTCCCAATGTCTGTAGACTATTTGTTTAAAAATGATCTTTATATAATTCTCTTTTCAAATCCCTACAAAAAACTTTTCCTTCATTCATCACATAGGTTGAAATGTTTATTATAAGTACAATGGTGAGTTAAGCATTTCCATACGAGTAACAATTGGCATTTCTTCAGCGAAGTGTTAGTTCTACTGTTGGTCGAGATGTATATAATTTTATTTTTTATTAAAAAAGTTGTTAGTTAATTTGATATCGCAATTCTACTAAATATTAAAATTTTGGTCCATTCTAATAGTATGTGCGACGTTTTTATTTATTATGTTTTTTGCTGCTTTTGAAAGTATTCAAACGAGGCTGTTTTTTTGCCACTTGATAAGGATATTCGATTGTGATTTTGCAGAAGAAAAATAAAAAAGAGTTTTAAGGAATTTTCTCAACGGAATTAATCAGTGAGCTGATAATCAGAAAATGAGAATTTCTGTCATCATTTATTATTGCTGGCCATTACCTTCATCGTATAACATATACAGATGCTATAGTGTTGATAGCAGACACATGACATAAACTTTAATCAGCCTGACAAAACTTAATGAGCGAGCAGCCTATAATTTAAATTTAGAGATAAAAAAAAAAACTTACTTAAATATCTGTGAAGTTTTTTAACAGAGGAACGAATGTGCGACACGGAAATGCGAAGGTGCATTTAAAGAGCAAATATTGCCATTCAAAAGTTAAACAATGTATAAAAGAACAGGAAACTTTCATTAAAAACCAAGAATCCCGAACTCTTACGTAATAGCGCTCGCCCTATACGCAAGTTGATGCTGGACAATCTCTTGTTAGATTAGGGAGAGATTGATGCAACAGAAATTTAGTTCTATGTGATCAACGACAAATCTTTTTTTTAAAGAAAATGCAAACAAAAATAAAACACTTATACATAACATCAGAATGAAACAATTGAAAATATTAGTGCGCCTAATGAGGAAAGGGTTTTGAAAAATGACACTCACAGAACATATTGAAGGCAAGAGGGATAAGTGAAGACAAGCACGCACTCATGTTAACAATCTTGAGTAAATAGATGAGAGAAAGGTGTTTAGGAGAGATAGCACAAACAGAAAATTGACTACGCTCGACAAAGGACAGGAAGTTAAGAAGAGCCAATATTGCCAACGTCATGAAGGGAAATGGAACTTAGTCTCTAATGTCTGATAAAAGACCGACTTCTTTAAGATTGTCAGATTTTAAATCATTGATTTACAAGAGTGGCCTGAGAAGTTCTATAATTTTGGTTTTCTGTCAATTAAAGTCCATACGTGATACACGGTTGTGCGATCATGTCTTTTTTTGAGTAATAACTGACGAGGCAGAATATTTTCCCGCAGCAGTTTGTCATTTCTTTCTGTGGTACACCAGTGTTATAGAACCCAGTCTTTTTTACTATCTACCCATAGCTGGAGAGAGAACATTTGAATTCATACCTTTGCCAAGTTAGTGAATGTAATGAATTCGAATGGATTTCGAACTCGGCTCTCCGATTCTCCAATCCGAGCCACTACTCTTATTCTACCGTGCCTATCTTCAATATCTGCCATTAAAGGACACTGTGGATAATATAGCAATATTTAGCTGCGATGGATTCATGGCTTTGTAGACATGTTAACAGACTATATCCGTCTATAGGAACGGTAAAGCAAGCTGAGAATGTTCTGATATAATATACTTTGCACGTCATATCAATCGTACGGCAAGTAACACTTGGATCACCTGAATGGGATTCGCAAACGAACTGTTTCCATTGCTTAATCTATCTATCTTATTTTCTGATACATGAAGCTTCCGGGGGATATAATACACTTTATTTCCTATCGGAATGCGGACAAGCGCTATTTGACTTTGAGGTATTATCTTGTGATGGGAGTTCGCAAATAAGGACTTACACAGCTCAAAGAGACTTTCTGTCCTTTTTATGACCGTAATAAACATGTATTTATGCAATTGTCATTGCATCGACATCTCGGTAATTTGCCATCTATAACCATATATAAGACAAAGAATATGCTTTTTTTCTACCATTATGTTATGCATAACTAACACTAGCATTATCCCCAATGTTCTCAAATTATTGTGAATAGTGTACTTTCATCTGATTAAAAATTTTTTCCCTGTCTTTATTGTTAACCGAAAATCAATGAAATATTCATTTTTTAAACATCAACCTCCTGTTTACGCATGAGGATTGATCAAGAACTGATTATAAATTACGGGCATGTTTTAAATTAATTAGTAAAATCAATAATTATCAGCAAAGGCCATTTCTTCGACGCTGTGCCAAAGACTTTGTTTTAGCCGGAGACGTCCATTGTCGACGAATATTTGTGGAAAATTCAGCGTTAACGGAAATTTGTTTTATAAATAAAAAATAAAATTATGCGGGATGTCATGGTGAGGGTTGAGAGAAACCAAAACTCCATTCATACATGGAAATGCTCTGCTTATTTATAAGAGAAAAAAATAGTCCTCATCAAAATTTGCAAAGTGAAAACAAACTGTCAAAGTAAATATATCTTGAAAGACACTTATATTTTAGTAAAAGGTATTCCGATAAAACTGAATCGGTCTTTTCATGAATTTGAAAATAAATCTTTTCGAAGTTAATAAAAATGTTTACCTGAAATGAACGAAGGAAATTTTGACTATGAAATAATTTTTCTATGAGAGTACAATATTTTTAATTTGGATCGTGGTGAATTCTCTGGAGCATTCCTAATGCGTGCATGAATATTCTTTCTAACCAATCCTGGTGTTCCCAATAGTATCGGAAAATTAGTTATAACGAATGACAAATTTTCACAATTTCTATTCCCAGGCCATTATACTTTGAAATATAATAATCTCATATAATTAATATGATGATATTTTGTCAAGATTGGAAAGGCGTTAAATCAATTAGATAGAAACACTGTGATATAACCTTTAAAGCTAAGGATTTATGTGTTTCCGCTGTTTATTTCATAGAGTCATAACAATGAAGTTAACAAAACATAAACATTATTTTCTACAATGTGTTAATTCATTAATGCGATTAACATTTATCTTTAATAAACGTAGATTATTCTGCTAAATTTTCATCCACAAAAGTTGCAAAATACCAGTGAATCTTCAAAGAACACTAAATGCAGTAAAACGAGGGGTTATGGATACCTCCACACATGGTTGAGTGGAAATTGTAGGAAAACGTATAAAAAATATGAATTAACAAGAAAGAATTGATATAAGGAAAATTTGTTATTCTGTCTTTGTATTTTGGTGCTATATTATTCGTCGTCTGTTTCGACACTAGCTGGATTTTAACATCCAATATAATTACCTCTATTACGAATAAAATAAATATCAGAATAGGAATAAGTCACTCTCGAGGAATGAATACATTATTCCGGATCAGTATTCTTGAAGGGTTTGTGGTGATTAAAACCAAAAGGAGGACACGGTTATTAATATATGTAGATTCAATGGGGTGATGTTATTTTCTTAAAAGTTATGACGAGTTAGTGGCTCGGCAAAAGAGAATATCCCAATATATTTAATGTTATTCATTTGGGAAATCAGGCAATGATATCCTAAAAACAGTTTTATTAGGGCCGTTTCCTAAACTAATACAAAATAACATTATACCGAAAAAATTTCAATCACTGAGCAACGACATATAAACTTATATCTAATTTGACAAGGACATTATTATTATTATATGTTATGTTTCCTGCTTTGTATCCTGTACAGCCTAATCAAAATTATGATCCTTAGGCTCTATAGGAGAATTGTCATATAACTGATAGCACATTTTTAGTAGATGTTCCTAGTTGGGCGATCTTCTGGGCAAATTTTATGCTGACTTTACCTGGGACACTATTAACAAAATTGTCCCTTTCTTTTCTCACGAGGGCCAGAGCTCTGATTACTATTTGTACAGTCTCAGTCTTCATTGCCCACATCGTGTTAATCTCGATCGCCAGTTTCTTGCATTTGGACAATTCCTCGATAATTTTCATGGAGATGTTTCTCTCACATGGTACTGCTATCCCAATGAGCATATATTCCTGAATTTTTTGTCTTTTACGATAATATCAGATCCGTTAGTTTTATTTCCCATTCATCATGTCCCAGAGGATAGTTAGATGGCTATTCTTGGTACCTCTGTCTGGTTGGTGGTCATACCATCCCTTGGTGGTTTCGATTTTGTGCTTCTTGCATATCTTCCAGTCCACATTTTTCGCTACATTGTTATATCTGTGGGTATATAAATTTTCGGCTAATTCCTCATATCCTGAGAAAATATACTCGAAATATTATTATTATTATTATTATTATTATTATTATTATTATTATTGCTGTCGTTGTTGTTGTTGTTGTCTCCAAGTTTCAAACAGAATCCACAGCAGAAAAAAAGTCAAAAATCATTATTTTCGGTATCATTTGGTTGGATAGATCACTAAAAATCCCATCATCATTTCTATTAATTGTATGATGTTATTGGAATTTATATAGGAGTTTAAATATTCGTTAAAATGTGTATGTTTACGTAGAGAAAAAAAAATAATGTACAGTTAAAATAGGCAAAGAGACTGCGCGGAGATCCGGAAAAGGTAAAATTAGAATCAAATAAACTTATGAAAGAAACTTCAAAATATGAAAAAAGAAATCATTACAAAATGCGTATAGATATACGAATATATAACAATGTGCATGTGAATTGCATTAGCATAGTTGCCTGATCTCACGAATTAACAGAAAAAAAAACCTTCTAAGAATATTGGAATTACACATGAGTGTAAACATTTTCATTTCTGCCAATTAGTTCCGAAATATATTTTTTCATATTTTTGGCATAGTGCCAACTGCACCATTAACAATCAGGATTGTCCAAGTTTTTAGATGTTGCATGTTCAGAATTTCAATTCTGAGGTCCTTTTATTTACGTAATTTGTTAAATGGTTTGATGAGAAATGTTTACATGAACAAGTTTTTTTTTTTTTTTTACATAAATTAGTAACCACATCTTTCCAGCAGACATTTGACTATTATCTTCTGATTATTTCCGTTTAATATTTTGTCCGTTTGGACTGGGTAATGACACTTTATAGACCACGATTCGTATTCCTATGATTGAGTGGGAAAGGTGCATGCTAGAAAAACCGACGTGGGTTTACAGATAAACGATGTTCAATAGAAACGTCACGGCAGCCAGTCTGATAAGGTTGTACGAGACATATGCATTATAACAACATATGCGGAATATCGCTACTGGTTTTGATGATATTAGAGCATATCCTTTCAGTAGGAAATACTTCAGAATCGGGTACCCTTGTTCCTTCAATGAGTCTCAGTATAAGAGTATTCCCAAATATCTAAATATGGTTCCACATCGAGTTTATTATTATCATTTTATTTCCTTTTGATTTCTGGTGTATACTCATTTCTCTCTGGGTCACGAGCAGACACCTATTGTCAGAAATGGCGTCATGAGATCATTTATTTAGAAGTTTTGGAAAACGGACTCACATATAATTTACATAGATATAGCTCTTCATAAGTTGTGGGCAGTACTTGTGAGTACAAGTTTTTTTTGTATTTCTTTAATGCATGTGCTAATAGGAATCACTTGAATGTCTATATTGCACTTTTAACAATCAATCCGAGGGCGCCAACTACAAATGGAATTGTTGATGTCCTCATGTGTCACATTTTTGAGATTTCGATTTCAAGGTCCTTGTACTTTGATAGATCTGAATATCTGCAAAGGTACATTGCATTATGTAGAGACAGCCAGGCACATTTTGTCTTTGCGGTCTCTGATCAGGATATCTGGGCAATTAGCTTTGACGTGTATTTAAAATCCCATAAAACAATTACAGGTCCTATGTCTATAACCTGGTTTGGGTGGTGTTCAAACCAATTTATTGCAGCTACCTTTTTGTAAAGTTGGCAGCTTTCCCAGTGCCGATATTAACCCAATCTCTCAATGTCGCGCAACCTGATAAAACATGGTCAATTGTTTCTGGATATTATCACAGAATGTGCATTTCGGGCTAACACAATTTTTCAGTTTATGTACTTGATAATTTCTAGGTAATAAGCATGGGTTTTGTGCACCAAGAATAACAGTTTCAGTTTCAGCTTTTAACCATCCACTACTTAAACCACTGATGGGTACAGGGTTTGTCTGCATCAGCTTCTTTGTTACAGGCAGAATATTGACCGCGAAGCGGTTGATTTTGCCATCGTTTCTCTATCTGGTAGGTTGCATTTGCTTTTGCTGTTTTTTTTAAGAATTCTGCAGTTTCACTTTGTGTATTCTGCTTTACTTTCTTCAGTCATTTGATACTCCATTTTGAACGTGTTGTCTTCCGTTATGACTGAATAAAATCGCTTAATACTTTCATGTTCTTTGACACAAATAAACATCAAGTCTTCTGTAGTTTCCAGTTATGTTTGAAGGCCAATTGTTGTATATTTGTAAGAGAGTTGTAGCTGAAATAATCCTCTGCCTCCTTCGGCTTTGGTCACATACAGTCGATCAGCATCAGCTTTGGGATGATGCATGCGGTGGCACGTGAAAAGTTTTCTCGTTTTGGCGGCCATTCGCTTAATATAAGCTATGGTCAAGTTAAGGATGTTAAAACTGTATTAAGCCAAAGGGACAGCCAAGCTATTTTATAACTGACATTCTCTTTTTTGAACAGCTCGGTATTCAACACCAGAAGCGCGCGCCTATTGTATCCCTTTCTTACTTTCCCCATCATTTGGTATAGTGTAATCCATCCCTTTCGTTAATTTTTAGCTACTTATAGGCTTCATCTTGTTCTAATTCCCTAATATTTGTGGTAATAATCCAAACTTATTGAGTGTATTTCTGTAATTCTCCTTTTATTGAATGTTACTTTTACACATTTAGCTAATCCGAAATCTATACCTACGTCGTAACTGCAACATATTACAGTATTGAGCATAACCTTCAATTCCTTATCGTCTTTGGCAAAGAGTTTGAGATCATCCATGTAGAATATGTGATTGGATACATTCTTGTTCAATTTGTAACCGTATTTATTGTTGTTTTAGTTCATGAGTAAGGGTAATTAACGACAGGCATAATATTAGGCGTGAGAGGGAGTCTACCTTAAAGATTCCTCGTCGTATATTCAGGCGGTTGAAGATGGCAGTGCCCGCGGTGTGATTTAGGTATGTAGTGGTGTTCCATTTTACAATTACGGGGGAGACTTTGCATATTTCTAACTTCTTAAGGATCCAAGAGTGTGGCAAACTATCAAAGGCTTTACGATAATCGATCCATGTTGCGCTAAGATTTCTATAACGTCTCTTGCAAATTTCCAGGATCATTCTGCTTATCAGTAGTTGATCTTTGCAACCATATGAACCTTTCCTACATAACTTCTGTTCCAGTGGACGAAAGTTGTTTGCTTTGAAAAAAAGAGTAAGTACAGTACTTCAGGACAGACGTGTACAATCTATATGTGCTGGGCAGACATGTTATTGGCCTATAATTTCTAGGATCATCTGTTTCTCTCGTTTTTAGTATGAGGTATATAATACCTTCAGTGATTCATTCTAGGATTTCATTGGTATTATTTATAAGCACTGATAGAGATTGTGCAAGGATTTTATAGATAGATGATATATGAGAAATCCAGCACTTTGTTTCCTTGTCATTTCCCTGGTATTTCCATTGTTAGTATTTCGTTTGAGCTAGCCTAACTTTGTTCGTGTTTACATTTTCGAGTCTTGTAGAGGTTTATTCAGGAAACATTTGTCTTTACGTTGGATCCATTCTCCATTGGGTTTATATTCGTTTGGGCTGCAGCAAATATTCTCCTAAAATTTCTGCACCTTGTCAATTGATGGTGGCTTTATGACATGTATATCTGCTTTCCCAATTTCACTGCAAAATTACTGTGATTGTGACACATGCCTATTTTATAGTTAATAGACTCTACCAGCTATATATAAGTAGGAGTAGTAATAGAAACGACGGTTAGTCGAATACGAAAGTATCATCGACCACAACAAGATTACTCTGCGTAATACCTATTATATCAAGTTCCTAACGTTTTGTACGTCGAACCTATTTTAGGACCGATTTAGTGTAAATACAAGCCTCCACTGCTAAATTACTCCACAACAACATTGGCGACGAAGGATTTGAACTCATACGGTGGAAGAAAAAAATCACTCGCCATAAGAACATTTGCGACGAAATTCGCACTAATACGGAGGAAGAAAAAATTCGACCGCCACAATAACTTCGGTGACAAAGTCTCGGATTTACACTTTAAAAATATAAAAAAAACCCTGGGAAGTTATTCGCAAGCCAAGACGCCAACTTAGTGACGTAGAAATCTGTCGTATTCTCAACTGAGAAAAGAAATATTTTTCTCCCGATAATACAGTTTACTCAAAGAGGTCACGAATTGCAAATTCGTAGGACCCCTCCTCTAAATTATTTACGCATTGTGTAATTTTTTTAGCGAAGATGGAGGTATGCAAAAATATATTTCAGGAATTCTTTAAGTCGGAACAACACATAATAATATTAGAGCTACAAAAAACATTCCAGGTGCAGCTACAGGAGGAAACTTTCAATAGACAAATGCAATTCCGTTAAAAAAAAAGGATCAGATACATAGGGAGCTTCAAAACAATTTCTAGAAAATATTTGAGAAGAGGAAAGTGAAAAATCTACAAAATGATTCTTTCCCAGAGAATACAATATGGAATTCAATTGAAATATTCCCGTACAGTCTAGATGAAGAGTATTATAAAAAATATACGGACGTGTATAACGAGGACTGCCACTCGTGGTCTGAAGGAAAGAATGTTAGGCTTCTTTTAAGCAAATTAGGAACTACTGAACTTAACAAATTGTTAAACTACATTTTACCGAAAAAAGAAACTAGCGAGTTGCCATTTACCATGGCGGTAAATATATTAAGTGAAATATTTAGTAAAAAGACATCTCTGTTTCACAAGATGGGGAAATGTTTGAATCTGATGAAAGATGAAGAACAAGACTATATAACATACGCAGCCAATGTGAATAAGCATTGTTAAGAATTCAAGCTGGCAGAGTTAAGCGCAGACAATTTTAAGTGCTTGGTGATTGTTCAGGGGCTGGTATCAGAAAGAGGCTCAGAGTTAAGAAAATTTGTACTGGCAAAATTGGAAAGCAATGCAAGTATTATGGTGCAGATGTTGACAGAGGACTGCACAAGATACGTTAGCGTAAAGAAAGATTAAAAAAAGATAGAACAGTCTGGCGTTTCGCATGTAAGGAAATTACGCTACAAAGAAGAAATTCAGTCTACCCAGAAGAATTCTAAAATTGCGGATTATCAAGCAAAATGTGAAATACCAGAGAAAAATGAACAAAAACTCCCGAAGCCATGTTTTGCTTGCGGTGAACTGATACAGATATTGCAATTTTAGGAATAAAAAATGGTTCAACTATAAAAGAGTGGGTCATAAAAGATCGCCCTGCAGTTAAAAAAGTACAGACAATAAAATAAGAAAATTAAAGTCCAACGAGGTAAAAGATGGAATATTTGTTACCGTCGAAATAAGTAAAATATAAAAATACAACTTGCCACTGGCTCAGATCTATCTATCATAAATTTGCAAAAGTGGAAGAATTAGGGGAAACTAACTTTAATGAAGACAAAGAAAATCGCGAGGTTAGTGACGGAAGAAAAAATACAATTTATTGGGGAATTTGTACAAACGTCACGTTAAATAAAAAAAAAACGCGAAAAGCTAAACTATTTGTCATAGAAAATACCACGTAGTTACTTGGTACGAATTGGATAACATAATTTTAATTATGGGATCTACCGAGAAAGTTTAAACACCAAAGTCCAAAAATTAGTAAAGAAACTTAAGGGAACATTTACTACTTTTTTTTCTCCAGTTTTGGGAATGTGTACAAAGATGGAGGCACAATTCCAGCTAAAAGAAAGCGCTCAGGTGGTATTCAAAAAGAAAAGGGATGTGCCGTTTGCCTCAATTGAATAGATAGAAAAAGAGTTGGACAGATTAGAGAAAACCGGTGTACTTGTAAAAGTTGAGTATAGTGAAAGGGCAACACCGACAGTGTACGTGAAAAAAAAGTCTATAGAAATTCATGTTTGTGCTGATTTCTCCACTGATTTAAACGCGGCACTCAAAGACTATAATTCTCCTCTACCAACAGCGGAATAAATATTTGCAAAGCTGAATGAAGGCACAATATTTTCGAAGACAGACCTCAGCGACGCATATCTGCAAATACCGGTAGAAAAAGAAACGTCAAAACTTTTGTGTATAAACACACATCGGGGTCTGTATAAATTTAACAGACTACCTTTTGAGATTAAGGTCGCGCCCGCCATTTTCCAACAAGTAATGGATTCGATGTTGGGTGGTCTAGATTTTGCTGTAGCGTATCTGGACGACATCCTCATGACAAGTACAAGTATAGGAGAACACGCGGAACATGTAAATGCAGTAGTTTCAAGAATACAGGATTTGGGATTTAAACTGAAGGATAGCAAATGCGAGTTTTTTTATGGAAAAAATAAAATATCTGGGGCAGATCATCAATAAGAATGGTAGAAGGCCAGACCCAGAGCGAGAAGCGGCTATAAAAGACATGCCGGCTCTGAATGATATCACCACACTACAAAGTTCTTTGGGATTAACCAATTATTACCAAATATACACCCCTAAAATGTATTATCTGCGGGCACCATTAAATGAACTACTAAAGAAAGGAAACCACTGGAAATGGACTAATGAATGCCAAAAAGCATTTGAAAAGATAAAGGAAGTGTTAACCTCTGAATTATTTTTAACCCATTACAACCCGGATTTAGAGATCATAGTAGCTTGCGATGCAAGTGCGTATGGAATAGGAGAATGTATCTTACACAAAATTACAGATGGTCAAGTAAAACCAATTGCTCATGCTCTAGAGCACTACTTCCGGCTGAGAAGAATTACTCTCAGATAGAGAAAGAGAAATTTCACCGTTTTCTCCACGGTCGACATTTTAAACTACAAACCGATTATAAGCCTCTAATTTCTATTTTTGGTTCGAAAAAGGGTTTGCAGCCAACCGTTTACAGAGATGGGGTAAATATTGCTAAATTATAACTTCAGCATGGAGTACATACCATCGAATAAAATTTGGCTACGCTGATGGGCTGTACAGGTTAATTCCTAAAATGAGCGAACCATTAGAAGACAGGGTAATTGCCTCACTAAAGTCAGAAGAAGGGCTGAAATTTACTGTGTGTAATGCAGTTCGCGAACTTCCGGTAACTCTAGAAAAAATAAGTGAAAATCCTCCAGGGACAAGTATATCTTGAAAATAAAAGAAAAAATAGCCGAGAAGGACCAATACACAACAAATGTTTTTTTCGCTTTGCATTACAGTATTGTTGTACAGAGAACGTGTGGTGATTCCATACACACTGCAGAAGCAAATAATAAAGGATTTTCATACTGGTCACCCGGGCAGCACTAGGATGAAGACCCTAATGCGAAGTTGTGTATATTGGCCGAATATGGAGAGGGACATTAAGAACGCTGTGGCAAAATGTAAAGGCTGTGCTTTAGCTGCAAAGGCACCCCCAATAAATTTAACCCCTGGTCAAAAACAGACTTACCATGGTCTAGGTTACATGTGGATTTTGCAGGTCCACTGAATGGATACCATTACATCATAGTAGTGGATAGTTTCTCGAAATGTCCTGAGATACAAAGGATGAGAAATTCCACGAAGCAAAGTACTCAAAACTTCCTGCTGGATTTGTTCACAAGGTTTGGTGTAGTAGACAAAATTGTGACGGACACCGGAAGTCAGTTTACGTCGAAACAATTTAAAGATTTTTGAAAGGAATACAACGTCGAACATGTTACCACAGCTCCATATCATCCAAGCTCATACGGGTTAGCTGAAAAATTTGTGGACACCCTAAAAAGAGCTCTAAAGAAAGCTAGGGAAATACCTGCAGATGAAGCCTACAGAAGTTTCTACAGTTATACAGAATTACCCCAAATAACGAAACACCAGCCTCACAATCGCCAGCCGAGGTGATGTTTGCACTTTGTGTAAGATCTGTCTTTGACAAATTATTACCAAAAAAGACAAAGCCAGGTAGAGAAAAATGTATTCAAGTAAAAAAAAGTACAATCCCGGTGAGAAAAAAATACTTAAAGTCTATAAACAGAATAAATCATTCTGGGAGATTGGAAAAATAGAAAAGCGGATTGACAATATGATGTACTTGGTGAAAGGCGAAAAATTCACGTGCAGACGGCACATTAACCAGATCAGACGACGTGCTTCAGATGTGGTTGACAGCGGTCCCGCGGAAGAAACGCCAATGGAGGTGATTTTAGTTTGATCTAACAACGCCTGCAACGATTTTACCTGAGGTACGCCGATCCAGGAGAAAAAGAAAGACAACTGATCATTTAAAAGTGGATCCAAAACGTAGGAGATACGCTACGATTTTGCTAAAAAAAATGTAGTTTTTTTTTGCTTTTGTTTTTTCTTCATATTTCCTGTAAAAAATAAATAATGAAAAGTGTTTTATTTCTACTGAGTAAAGTTTTAGGACGGGGTTTATGGGGAAATACACCTATTCTATTGTTAATAGACTCTCCCAAGTAATATAAGTAGGAGTAATAATAGAAACGACGGTCAGTCAATGTCGGACGACAGATAGTCGAATACGAAAGTATCAGCGACAGCAACAAGATTACTCTGCGTAATACCTATTATATCAAGTTCCTAACGTTTCGTAGGTCGAACCTATTTTAGGATCGATTTAGTACAAATACAAGCCTCCACTGTGAAATTTCCCTGCAAAATTACTTAAAGTCAGTTTCGAATATTTTATTTTGCCGATAGAATCTACAACGTATCTTCTTGTTCTATTTGTCATTAACTGTAGTTTCTGTTTCAGCATTTCCTTGATTGACAGAATTGCATTTGGTTATTTCATTTTGTATTTCCGCTTGATCTTCTTGCACTTGCGTGTTGAGATATTTAGGTTTCTATAGATCTCATAGATAAAAATCTCACATCTGAATTCTTTTATTTTTTGCATCACCTTTGACTTGTAAGCTGGCTCACTTTGTTGTTTAATCTTTTCATCGTCTTGACCTCAAGCTTTCCTGTAGCTGCTAATGCTGTTGCGTATATGAAATTGATAACTTCTGTACTATTTTTTTCTTCTTCTTCTTCTTTTTTTTCTTCTTCTTCTTCTTCTTCTTCTTATTATTATTATTATTATTATTAATACTGATTTCTGATTCATATTCATTTTCATTCTTGTCCCAACAAGAGACCTAAGGTCAGAAATGTCATTATGACATATTCTATTCAGCATGTTTCTAAAAAATAAAATTAAACCAATCTAAAACACACACATATTACATAGATAAACAACTTTCTAAAGTGTGAGCTGTATTTGTGATAACATGTCGTTGAATTTTCTTGAGAGATGGGCTGCCAGGGTTCCTTTCCATGAGTCTATTAAATCCCATTCCAATCGAAACAAGGTCCCAAACCACAATTGAACAAAACTGATGTATTAATGCGCCGCACTCTTTGCATGTTGATAGTTTTTTGAAGAGCTTCAAATATATATAACATTATTATTATTATTATTATTATTATTATTATTATCTGTTGTTTCCTGCTTTGTATCCTGTAAAACCTGGACCAAACTATGGTCCTTATGCCTAGAAGGAGAATTGTCTTTTAATTGATAGCACTTTTCTTAGTATATAGGATGGTCCAAGTAGGGTAATCTTCTGGGCAACTTTTATGTTGATATTACCTGGGACACTGTTAGTAAAATTCACCATTCTTTTTCTCACGACAGCCAGAACACCGATTACTACTGGTACAGTCTCATTGCCCACATCCTGTTAGTTTGGATCGCCAGGTCCTTGTATTTATTATTATTATTATTATTATTATTATTATTATTATTATTTCAGTCCAGCAGCTGACGTTACTATCTGCTAACAAACTGGATATTTACAGTAGCCATGTTATTTGCTAGAATCTTTAAATATGTTCCGCGTAAATTATGTAAAATTATTATTAAAAGAGATATATAAAAATTAATTCGGTTGATAAGAATGATGGTTTTATATCATATTAATAATTTCTAGATAAGATAATTCTTGAAGGATATAAAATTAAATGAAATGAAATACTGACTATACAACTTAATAAGATTGTGGCACCTTGCATTATTAGAAATATTCATAGAAATATGATTTAATTTTTTCTTACTCGGTTACTAAACAGGTTGTTAATTTTTTTTTTTTAAACGGAAAATAACTGAGTTGAAAATAATTCACTAAGAGTGTACTAGACGATCCTAAGGAAAGAAGAAGGAAAGAAAGGAAAAAGGAAGGAAGGGAAGAAAAAGAAAGAAAGAGAAATGTATGACGCATGACCCAATTGAGGGTGGAGATAGGAGTCAGAAAGAGATTTAGGTCAGCGTCTTGGCCGATTTTCGAAAGTCATTTTGGTAAGAATGTCGGTCAGAGCACCTAGCCTACTTTTGCATGGAAAGACACCTTATCAATTTGGATAAAGGGAAATTTTGGGAACAATGAAAAAATTTTTAATCAGGAAAAAAGTGTCTTTGGGTTGGGGGAGGACCGGTGGAACGATATACAGACCTGTTAAGAATTGGACACCCACGTTAATAAAGTAGAGACATTTCAATGTAGATAATTAAGATTTTCGACTATCAGGTAAAACAAAGAGGTAAAAAAAGAGGGACAATTGCTTTTGGCTCACAGAGGGCGCCAAGAAGGCGGAAAAGATCCTTTCTAAAGTCAAGACTAATTAGCAGCGGGCTGTTTAACAAAGTCCAGGTGAGAGAAAGCCAAAGATTGTCATTTTGCGTACGTGCAAAAAGGGGCAAAATTGGATTTTGTTTTTTTTTAAACAAGAACGATGTAACCACGCCCGCAAACAGAGGGGAGAGGATGTTCGATCAATAACAATTGGTCGAATACGATCACGTGACCTGCGGAAGAAAAGGGAAAGAAATGTTTGATCAATAACAATTGGTCGAATACGATCACGTGACCTGCGGAAGAAAAGGGAAAGAAATGCTCGATCAGGAACGATTGGTTGAAAAGCGGTCACCTGACATACGAGAGACTAAGAGAGATGGATGTGCGCCGCCCCACCAAAGGTACTGCGAGGAAGTAGGGGCGAAAACAATAGCGATAATGGAGAAGACAGAATTAATGCAGTTTTGGAATTATCGAGAAAACCCTGACGCCGACAGACCCACCCCAGTTTGTTGCGGCGTCAATAAAAGCAGGGCCCCAATCGACAAAAATCAGTTCATCCCCGGACGGCAGCGAAAAAGAACCCTCAGACAAGAAGAACTTCCAGCCCAAGTAGAAGAAGAAGAAGAAATACAACTCAAGTCGGAGAGAAGAATCAACTGCGAATGATCGATAGAAATTAGCCCCAGTGTCGAACTGAACCACACTCCGACATACATACATGATTCTAGAAAGTAGGTAATTCGACATTTTCCTATTGTGTGATAGAAGCTTGGTGCCATAGTCCACAGAGCGGGTCGGGAATTGAGAACAATTTTGTTTTTATGTAACGGACTTTAAGATATAAAAGGTTGTTACCCTTTTATCAGCAATTTTGTTTGGTGTCGTGAGTTTTTATTTTATTTGTGTTTTGCCACCCCGTCGGACTCAACTTGTATCGGCCCCGATCCCTGCTGGTCCCGTCTGTCTAAGATCTAAACACAGCGTGGGTAGACAGACCGGAGATCGGTATAGTTGCTTTAGTGACCAGGTATTGGAAGCGAGTCGGGAAAGGCGAGGCTGGTGATCATCTGACCAAAGGGTTGGAGCGGCACGCTTGGACCCAGGAGGAGCGACCAGGAGGAGCGACGTCACCGTTGGCGCCGTAACCAAAGGATCCGACACTGGGCCAGGTGTGTAACCGTCACAAGATATCAAATTAATTTTTAACAATTTTTATACATCAAAATATAGAAATTAAATTATTATATATTTTACTTATGAGAATTGATTATTTTCTTTTGCTATACACGCGGTATTTTCTCATCAGCACATTCGGTCATTGTGTTTACATTTAATTTGAAAATGTTTTCTATGTACATATCTCGTTAGCATCGAAGATAGTCATAAAAAATTATTAAATGTTAGAATAATTTAAAATGAAAGCATGGTTTTGTCTAGTAGTTTGTCTTTTGAAAATACTGAAATATATTAGCGAAATGTTATCAATTAAACCATATCTTACATCCAAAATTATTTTCATATATTTCATAAAATGCTAGCAACTCAAATCAGCTAAGATCTATGGATTTATCACTCCATGTAGGGTTTCGCATATCTATTCAAGCATTTTCCTTTTTCCAACACTTTTCCTATTAGATATGAGAAATGTCACACTTCAACTTTTCTATTATAGTAGAAAGCATATTTTGTAAAATGGACGACATCTAACCTGACCAGTGAATTATAGTCATCTATAGTTACCAGTGAATTATAGTCATTTTACTGGTGGGGTTTAGCTTAGAAATATTTAGGTCTGTGCGTATGTTTTTTTTCTTCATTTCTTCGACACGTACATATGACGCAACAGCCAGTGGCGGATAAAGTGGGACATTCATGCTGGCAGTGACTGAAGATTTTACCGTTATGGCTATGATCAGGATATTTATGAGATATGTTGATCAAAATGCAGCATTAAAATATGCAGGCGACGTCAGTTACGATGACTCGTGATTTAATGGAGTATTATCTTAATAGCTTCCACGAATTGACACACACACATACATACATACATACATACATACATACATATTATATATATATATATATATATATATATATATATATATGAATAAAGATATAAGAAAAACTTATTATTTTCTTTTACAGATATGTTTTAGTTATATCTAAACTTCTACACACACGTATAAACACACACTCACGTATATATATATATATATATATATATATATATATATATATATATATATATATATATACATATATATATATATGTGTGTGTGTGTGTGTGCATGGATTTAAATAGGCTGAATGTAAAAATAAAAGTGGACACAGGGTTTAACACCATGTATGTGTGTTTTTGCGTTGTCATGCTAGTATTGTCTTATCTCCTCAATGAAATAAGGACATTTGAAATAAATACATTTTAATTATTAATCCATAGATACAGAGTAAACAGATGAAATTCATTCCTTACCAAGTGTATCTGTGAAGAAAACACACCAGATTCCTCGAAAAGAATTTGAGCATGGCATGTCGATCTCATTTTTTACACAAGTCACCGTGACTCGTACATAGAGAGTGTAATGGGTAAACTGTTAATATTTTATATTTTTAATTTCGCGCATGCGCGTGATTTTCAATTTTTGATAATTACACAGAATAATACGGTTAGTTGGCCGACATTTGTTGGTGAGGCCTCCTGTAGGCCTCCTGTTGTGTCTGAACTCAACAGGAGGCCTACATCAAGTGTCTTGAAGATGTAGTGCTGCTATGTGTTAAGATTGTACCTGCTGGAAATCCATTTGTCTCGATAAGTGACCCTGTACCATGCCACACAAGTGAATCCAGTTATGGCTGTCACCCAATTTCTGCGACCTCATCACCGCTTATATATGGTCACCTAACTCTCCAGACTGCAACCTCCTTGATTATTATGTTTAGGCGCAGTTGATCGATAGAACAACGAAACTATTTTAACAAGTAACAAGAATTGAATACGAGGATTAAGCAGTATTCAACAACTTAAACAAGGATATCGTACAGAAGATTTCCAGAATATTCCGAAGTCGTCTGGGTTCCCTGGTTGAAGACAATGGCGATTATCTTGAATAAATGTTCTCTTGCGTATTTGAAGATATTTTTGGATAATTTTGGTAATTATGTGCTAAAATATGATGACATTGTTATTTCCATTTTTTCATAATTTAGAAGAGAAAATATTCATAGCGCAGCTGCGAAAATGGACACTATAGAAAATTTTATACTCCCCTACAGAAAATATAAGATCGCTGTAAAGGCGAAATAAAATATTAATTAGATAATTTCCTTGTATTTCATATGTAACAAAATATATGTTTAAAAGAATAATTACTTTGTAAATATACATTAATATATCTATATCTATATCTATATATATATATATATATATATATATATATATATATATATATATATATATTTTTATATATATATATATATATATATATATATATATATATATTCATGAATTATTCACAAAAACCAAATGCAAAGGTTAATGATTTAATTGTCGAGAAATCCATCGTCGCAAACAATTCAAATAATATACAAAGACTTCCGAACCTGTTATGAATGATAAGATCCTTGTTTCTATAAATTTCTGCTGCATTAGTTCTTATTTTTATTACAAGCGTTCGTCTGTTCCTACAGACATCTTCAGGTATGGAATAGATGTTGTTCTTGTTTTTTTCTCTCAGTAATAAGAGGACAACGAAAATATATGTATTGTTGTATCCGAAAATGCTATTGGAAATGAGTTATTGTTTTTGGAGCGTGCAGTAGCAACGCTGAGTTTGATTTTAAATTTTTACAGTTGTGCGTTCTTGTACAAATATGGTGATAAGCGAATTTTTTACTGGTAAATTTTCTGTGTGAATAATTCATGAATTTGTAAATTGATTGCACGTTTATCGAAATTAAAATAACTGATCCAAGTGCGACTTTTGGATAATAAGTGCGACATTACTGTAATTATTGAACAATATAGTTCATGCCACTTTGACAGAAAAGTGATAAGTTTGCTTTTATTAATATTATTCCTGTAATTACTTTTCTATACCTATCACACAAACTCTTTTAAAATCTATAAAATTAACAATGACATCAAACTGAGTTAATGAATTAGACACCACTAGGAACATAAATTAATATACATAAATGTTTGTTTACAAAGCATTATTATTATTAAATATAAATGCATTTAACAGATTCACTTTTTCTACATCATGATATCGATCTTATTGACAATAGATTCTTATATAAATATCCACCAATCACTTATATTTGTAAGAAGATTTCCTTTGCTCGAGGCAAATGTTTGGAGGATAAATTAATCTTAACCGTCCACACCTGGTTGTTATTACTTTACCTGATGGTGTTAAACTTTAGCCACAGGACTATTTTGTTGAAGCCGTATCGGGCATCTCAGTTGCATACCGCTTAAGAACCGCCATTGATTTCACTTCTTTCTACCGGAATAAGTAGATACAGAACAGATTAAATTCTCATGTGATGTCCTATTAGCCGCCGCAAGACAATCATCCTTTTCACTTATTTGCAGTATTATCGAGGAATTGTCTTTAATCACTTTTAGATTCACAGCCAGCATACAAAGACCAAAACTCAGAGATTTTTCGCTGGAAAGTAATACCATGAAAAAAGAATATTTCTTCTCATCCGTGTTTAACGTTTTAACAGAGATCTGAGTTGTAGTTTTGCTTCTGTCAAATAACGCAAAGGATTCACACGAAGTTATTTTTTCTATTTGAAAAACAAAACAATTTTTTTTCTATTTGAAAAACTAATCAACTTTCGTAGCAGACAACAAACATAGTTGTCTGAAATTTCAAAGCCTTAAGAACGTTTGAGATAATATCACTGATTGGTTAATAAATGCTAATTAGTTCAAATCTGGAGCCTACTTTTGGCACAAAATTGAGTCAATTCTATATGTTTAGTGACATTACTTAAATCTATTGAATGTATATACAATTTTTATGGGGTTCCACAATGATAATTTTATAGTTTTAATTTAGAGTTTCAGAACAGTACAAGGATCGCAAAAGTTGTACTTATCAAAAATTCATAGTCGAAGAAATAATATTTAATATTTGGAATTATAAAGGAATTTCATATTTATCCGTATGCGTCATAGATAGTTCGATCAAGATATAGTGAACAAAAGAAAAGACGAAATTCAGCCTCGTTTTGAAATACGAAACAGGTACAGAGCTAATGATAGAAACGTAACAGTTGAGGGGATACAGTTTTAATATGTTGAATGTCATGTTACTTCGTCCCTTACGTTCAGAAATGACTTAAGAAATTTAGGAAAGATTTTCAGAAGTGTATGTGATCAGTGACTAATTTTTAGAAAAAAGAGAACGAAAAGGTTACTTCTTTTCTGCCTGCTATCAGCATGGCTGATGCTAGACTCCTAGAGAGCAACACACTGCGCCATCTTCATCTCACGTTTTCTACTGACATGAAGTGGGACGACTACATCAAATAAATAGCTGTATTTACTACAAGGACAAATGGGTCAGTGTGTCGTGCAAGAAGTTTTCTAAGGTCAGAATACATCTTGCACATATACGTTTGTGCATAAAACACTGTTGCTGTAACTGGTCTTGTTGTCCTGCTGTACATCTCGCAATTCTTTACAAAAAACAAAGAAGAATCTGTAATGTAAACGAGCCTGGTTAGACATCTTGAGTTCAGTCACTTTCTCACCGACGTAATGTGGCTTGATTCTCTCGTTTCTACAAGTATTTTCACAGCAACTACTCTGATGAACTTTTTTATGTTGTTCTCGGACTACATGAATTCAAGCTACACAACTGGATTTTTAAATAGCTAAATAAAACCTACACTTCTACTCCAACATTTTCTGTTCTCTCCATTCCGTTTATTTGCATCCCAAATACATAAAATTTTCAGACATTTAAAGGCTACATCTATCGCCATCTTCTGTCTTTTTCTCAGTCCTCCACGTTTTCATTCGTCTCTTTCATTTTCATTGTAAACCTTGTATATTAGTAAGATTCTCGTCTTACGTAGGTTGAAAGGATTAAAAAATAAATACTTATCAGAGATATACAGTTGAAATTTGTATAGCACATACATTTAATAAACACAGGACTGATTGAAGGCAAGTGAGGCAGATGAAAACAACGCAAAAACTACCTAACGACCTTGTGCAAAGAGATGACAGCACATACATTTATTTGAATACCATGACCTTCAGAATATAAGCAATCATGTCTCTCCAAGACTCCATTTTATTACTTGTAAATTGTCAATTAAAACCTTTGAGACTGAAGAAAACTCGATTATAACGATTCCAGCCTAACCTGCTAGTTAAATTTTAACTGTAGGAGAAGAAAAAGAGAGGAATTCTTGCCTTTCCCATGAAGATTTTCGGAGAAATGAGCGTGAATGAATATCCCAGAAATTAAACTCGTACCGCCGAATCCAGTTTCTGCGCTGATAATCGTTACATTAAATGGATGTTTCGGGGAGAGGTAACCTCTATGTTATAATTAATTTCATGCTATCAATATTTAATATGAAACGTTCAGAAAACGTAAAAATGCCATACCGCCTATTCGTTTAATATTGATATTCAAAATAACAAAACTGTCAAAGGTGATAATTTTTTTCTGTTCATAAAATTACAATAATTACCAAAAAAAAATTCAATACCTGCAAAAATCAAGCTAGTAACGTTACATCATCAGAAAATAAATAACTAAATCATCAGAAAACAAACACTTATCAGAAGTAAATTGAAATTTGTATGGTACATAAATTTTGATACGTACAGGACTGACTGAAGGCACGTAAAGCAGGTGAAAACAAGGATACTAGGGAAATATAGAAGAAAGTGATGCATTTGAAATAAGTTATTAGAAAATTCCCCCGAGTTGATATTTTCTAATTTCGGGTTTTTTCGATCGATTGGCCCCATTTGGCATCTTGAAAGTGCCAAGGATTTGGCATTAAAATCAACATGAAAAATATAATAAATAATATATATATATATATATATATATATATATATATATATATATATATATATATATATATATATATATAATTGCTTCCGAGCGATTATTGTATAATCGCCGAATTTACGCATTATGAGATCAAGTTCGAATTTGGTGCAAGATATAATTACAGGCTGACAATCAGCTCGGAGAAATAATAATAATAATAAGAAGAAGAAGAAGAAGAAGAAGAAGAAGAAGAAGAAACGAAGATGAGAAGAAGAAGAAAAATAAGAAAAATATAGAAAACTAAATGATACTAAACGAAATAAATTGAACGAAAGAAAATAAACTAACAATAAAGATAAAAAAGAAAATAGATACTACAAAAGAAGAAAGAAAGAAACCGATGGCATAACAAAGGCTAAGAAACGTAAGAAAATTAGAATACAAGGAAAAGTAACGGAAACAAAAGAAAAATAGAAGGCAAGAAAGAAAAAGAACAGAAAAAACGAAAGAAAAATAGCAGCCAAATAAAAAAAAGAAACGAAAAAATAAGATGAAACAAGTAAGTATAAATAAAAAAAAACATAAAAGAAAATAGATGAGAAGAAAAAAAAACTAACAAGGAAAGCAAGAGAAAAAATAGAGAAGACAAAGGAAAGTAAGAAAGAAAAAAAAAACTAAGAAATCGAAAAAAATAAATCACATACAGAAATAAATACATGAAGAAAAAAAACATAGAAAGACGGAAGAAAGGACGAAGGAAAAATAAAATAATGATTATGAATGGAATTTAAAGATAATTCATACAAGGAATAACAGCAAGCAATGCCAGCAAACAGCAAAAGTAAAATGCACTCATATACGACAATCAAAGACACGAATTCTATCCTCCCTTCCACATACTCTTTTCTTAGTATTTGGGGGTGATTTTGATTGAAACTATAATTCAGTTCAAATTATTTCCACTTCTAATCGCTTTACAATGTTCCAAGCTTTCTGTTCATAATGAATATCATCGCTCCTCCATAATTCAAACGTTTTAATTTACCAGATTTGAACTCTCATGATTAAATGTAAATTTATATAATCACGATTCTATTATTTTTTGCTTCCTGTTATCTGTACGATTCTATACTTCAAACTACATAGCGTCCTAGGCAACCTATCAAGAGCCTTTTATCTATCTATATATCTATCTGGTTTGTCTTACGTTTAAAATAGTTCTATTCTCTGCACATTTAAATGTCAGTGTGAAGCTGAATATATAGGAGGAAACAATCAGCGACTGGAAACCCGAATTGGTCAAAACATTTCTGTTAGTTCTTCTGATAGTAATTTCCGAGAAACTCAGTCTGTGCATCGGTTAACAGCTGTTGCATTATTTGAATTGTGCAGTCATTCACTCTGTCCGCACCGCTTAAAATTAGCGTTTACATGAAGCGGTCCATATAAAATGATATCAACCGTCTCTGTGTAAAGAGAAACAGCATATTTATTCGTTCTCTCTGTCATTTAGGAGGTTTGATGGGTAATCATTTGTCTGTTTTACACTCATCTGGAAACATTTAGTTTTTATTCGTATATTCATTCCACCTTTTTGTCTTTTCATTCCGCCTCGTTTTATTAACGAATATTTCACAAATAAATTCTAATTTTAGTCGTTGTTATTTTTTCCTCCTCATTACATACTTACTCCTAAAGGGCCAATTGTCAGTTAACATTGCCAACATCTTCTACTTCTGATGTTTTAGCAGAAAGAGCTCTCAACAATGTATATCTATATATTCTGTAGAATCGCATTTTTTCAAATATATATATATATATATATATATATATATATATATATATATATATGTGTGTGTGTGTGTGTGTGTGTGTACACATGGGCTAACACACACACTCACACACACATTTATATATGTGTTTGTTTGTTTGTTTGTGTGTGTGTGTGTGTACACACACACACACACACATATATATATATATATATATATATTGTGTGTGTGTGTGTGTGTGTGTGTGTGCGTGCGCGCGCACGCGCGTTGAGGTGAGTTTATGACCCCGGGTGTCACGTCCTTTGCGATCGTCAGACAAACTGATTAATTTTGAAACTATTTATGTTTGTGTATTTTCGTTGTGCGAGGAAAAATTATCCTCTGTGTCCTCCTCGGGAGGATGCTCATACACACGCAGACACACTGACATGCATATGTACGTATTGCAGTTCATTAAAAACATAGACATATATGAACAGTGTGCTACTGGGAGCAGATATTTATACGCGTGTCATTGATTGTATACATAGGCAATTGTTTTTCGGTATGGAATTCTGTGGCGAATTCTGTTCCCAAGTGGTGAGTCGGGAGGTCGGTTTGTGTGTATACGAGGACACAAGGAGGACAACAGAGGATAATTTTTCCTCCCACTACAAGCCCAAAACGAAAATACCCAAACATAAATAGATTCAAAATTTCACGATTAATCAGTTTGTCTGACGATCGCAAAGTGCGTGAAACCCAGGGCCACAAACATACATCAAATACATGTTAGCTCTAAAATTAATATTGATCGCCTTTCAATAAATACCGCGCATATATAATATATAAATAACACGCGCACACACACACACACACACACACACACACACACACACATACACACACACACACACACAAACAAACACACACACACACACAAACAAACAAACATACACACACACACAAAACTAGGAAAACATACACACACACACACACACACACATATATATATATATATATATATATATATATATATATTATTGCATATATATGCATATATGTACACACACACACACACACACACACATATATATATATATATATATATATATATATATATATATATATACATTCATTTTGACTTATATTAAATCTCGCGTGGGTCGAAATTGAGCAAACTATAATTTTCTTTAGAGAATATTATAATCTCCATGCTTCATTCGATATTCGGTCAACAATTTAAGGTCAGTTTTAACGATATTTTATTTTCCCGGGCACATTCTGATATATTCTGATACCATTTGCCTCCTTTGTTGGAATCATACCGTTTCCCTTTTCCCTATGGTATACCTTACGTTACTCTATGTTGCCATTCTTCTCCAACACCGAGTAGATGATATATCTTCTAATCTCCTTCAGTGTAGAGGCGACATATATTGTTTCTTTTTCGAGACGTTGATAAATTTATCCCAATACAGTTTATTCAGAATTACTTTATCTCATCATCCCCTTTTATTTTTCTTTCTCCAGATATCTTTTAAGAACCACTGTCCTTGTTATTTCGTCCATTATATTTTCTGTTTTCATTTAATTCGTTCCTAGATTGTTATTGTTTTTAAATTTTTTTGTTCTTATGATTTTCTTTCGCTAACCCCCGGATTTCATTTCCTGTTGAACAGTTTCGATCGACTATCGCAATGATTCTGTGTCTTTTATTTTCTTAGTATTGTAATGCAATTTTTGTTTTCTTGCGGACAGTATGACATAAAGGAATAATTAAGACTAGATAATCCTGTGCATATTCATAAATTTACTTTTTTTTCTAGCCTGGTCCCATGGATCTCAATTTACACAAGAACCAGGTGCCCATTTCCTTTATCATGTCTCAGAATTTTATTTTGTTTTTTGTATTTTTATCCTCACAATATATACGATAATAATAATAATAATTATTATTATTTCATTTGATTTATGTTATATATATATATATATATATATATATATATATATATATATATCCTTCCGCGTCCAAACCAGAGGTCTTAGCCCAGAAAAAGAAAGAACAAAATAAAAAACGAAGAAAAATCTAAGATCACACATATTTTACATAGATGAAGCTCTTCCTAATGTATAAGCTATACTTATGAGTTCAATTATTTTTATTTCTTTAAGGAATGGGCTACCAGGAATCCCTTTAATGTCTCTGTTGGAAATCTTTCCCATCAATCGGAGAGCTCCAACCACAACTGGAAATACTGATGTCCTCTATATTTTTTTAAGATTTCCTTGTATTTTGATAGTTGTTGTAAGAAATATTGTTCTTGCTGTATTTTTTATTATTATTATTATTATTATTTGCGTGCTTGCGTACACACTGTTCTGCATATGTGATATATTTCTGTAATCAAAAAATATTACGTCGGATGAGAAAAAGTAATTACACTTTTGTTAAACAGAACCCATAAAGAAGATATCCCATATCCTACCCCGAGATGTTAATCACTAAACCCATGTCGCGTGTGTCCTCTTGGAGAACAAACCGCTGGTACCACTGAAAAATACGTGAACATGTGACAATCAAAATAGACGAACAATGATAGCCAACAAAAATTTCTAATTTCTAAAGTATCTTCCCGTCAACCAGATCACGATCAACGTTGAAGCAATTAGTTTCAGCTTAATCCTACCTTTCGAAATTCCTGAAACACAAGAATTTCATACACAATATCGATGTCGCTCATCACCCAAACTCGACATGTGTGGAAATACAGACCCCACAACATGTCTTGATGAAGGCAACATGTAAGACAGCATAAGAAAGCTTAACGGCACATTTTAAGCTCTTATTACGAACCTATAAAATTGATATATGATTGTTTGAATTGATTTTTACATCTTTCTCTTTACATGTATATAGATATCAGATTCTCGTCGCACTGTCTTCATCCATACGCAAACAGCGATATATCTATTTAATCTTGCACTTTCAAATGAATTTGTTCTTAAACTATAGGGTAGTTGTTTTAAATCATTGCCATTTCCACAGTTCACACTATAACATATATTCAACCCAGCCATGCCTATATTTGTATTCATTACACGTCAATTTTGTGCCTAATTTTATGAATTGTATTCTAAGCTTTACAATGTCGTGATTAACATTTATTCATTCCAGAGACATATCGGCTGGCCCCTCGTATTCATGTATGTTTCTCCGCTAAAATGTCTGCCGAATCCCTGTTGCAGACGCCTTTGCTGATACTGCAACTATACTTAGCGGGCCTTAGTTACAGTTTATAGGAGAGAGTGAATCATTTGGCGTGATCAGTACCTTGAACATGCCCAGTAAAGCCAAGCCCTCGGTCGGGCTCGCACAACAATCAACGTAATTGTTCCGTTTACACAATTACACTCAGAATGCTTGTGTAACCTGAGCTATGGTTTTTCAGGAAGGTTCAAACTTTCCAAAGTTGTCACTTCCCCGGGATGATAATATTTAAATCACTTTCATGATAAATCGATTCTCGTCTGATTCGAAGCCTGGTCTAACTCTTTAAAACTCTCAGCCAAATGCTAATTAAACAAATGAAACAAACCTGATAACGTCGGATTAATCAGAATTTGGAATTTCCAGGGATTCTTCTTTTGATCATCTTTGTTTTAACATATTTGATTCTTTTCTTTTATTTCCAATAATAGATATTCAATTTCTTTGGACATATAACCTCTTTAATGCGATTGCCATTCTATTTAATTTATAATTACTCGATTCTTAAAAATGTGTTTGGAGTTGTTTTCGTTTTCATATACGTTTTATTTTCCAGCAGTTTTCATTTACCGAAATATACCATTGTAATTTTTATTACCTTTTTCACTGGTTTGACAAATAATTTTTCCACTGAAAAAAGAATATACTCAGTTCTCAATGCTGACTAATCATTTCAATGAGCAGTAATTTTCATCTATTATACATTGTTTTCAAATGAAATACAGCGGCAGGGCCAGAGGGAATTGTAGTAGAGATGCCAGTAGATTTAGATGTTTTCGGCATAGAAAAAAATCAGAGAAATGATAAATCAAATATAAAACAGAGGTGAAATACCGGAAGCAGATCGATTTTATAGCACTGCAAAATAAAAAAAAAATCTTAAAGGAATGGGAACACCATTGGACAAACAGCATAACATATCATCCGAACATATCAACACACATCATCCGAATTCTGACGAATAAAACAAACAGCGGAAACATACCGGAGATAGAAACGATATATTTTTGCTCAGAATGTAATCAGAACGGGCAATACAAATACAGAATGACGTGTACCTTTGCACTATATATGCGTTCGGTAAAACCTGTACAAATATCTGTTAGAACTGCTCAGTAATTTGGACATATTTCGGAAAGATATTAGAATAAACAAGAACATTTACTGGCAGCAAATGGTCTGTATATGGATAGATAATGAGTAAATACACAAACATGCAAAGGGGTACAAGACAAAGATGTACCTTCTCACCAGACTTATTCAATTTATACAGCAACGGAACTAGAAATTCTACCACGATTCATCATTGGTGGTCATAGTCTTAGCAACATAAAATATGTAGATGACACGTTGTTGATAGTAGACACGAAAGGAAACTACAAAAGCTCATGCATAAGGTAGAAGAGGAAAGCAAGAAGCAATTCTAATTATAAGCTACACGATGAGACAAAGCATGTTTGTTAGCAAAAAGATGGACCCAAAATGCAAATTACAAATGGAGGATATTAAAATCAAGCAAGTATAAAAGGTTTAATAAGTGTTTTGAGGACGTAAAGTGTGACAATGAGATCGGAAGACGCAATAGGATAAACAAAGATGCATATCAAACTGTAAGCAGGGTATTAAGAGACAGAAAAAAACATTTTTAGAGACGAAGGAAAATGTAATATATATATATATATATATATATATATATATATATATATATATATATATATATCTGTCTTCCTATATAACAGTGAATACTGGGCAGTCACCTCAAAGACAAATAAGAGACTTGAAGCAATAGAAAGATGATGAAGATATCATAGACCGAACATTTGGACAACGACCAGCTTTTAGAGAAAATGGAAATGAAACGTATAATTAACATAAAAAAGAGGGAGCTGAAATTTCTGAGACACGGAAGAAGTGCTTGTAAAATCTGACATTGGCATGAGAGAAAGAGGGACAAAGGAAAACAACGTGTAACGTACTTGATGGGCTTGAGTAAATAGATTGGAGATCAGGGTTTGGGAGAAATAACAAAAGGACAATATTTATTACGATCTACAAGGGACGGGAAGATGTCGAGGATCGTGATGGCATACGTCTTGAAGGGACATGGCACATAAAGAAGAAGATGAAGACAACTTTGTTTTCAAGGATTGTACGCCTTATAACTTTGGCAAAACTTTCGACACTAACTCCATTGTATGTCTCTGAATAACACACTTTGGATATACGTCTCTTGAAATTAAAGTCGTTATGAATATCCACATATGTTAGGGATATAACGCCTAAAAAGAAAGTCCTTCTTAGCGTTTGTTTTCAGCATCAAATCAGATCGTCTCTGGTCGTCGTCGACTTTCAAGCGGGAAGTATATTTATGCCTTGAGATTCCATTTGATGATTTTCTACATAAATTTACTGGATAAAAGATTCTGATTAACATATAATTGTTCCTTTGGGGAGTCTTTTTGGATCAGAGATCTTTTCTCTTTGTCATGCATTCTGTGATAATTGCTTCCTGCGGGCATCTGCTTAAGTTTTGGATGATTTTTCGTGCATGGATTGATTTATTTTAAGCAAACAGAACACTACACAGATTCTTTATATAAATAATGTCTCAAGTTTCCTTATAGATTTCTTCACACACACACACACACACACACACACACACACACACACACACACACACACACACACACACACACAAAACCCATAGTTACAAATTTAAAGAGTGAAACTTCCAATTAAATGACCTGATGATTACCATAAAGTATGAAACAGATATTTGCTCATCCGTTTTGATACCTATGCCATCACTTTGTTTATATATATATATATATATATATATATATATATATATATATATACTAGCAGTAGAGCCCGGCGTTTCCCGGCGATGTAACAGCCAGAGATAGATCAACTATCGACCATCATAAAGAATGAAAAATAAAATTGACAAAGATTATTGCTTAAGGTTGACGGACACGCATGTCTTATTATTTTTTTTTTTTTTTACGAATTGGTCAAACCCAAGCACAAACAAAAAACATTGTTTTCAATCGTTATGAATCTACCGATTGAATAGAATTTTATTATAAACAATTGTCTTGTAAATGAAATTTGTTTAAGCATTCTGAATGTAAAAATAAAGAAAAAAAAGTGTGCAAGACAATAAGAAACACTACCTGCCAAAAAAAAGTGAAGTTTTGTTGAAATCGGTTGAAAAATGTAGGAAATCCGATCCCATATATAAACGAACACACACACACACACTCAAACAACCTTGGTTTTATAATAAGTATAACTCGATATGAGTTGTCCCCCTTTCATTCTCGCGAGAGCGATGCCTCTTATCGTGTTTTCAAATTGATTTCGTGCAAAAAAAAATTGTGCTTTTTCAATTTTTTGGCGCTGTTAGAACCACCGCAAGATAATTTTACGTAGTCCTGTAAAGCTTAGTTGAAATCGGTTAAAAATGTATGAAATACGATCCAATATATAAACGAACAGACACACACACAACCTGAGTTTTATAATAAGTATGACATATATATATATATATATATATATATATATATATATATATATATATATATATACACAAAGTTGTATCCTCTGTTTGTCTGAAATCGAACTTCTCCGGTTTTGGTGGTAGATACCCATATATATTCTGAACCAACCTTACACACAATGCTTGGATGAGTATATTTTTTTTTGTTCATAGGGGTCACCCCCCACCGATCTTCCCCTTTCATATAAATAAAATTTGAATTTGAACGAGGGAATGACTCCTAGAGTATGTGGATATCTATATTTCATTTTGTCTCTGTCTCCGGCAGGTATAACCCATCAATTGAATTCTTTTTCCTTTCATTTAAATTAAATTTAAATTTGAACAACGGAATGACTGCAGTCCAAAATATAGATGGATAAAAGCGTCAAGATTAGATTACACGGTAGAGTTTGGAAAATAGAGAAACAGTTTCGGAAGCTCATTTCTTTGCATTATGAGAATCTAGTTTAGAAATGATGTCCGAGACAGTGACAGGCTTATGCGTATATCACTTAGTAATGCCTCAGTTCTAGTGGGGAAATCAGGTGTACATAATCCAAAATGCGTCGTGTGTTGAGTTGGGAGAGAATTTTCGAGCAAAGCACTCAAGCCTTTTTTTGCTGTAGATCTCATGACTTTGAATTAATTGAATAGGGAAGGAACTGAGGATTTGCTTCTGTTCAGCACAGTCTTCTAGAGCCGCCCATAATCTTTAGAACCGAACTTGCGCGATGCTATACGTTGTTTCATTCTATCAGCAAACAATAAATTCTCTTTTTTGAGGACACGCTTGTACTCGTTCTCGTGCCACTCTTGTTCAGCCGGAAGAATTGATTCATGTGGCCTATAGCAGGCGAGCATGCAGGTGAGAACCAAAGTGTTGAAAGTGGTTTAAATCGGTATTTTCTTCACGCATATCATGACAGCTCTACTCTCAAACCCTGAGAATAAGAAAAGAACCTGGAATCCCTTTCTAAATAGGAAACAAGGGACGAAAATCTACTCCTACTCAAGTGAAGGAGAATTTGTACTAATCGAGCGATAGGAAAACCTATCTCCTCTTATTACAATAACTAAAAAAAAACACAAACAAAAAGAAAACAAGTTGTATCCTCTGTCTGTTTGTCTGAAATCTAACTCCTCCTACGGTTTTGGTGATAGATACCCATATATATCCTGAAGCTGCATTACTCACAGTACTTGGATGAGTATATTTCTTTTTATTCAAACGGGGGCCAAATGACTTTTCCCTTTGATATAAATAAAATTCAAATTTCAACTAGGGAATGACTCCTAGCGTATGTGGATATGTATATTTCATTTTGTCTCTGTCTCCGGCAGGTACAACACATCAATTGAATTCTTTTTCCTTTGTTTTAAATTAAATTTGAATTTGAAAAACGGAATGACTCCACTCCAAAATATAGATGGATAAAGACGTCAAGATTAAAATGAGACAATCTGGATGAAAGCCTATATGCTCTTATTAAAAAAACAAAACAACAAAAAAAAAATAAACAAAAAAAATTTTTTTTGGCTTAATTAAAAAGAAAAAGCTTTAAAAAGTCTGGGCTTATTTTAGAAATGAGCATTCAGATAAGTTATTTAGTGTCGATTAGCGTCCCACAGAACTTTCTGACCAGGCGATGTTTAACTGCCATGCAAGTATATCAAGGATGAAGAAGAAGAAATAGGTGGTAAGGTTTTGTATCTGGAATTTTACAGAGAATGCTTCACTTGCTTCTCTGCATTATTTAAATTTGACATTTTGTGGACAGTGCAAGTTGATTTGATTTCAGTGATATTTTTAGTGAATACTCGTATTTGAAATAGATGCCACGTTTTAATTTAAAACTGTTTGTATCACATTTATATATCTTCATACTCAACAAATATGAATAAATATTTGTTACCCTCGGGCAGTGTAAGAGCATTCATCTCCCTTTTAGGGAGATACCGCAGTGCATTAGACAGCTCAATCACAGAGAAGGAACAGCTTAATATCTTTCGATTTACCCTTTTAAGGAAAACACAATTACTTGTTCAGATTATTTTTCTCGAAAGCTCATATCTGCTGGATTTCGTATCTGAAACGAAAACAAAGTTAATTCTAAAGAAATAATGCACACGTGTCAAGTCGACATTTTTTATTACATCAGGTGATAAATAGTAGATACTCGAATTTGAAATAGATGTTCCGTTTTTATTTAAACATCTATCGTCCTGTTACTTATCGAGTGCAAAGGCCGATAGACATACTACACGATGGTATTATCTACATGCATATTTACTAGAAATCTGTGAATGTTTTGCTCTCTTTTATATTCCGTTCTTAATCGTCCTTATAGGCTTAGACATTTATAAATCATTATAATCGAAGTTGTAATCATTATCTCTATCAGTATTAATGCCATTGTTGTCGTCGCATTCACCGTGAAGCCAATGTTAAATTTTAAAGGCATTGGAAAGAAAAGAATTTGCTCGAAAATTGCGAATCTTATGGCAGAAAATATTTCCGTAATCGCTGCTGATATAAAACATGGATCCTTTCTATTTTTTTCGTTTTCATTTTCCCTCTCACGCCTATTTTGCCATTCCAACTAAATTGAAAAATAAATTCTCCAAACTTAACTAAATGCTTAAAGGTTGTGAAAATGGATATATACTTAGAAAGTACTGACAAAATATATATAACCATATTGACATGCACAAACATGCACATAGCGGCACCTACAGACACACACACACACACACACACACACACACACACACACATATATATATATATATATATATATATATGAACATTAACAAATGGGAAACGTTTATAATTTTGACATATTTAGCTTTAATATAACATTCATCAGAAAAGCGGGAAAAGAAATTTCTTGTATTTCTATTTATGTTGTTTGCTTGTAATTAGTTAAGAAGGTCTGAAGAGCATAGATTATATCGATATAAGTTCCCATTTAATAAATACCGCCCTAATAAGAAAATAATATCATTGATTACGTAAGAAATACCTAGAAAAGTCTTTGAAGATGATACTTTTTCATGGAAATTATTATGTTGAAGTATTTTACTCAGCAACTGAATCAATCAATCATATTGATTGTTTTTTGAGAATTACATTTATATTATGTCATTTTTTTTCTATTTATTCAATTCAACATTTTCTTATAAGAACGCTGGACAATGAAAATGAGTGTTGCATTTGTGTTTTACTCGTTTAGTTCCTAACCAGACTATAACAAAGTTAAAATTTATTCATATATATATATATATATATATATATATATATATATATATATATATATATATATATTGTGTGTGTGTGTATTTAGGCAGCATTTCCTCATTAGTGCATGTTTCATTAAATAATATAGACAATTATTGTCTATTTATTTTATGCAAATTCCTTTCATATCGTCTGATATGCTTAATAACATTATCCAAAAAAAGACGAAAGAAAATCACCATATTGATAACTATTTTTAATGCTATCAAAGCTTTCGGTTTACCTAAGCCATTATCAAATTACAATATATTAACCAATAGACAGACAATACAGTAATGACAATCTGTTTTTGTTTGCATAGAATATTTCCAAGCAAAGACAAACTCGTGCATACGAAACACTGGAAGCGAAAATCACAGTGCAACTAATGACATCCCACATGACCTGTTTGTGACGGGACAATTCCGAGGAGGATATAAGTCCAGAGAGATCAAAATGTAGACAACAGAACATTATAATGATAGTGAGATGACAGAAAATGTAATTATCCATTTCGTTTATAATTTTATTTCATGAACATCGACTACTTTTCTAATTATTATTTGTACTAGTGACCACCTCATAACACTCAACCCCCGATCGAAACCCATTTATATATTTCCAAAAATTAAAAAAGTATCTAAGCAGGCCAGATTGCTAAAACTACCACTACTCTGCCTATGCCAACTCAACTTCCTCTTCCTCAAATTCTTGATAGGAAACCGACCACTACTAACACCCAATCTCTAAACCCAATCTTTACCGAACCCCTTTCCTTCACCTTCCCTCCCCAATACCAAGCTAACGTATCCATCCAATATAGTTTGTCCATTCGTGTAGCAGGTTGTCGTTCTGATGAGATGAACATCTCGGTGATCATGAATCAATTATTATAAACCAAATGAATAATTAATGTCTCCGCCTTCTAATTTTCATTATATATATATATATATATATATATATATATATATATATATATATATATATATATATATATATATATATATATAACAACTCAGCTCAGTGTATGCGTTTCCTACAACTATATTATTTATTCTGTTTAGCAGAATCGAACATATATCATTAACTGTTCCTATATTACTGCAAGGGAGATTGTTTTTAGGATATTTTATGCTACATTTGTTTTTGTTCGTTGGTTGGTTTTGTTTAGCGGCATATCAACCAGTATGGGCTATTTAATATCTAAATCTAAATAATTCGAACACAATTTTATGTTGTCAATTAAATGTACTTTGCATGTAATTGTGTACTTTCAACAATAGTTAAAATATATTGTTGGTCATTTTCTTATAATTATGTATTATTTGTCCTTATTTATATAAAAATGTATTGATGGTATTTTTTTACTATATAAAAATATTTTCATACCTCAATAATATTTTGTTTGGGCGTTCACTATTTGCCCGTAGCTGGAACCCGGGCCAGGTTGGACCTGGAAACTGCAAAAATTAAGCGGTGGTTCCCGGGTCTTCAAAGCTTCCAATATACTGATCAGGGACCTTGCTGACTAGTTTATCGCCATACACAGGATTTTTTTTCAATTCGCGCCTGGGAAAAAGCAAACGACTTGGATCGGTGAGGTCTATAAAATCTCCGAGAAAATCTGAATAGAGGCATAATGCCAATGACTGCTATAATAAACGGTCCTGAGTTCATTTCATACTCATCAGATATGGTAAATCTCTTTGCAGTGACTTTTGCCTCTATCTGAGCGTTATATAGCAAAGGGCAACCCCTTCAAGACACCCCCGTCTCACTGAATAAATATTTTATCATAGCCGGGAACTCTCAAGACATATACAATCCTTGACCCTAAGAAGGCAACCGGTCTAGATAAATGCCAGTTGTTCACCTTAATAATGTTAATACTGAGTTATCCCCAATCTTAGTGTAATTGTTTAATCGCTGTTTGAAGAAGTCCTTCCCATGTCTATGTAAGGCGTCAAATGTATACCTTGTTTTCAAATGTGCGGGTGAGTGCTGATTCTCATCTCTTTATTCATTCGTCACCCAAATCGGTGCCAATAGCAATATTTTGAAGCTACATTCATCAAGAAGGTTTTTGATTACCTTAAAAGGGACAGCTTCCTGCGCGACAAGCCTTACGGTTTTCAGTCGGCTCAGTCCACTGCTGATGTCCAAACTCCTGTTACTCACACAATCAGTGAGGCACTAGATAACAATTACATCTCAAGGACGATCGCATTAGATACTTCAAAATCTTTTGACATGGTGTAGCATAGTGTTGGTTGCTGCACATACACTCTAGCTATGAAACCATGGGAAGAATCTTCAATCATTCCTAACGAATAGGTTGTTGACAGTTAATCCTCTGAATCTTATGCGATCATCGCTCGGTTGAACCCTTTTTTCTCCGTAACATAAACGATCTGCCGAAGAAAATACTCCGAACATTTCGAGATATATAAGCTGATGATACCACGGTATATAGGTGCAACTCCAAAACTCTATATTGAGCATAACTTGTAAGCTGATCTCTTTCCTGACTTAGCTTTCAGAGCTCAGTAGGGAGAAATGCCTGTTCACATTCGATGCCTTGAAAATCAAACTAGAGGCGACCCATCATCAATAAACATTCACCTATCGCGAGTAACGAGTGCTCTTTCAGAAGACCCTCTCCGTTGAGTTGCTATTGAGACAAAGATAAGCCATATTTCAAGTGGAATTCGTATATTTGAAAATCGCTAAATATGGTACAAAAATAAGCAATTCCCTGTATCACTCTAGTATTCACCTGGATCCTCCTGTTATCCTCTACCTATACAAGAGCCAGATGAGGTCGTACGACTGGCATATATGGGTCGGAGGTAACCAGTCTTCACATCTCAGTTTCTATAGAGTCCAAAAGCGTTTCCGCGTCCATGTGGGTGATGAATTGTTCTACCCTACAAACCAAACGTTGCAAGCCTCTCGCTGTTTCCCTCGAAAGTGTTCGGACGTACGATATTTATTAGTTCTACTAATTCTAATCTTCACGGCTAAGACACACGATGCCACACACATTGTAGTGAAACGCCCTAATTTCATCTTTGAGATGTAATTTCTATTCAATTAGCTTCTTCCCACGAACCGCCACATTATGAAATCTACTTCCACGAGGATGAATCTCCAATCACTGCAGTATCTAGAGCCAATCGTTGTTCTCTCTACATATCCCTATAAACTGTCTCTCACTCTGTAATCCTCTACCTCGAGTGGTTCTTGTTGCTTGTACAAAGAAAATTATTGTAAAATAATATATAGTTTAATGTAATCAAAACTTTCCACTTTTCAATGAAATCTGAAAACTAGTAAACACCAAGCCTTTCATTATTGTCAGATCTGTTGAATAAGATGTACGTATCGAAAATCATGGCTGTGTAATTTTAACACATCCGTTACGCTTAAAATATAAATGTTCAGTTTTATTAATTCATTTTTCCGATTTTTTTCTTGCTCAAAGTCTACTGACTTTATCAATTTATCTTTCTCATTGAAAAAAAAAGATTCTATTGTTTAAGTTTGCCTGTATTTTTAGCTTATGTTCTTTACTTGCTAAAGCTACTGCTTACATTTACGTCATTTGCAAATGTCAAGCACGCATCTATCTTTTCACCTACTTCGCCTCAAGCAATTCTCACTTTTCTTGTAAACTCCTGGTCGCAAAATTCTTTTATTCTTACTTTTGTTTTCTCAATTTCTGCTGTTTCTAAATATATTTTTCCTCGACATTTTGCTTGTCTTCATCTTCGATTCCTTCCTTTTATAATTAAGCAAAACATGGAAAGCAAACAAAATCTATTGTTTATCTCCTGACTTTGCTCATTTCCCAGACAACTTCATTATTAACGTTTCTATTTCTTCCAAGCGCTAAGTTTGTTTATCTATCCATTGAAACGCATTATCAATAGAGTCAGTCTTGTTTAATCTAACTAAAGTTCAAAATATAAGAGGAGGGAATTAGAAGGAAAGGAGATCATATGAATCATGATTTATAAGGTGTTTGGTTTTATTTATTCCCCAAATCTCAGTGGATCGATATACGAAACAAACTTATACGTGATTAAGATTCACATTGCAATATGTAATTACATAATTCTAAATGATAATAGTTTTAAAATTTGAATTTCATTAGACTTCTAGTCATGAGTAATAGTTTCAAGCATTATTCTCTCCTGACTTACTATGAAGGAATTTACTTTCCTGCATTTTTTCTGCACCTAACAAGTTAATACTAGATTTTGTTTTAAAACATCCACAATTAAAGTTGCATGTTTATTCATTTATCAATTTTTGGATTGCCTGAAACATGTTGTTTTGTTGATGTTATTGCGGGGGCGGTGAAGTAAATTGAAAGTTAAAAATGTATCTAAAAGGAGAAAAGCAGTAGCCGTTGGGTATAAGACAAAAGAAAATGGATACCCATAAAGTTTTAAAGAGAGAACATAAAAGGTGACACCATCAGATTTAAACTGCAGGTATTTCATTGTAGCAGTTGAAAAAAGCAAATTTCTCTGTTACCACTAATTACAAATGACGGATTACATTAGATATTATGTGATAACTTGGGTTAAACATATTTCAAGACCCTCTTTACTCTTCTCTGTTCTTCATTAATATTGTCGTTTGGATTGTTCGATGTTCTAAATATTTCCAATTCTTACAACAAAATTTAGGATTTCGGTGTCTTTAAAATATTCCAATAACGGCAGGAATAACTTTTGATTATATATTTGATATTCACTACCAGGAATCTCCTGAATGTTACTGCTATATCTGGAACTGTTCAAGCTTCAAGTTCAAAAACGTTTACGAGGCATTGTTGGGAATTAATTATTTTCTACCAGCACGATCCTTTTCCTACTGAAGAAACATTGTTAGCATCTCGTTTCTCTATATTTATTTCCAGGACAAATCTTCAGATGTGCTGCATTCCTTAATTCTACCAGTCCAATTCTACCCAACCCCTCAGTTTATTATGGAAATTGAGATGAATGTTACTTTTCCCGTTCTACATGTTCCCGTAGAACGCAGGTATGATTTTTGGTCAACAGTATCTTTCGTAAACCCATATGTACAGGCTTGTACACTAGTTGTACCACTTTTATTCCTAAGGCCCGCAAATTAGTCTAGTTTCTAGTCTGGTTCATCGCGCTTTGAAGACTTGTTCTCCTAGCTTGTTAACCAGAGAACTTGCAAGGATCCAAGAAATATTTAAAGGTAATGATTATCCTACTATTGTCATTGAACGCGTTGTTGATAGAAAAAAATAGACGGTTTAAAGAACCAGTGGTTCGAGGACCTAGATGGTGCTCAATTTACCTGAAGTTACTTTGGTTACACAGGAAGTGCGAGATGCTTGCTGACAGAAATTCGACACGCGTTGATTCGTGCTACAACGATGTCAATTTGTGTACTGTGTTCCACACTAGATCAGCGTTTCCATCATTCAGCAAGGATCAGTTGTCATATTTTCAGAATAGTTAGGTAATATATAAATTTTAATGCCACTGTGTATATAGGACGGACCAATCAAGGCAGGAAAGGCGTATCACGCAACACGTACCAGCCTATTTGCATTCTAGCTGACAGAGTCGTGTTAAAATTACCGCTCAAGCGGTGCATAACTTCTCCATTGCGCAGCCCGATTATGATAACCCATATTTTTCATTTCCGACTTCTTGAAACTGTTTATATCACGTTTCATCAGCCGAGCCAATACAAACAAAAGGAAATATGTTATTCGTACCTTAGGTTTGATCGAGGGATTATGAGTAACTTTAATCCATTTCATACTCTTTTTGGGAAATCATTTTTTTTTAGTGACTAATTTATTTACAGTTCAAATCTAATTTTATCGTGTTCCAATTTTCCCTCCTCATTCGTCATTTACAGTTGCGTCTTTGACTGTTTCCTGCTGCTAGCCAACTTTAACCTTTCGTGAAAATGTTGGACAAAAGAGTATGCTCAAGGTAAAATAATTACGCCCATTCTATTCAATTCTATCTATCTATTTTATCTATCTTTCTATCTATCTATCTATCTATCTATCTATCTATCTATCTATATATATATATATATATATATATATATATATATATATATTATTTTTTATGGCATGCTATATTTATGAAATAGAACGTAGGTAAACATAAAATAGCCATTGATGTCAACACTCTCACGCGATTGTTTGTTTTATGCTAAACGCAATCGTCAAAACGCAATATATATATATATATGAAGAAATATAGTCTTAAGATGTGCTATATTTATGGGATAAAGAGCTCAATATCAGAGATAGAGCGTGTGTAAATATAAAGTGAACATAGAAGTTAGCACTTAGAGGCGACAGTCAGTTTCATGCAAGATGCAATCGTAATGCCTGACGATTGCATCTAGCATGAAACAGACTGTCGCCTCTAAGTGTTGACTTCTATGTTCACTTTTATATTTATATATATATGTATGTATTTATGTATGTGTATACATATATATATATATATATATATATATATCGAATAAATTTGCTCTTTAGTATTTCAATATATTTTTGTGTAATTTTGATAAATGTATCTATTAAAATGAGATATCATTGTTATTCAAATGAGATCTTATTATTATTTTCATTTTTGCGTATTTTAGTGGACAATTTAACCACCGCATCCTGTATATTCCTTAGTTAAATTCATTCAAACCATCCCTGCTATACAAAATACGGAGTGTAACAACTGATGTTAATTCCCTTTGTATTCTATTGGAAAAGAAGTTCAACAATGACAGATGCTTTCTCACAGCCTTTAATTTATCAAATTCTGACAATCACGACCTTTTGAAGTTTATCCATCCTACTTATTCTTACAATCTGCGTTGATTGGTATGAAAATATACTTGCTTGTATGCACATGTCCCAAAGGAACACACTCTGCCATATTTTTCTAGTCTTTCTTAGTTACAATTTTTTTCAATTCTTTTTATGTGTGTTGTTTCATTTCTGGCTTAACAAAATCTATATTGGATGTTTCTCTATGACTTAGCTCTTTTAAAATTGTTTCTGTGGTGATTTTATTTATTCTCTCTTCATACTGATTCATATACTGATATGAGCATGTGACCGAGTGGTTGTATCTTTCAGTTCATGAGACACGGGCTCGAATCTCAGTATTGCCGAATTATTAAGAAGGGGACTTCTTGATGTTATCGTTGATAAGGCTATCTCAGCGTTCGGCACACTTGGAAAATACCTACTCCTTGTGACTGAAATGAGGTAGACGGAACCCTTTGAGAGCAACCAATGAGTGTGCTAGTTCGACGACAGAAGTCATTGTGACCGAGGTTATGAGCGTGCGGGCATTTTTTAAATTGTTGATCCCACCCTCTCCTAGATAGTGTCAATAAGGTTTGTTCAGCATAGTAGCATCTATAAACCCCAGGAAGGTTCTGTGGTTGTTGAACAAATGTGCTTCAACATGAGTCTATAGCAGGGATTAGCTAGCCGCCCTAGCAGACGAGCTTCCTCGGATTCATTTTCTATCCAATCATTCATTCTCCACCTTCGTCTGTCTGTCCTTCTACCACGTCCACGGAATTTCATTTGCAATTACTTCTCTATACCCTTTGAAAATATCATAGAGCTTGTATTTATTTTCCTTTGGTAGGAGAAATATAATCGAGACGTCTTCCTTTGCGTTATAAAGGAAATGTCAAAATTTATTGACTTTAACCTATTCCTAATATCTGATCAAAACATCAACTCTCATTAATATTTTATTGGTTTGTTTATCGGAGTGGAAAAATTTATTAGCTTCCTGTATCATTATTACAACGTTTTATTATAGTAACTAGCCATTTTGGATTTTTAAGTGATAAATTCAGTTTCTTCAACGTCTAGTCGAGGCAAAATTATAAACTGACGAATAAGCTGGTCATTATCTGGAAATTATACTCTCAGTATTGGAGTTAAGTGTGGATTGGCACATTTAAATTGTTGCATTTTCTAATTCTAATATACGTGTATGATAGAAATATTCTTATATACGTGTATGATAGAAGTGACGTCTTGTCTAGAACGGTTTCATAGACGCTGACACCACTGGAAACGTACCTTAATGTTATAGGCAAATTAAAAATGTCATATAATTTTTTTGACTTGAAATATAACATTAAAAAAGCTAGGATGTAGACAAAAAACTGGCTAAAATCTTGGCAAGCATTAATTCCTGATAATGAATGAATGAAAGTGTATAATTTGTCAGAATAAAATTTGAACAGCTAAAAATATTTGCTGAAGACATTAGGTTTATAATACCCAGAAAATGCATACACAAATGTCGTCAAGAACACATCGCATAGTGGATAAAGGCGTTAGTTAGATCCAGTGACAGGACCCTTAGAAGTGTGAGTTCAACACCTGGTTTAATCGCTGGAGAACTTGGAGAGGAGAATTAACAGGAGATAACTGATAACTGGCATCCATTAGTCATGGGACGTGGAAATAGAACAGTCTACCTCAGCGAGCGAAATAAAGGGTTCAGATCGGCATTCCAACTACCTGAAGAAGGCCGAAAACTTGGCAACAAAGATGAGAATGACAGTTCGAGCAATGTCAATAGTGTACATAATACCTCATATCAGAAATATAGACAGAAACTAAAAAAATGTTTCTGATGATTCATAATTAGGCTTTTACCCTTAGTGCATGATTATTTTTTGCAGTGGTGACAGTAATTGGAATCAACATATACAAAAAAAGTCCAATAAAAATAAACATGATGGACGAAGAAAACTTTTTGCTTTAATTTCCAAGAGATGCAGAAGTAAACTTATGGGTTTCACATTGAAAACACAGAAGCGGTAAATAATAGTGTTAAGAAAAATCGAATCCACCGGATGTGTGTTATGAACGCCACCTGCAAAACACAGATAACAAGAATCTCGTAAATAAAATGTGCGGGGTCTCCATTTAGTTATGAAGCTGAAAGTATTATGTCGAAAAGAGACATCATCATATTCAGTATATGACGTGACCGAAAAAATAAGCAACTCGGCGATAAATGGTAGGAATTATTCCCCTTGACGTCAGCACAATTATCCTAAAATGTAATTAGCCTAAACGTTTCCTTGTTAATATTATTTTTCAATGTGTGACAACAAAATGGTAAAGAAAAAAATATTACCTAGTTTAGAGTTGCTGACATGCAATCATTTGCGAAGAGTTGTATAAAGCTGATGACGTTAATGAGTTAACTACATCAATGTTTGTGTAGCTCACAATGATAAAAATGAAACAAACAACACCGAACAAAGTATTCTTGAGATTTCTTCGCTAAGATTCCTTTTTATATGCTGTATGCACATGGATTATTATCCTGTTTCAGAATGATATTAAGCCTCATTCAATTTGAATGCTGACTACGCACGATCCGAAACGTTAAACAGCAAAGACATCGAGCATATATTATCTGTATAAAGCGAGAATGGCGGGTAGATTACAACATGGTAAAAATCAGTTACTATTAATGGTAGAAGGATCTTGGCTTCTGGAGATCCGGAAAGAGATGTTTACAGACAATACCTCATGATCAAAATTGTCAAGAGAGCAGAGCTGCATGGTAGGACATGACTCATAGATAGAGATTTAAAGGATCTAGAAGAAAAACTTGTCAGTTATGGTTACTTAAGAAACACTTGGGGAAGACAACCTACTTGCGTGAGTGTTTGATTTATTGAGAAGTTCAGGGTTTGGATCCCAGCGAGGTCAGTGACAAAGTAATTAACCCACCTGACATGGTAGGCATTAAAATCACAGAACGTAACTATATTTGCAAATGGGTATCGGGTGATGGCTCTTTCTATATTATTAAAAGTACTATCTAGCAGGCAACTGTCATGAGAGGAGAGCAGAGAAATAAGAGATAGCTGACAGAGTTTAGTAGAAAGCGAAGGCGACTCATATAATAATGATCTAAGGATTCAAGAGAGAGTTCTCTAGCTAGCGGGAGAAGACACTAGAGTCCTTTCTAAGGAGAGGAACATAGTCAGGAATCGAGAAATCAGAAGAAAAGATTGAAGATTTATGTTGTCTAGAGGCATTTTGAAGAGGAACAATTCCATATTACAGAAATTGGTACGAATACTACAACTGTTGGAGAAACAAAGGTTGAGGGGTTTTGGTGTTTTTTTGTGGAGCTGATTAAGTTCTTTATATTCCATTGTTTATAGTCATGGAGTATTATTGTGGTACGGAATGTCTTGGGTAGTTGTAGCAGATGGTCGTCTAATGTAACATTTGTAGTAAGGGAACTAGAGACTCGGAATTGCCAACCGAACTTGCTTGCAGAGACACCATTCCATGTGCGATTTGGCACTTCAAAAACCCCTACATTATGCGACTGTTGATCAGAGCATGCATCTCAAACCGCTAAGCAAGTGTTTGAGCTCCTAGCTACCAGTCAGGATCAGCAAGCAGAAAACTGTCCATGGTAAACTCAATCTGAATATAAGTTGCAGCATCCGCACATATCACAAAAATTAATGACAGTTGCTTAGTTACTATTCTTTAACTTTAATGTCGAGATGTCCATTAGAAGGTCAACAAAGTATTGAAACTGATAAAACTTAAAGAACATAAAAATACCGTATAAGGTTTGACTTTCAGTTGATTTATTTCAAAGAATGTACTTATTTTGAGTGTCGATCTGCGGTCCACAGATCTTTTTAACCAAGCGATGTTTAACCGACCTTCAAATATATTTATATGGAGAGGAGATAATTGGTCTAGTGTTAATTCCCTAGAATCACACAGGACAAGCTTCAAATACTTTGTGGAATAATGTATTATTCCATCTACAACATTCTACGCGCGCGCGAGTTGTCTCCCTTTCTTCAACACTCGCGTGTGCGCGCGCGCGTTTCACACCCCTTCCTGCCTCTTTCAGTCAGACATAGTAGTAAACTGTTTTTGTTAACTTCAAGCTACTTGCTATTCCTTCTTATGCAAATTAGATTTTTGAAATCTTCCCGCGAAATTTCTGTGACGTCACGGACAAACTGTTGTTTCAAAAAGTTAGTTGTGATCCAGACTCGGACCTAAGCAGACTCATTTTATCCATGTCAATATTTAAGGTTGACAGACGAAGGATATCTTACGATGCGACCCCAAATATTAATTCTTCGACCCTTTTGGCTCGTCGCACAAATCCTTCTCCGAGGCGATGCAAACACCAATAATTAATTCTTCACCCTTCTGGACTCGCCATAATTAACTTCTCATAGACGATGCGACCGACCGCAACTAGCTCTTCGTCCTTTTGGCTAGACGTCCACAGCATCCCGTTAAAATTCTCAACAGTTAATTCAAAAACCTGACCGAACTCTGAGACCCTACATTGAACCTGAACACAAAAAAAAACACAAAAAAATATACATAACATTTCACTCACACTAACAAAAACTCGCAGTGAGTATTTTACTTTGTATGTATAATATTCTGGTAGATTTACTTGTCTGGAACCTTCTTCTTCAAGAACTTTTCCCGCCTTAGCCATCTTGTTTTCTATTTTGGCGCGGAACATTTTCATTGATCCCTACCACGGGATAAGTTACTTGTTTTCTTTCATTTAATAAAAAAATTACTCTTGTTTGAATCCAGTCTTTTTCTGTCATTCTGTGCCGGCTATCTTAATATATTTAATTTATGCACGTGTGGACTAACCACATCACTTTGTTTATTCACGCATTTTTATCTTTTTTTACTTTGCTTGTAGACTCGGTAGTTTAGTGTGGTGTCTGGCACAAGGCCACTTCGTAATAAACCAGCACTGCACCCTACCGGGCCTGCAACACCTTCTTTGCAATATTTAAATTGGACATTTTACGGACAGAGCAGGCTGAATTAATTTCAATGGTTCTTTGGTACAATTCCGGCGACTTTGAAGTGATTTCTCTGATTTCCATTGCCGTAAGCATACGACTATCTCTAACTTGGGATAGGTGGTGATTGTACGGGAGGGAAGGGCTAATTTTCTTAACGATCTACATACTTTTCTATCGGCTTCTGTCAAAGGAATTCGATTTCTTCACAGATAATAAGAACAATCAATTAGCCACAAACGATTGTCACTTGAAATAATATATATGGACACATTATTGAATGAAGAAAATTAAAATGTAAGTTTATTAACATTGAACATATTTTAAAGCCTACTATCTACTTTCTTAGGAAAACTTCAAGTCAGTTCTTTATTCAGTTTACGCTCCCATTGTCTTAGCAATTCACACCTGAAGATGATTTTAGGTGAGATTGAAAGTATTTGAGAAATTAAAAGAAATGAAAAAAAACTACTTAATGAATTCAATAACAAAATAAAGAAGTTGATCCAAGAATATGAGAGGAATAATATAAAAATTAATAGACATAATATGTCCAGATTATACAATCAACATTGCTTTAATAAAGATATGCTGCCTATATATATATATATATATATATATATATATATATATATATATATATATATATATATATATTGGGAACGAGAGAGGCGAAAAATGATGAAACGGTTTGCCTTAATAAAATCTTAATTACTAATAAACATCATTAGATCCTAAAATTCCGACTAGTAACCAGACAAGATCCGGTGGATAGGGGATCGCTTATATAAATTTGATTGCTTGTTTTCAATCGAGACAGGCACATATCTCATGAAAAGTTGTTTTGCGTAATATTCGATGTATCGAAATGACGCGTTATTCTAAAATTAGACAGGGTGCAAGAGATAAAATGAGAAACAGAAACAGACATTGGAAGATGTAAAACTTCAAATTTAGTCTTTATTTTCAGTGAAGTACACATTTACGGACCTATACAACTAACTTATGACATTTTCCGGGCATATTCTTAAACTCCAAGTGTAATTTTTGTTTTGTAAAGACAGGCTCTGGGTGACATTTGAATGGTTTCTGCATGTTTTCTTTTGTCCTTTCTTTCAATGATGACCTTGAAGCTCGAGTAAATGGATAATCAAAACATTCTATATTCGAGAAATTCTACGAATAATGAGAAAACTTACCAGACAACCAATAAGAACGTGATAGAATATATAGATATTCTATTTTTGCTATTTGTTGTCACCAGTTTGTCTAATTAGAAGCAGTGATTCTTTGAATGAGATATTTCGTTCTCCCAATTTTTTCAAATCATTTCACCCGATGCAATGTGATATTGCCACTAAGACTCAAGTTATTACCATGAGAAAAAGAAAATGAGGAAACATTAGTGAGTACAACTGGCAAAAAAGTGACAGGATTCTGACAGAGATAAGTTAGCGATTGACGTTAGATTTAAATTTTTGAAGATCGTAGTTAGCCGGAACTTATTCACAAATGCGTGAAATACGAAGAAAGAAACTTAGAAGTTAGGTTACGGCTAAATCTCGCTATTGCAGCAGTTATATAATGATACCTTGTTGCCAGTCTAGTACTACGCATACATTGATGAGGTGGCGGTCGCAAAGGGGAAAGCTCCTAAGCACAATCCCAATGAAATTTTTATATAAGGGGCGCTGGGAATATAAAGTCGTGATGTTGGTCAAGACCGATAACAATGCAGTTTCCTTTGTTGGATTTTGCCAAAAATGCCAAGACATATAGAAGGAGTACCAGACGAGATGGAGCCTTAATAATTAATGCACGGACAAATGATAGGTTGATAGAATCTATTAAAAAGTAATTTGTATAGTCTCAATAAAGAACGTTGACAGCGTCACATTTTACTTACGGAATTATGATTTTTGGCGATTATGCTGGTAAAAGATTGTACATATATATACACAAACATAAACATATGTGAACAGTGTGGGACTGTGCGTATGTGCGCATATATGTGTTGTGCACATACGTACGCATTTGGTCGCCGTATGCATATATTACCAGTTCCACACTGTTCAGATATGTTTATGTTTGTGTGAGCTCCGATGATTGAGCGTGCGTGTGTGTGTCTCTGCGTACGTCAATGAATGTACGTACCTCTATGTATGTTTGCGTAAGTATGAATGGCGTCCCGACTATAATTTTTCCTCACACTTCTGTAAAAATACCGATATACGCAACCATATATAAATCCAAAATTTAAAAATTAATCAGTTTGTCTGACGATCGCAAATAGCGTGAAACCCAGGGTCACAACAAACTCACATCAATCCAATTAAATATGTTGGCTATATCACTGCTATTGAGCGTTTTCCAATAAGTACCGCGTATATATAATATATAAATAATATATAAATAGTATATATATATATATATATATATATATATATATATATATATATATATATGTATATTTTCACACACACACAGACATATATATATATATATATATATATATATATATATATATATATTTTATATATATATATAGATTTATTTTAATTAACATTATTCTTCTTTCTCTCAACTTAATTTAATGCAAATTTTAATTAGTATTTCATATTTACATGATTATAGGATCGAGTAATCTTGCTCATGTTGTAAATACAAAACCCTAACATGTAGCAGAGTGGAGCAATACAAACCTCATATCCGCAACATTTTTGAGCTCTACGCCGTATTAATGCAGCCAGGTAAATATCAATAAGCAGCCTCTATATATAGCGCTTGTCACCTAGCGTAAGTTAACTAATTTAGCTTTCAAGATCTTGTAGTAAAATCGAAAGTCATGCTTCCCTCTATACTCGCGGGTATGTGTCAAATTAAACCAAAGTTACTAATTGGCTTTTATAACCTGTCGTCACATGCAATTTATTAAGCTGTTGACCTATATAATTAGCTATTGGGAGTCAAATAAATTACTGATCGAAACAGAAATAAATGTGTTTCCTGCTGACTGAACATATGAACGGTTTACAACGGACTTTCAGTATATGTCCTCAGTCAAGTTTTCATCAGTCGACACACAGTCTCCCAGGACGAAGCATTGCCGAAGGGCAAAGTTTCGTCCCGGGAGTTAGACAGATCCCAAACCCGCTTATGCGGGTTCTAAGCGAATATTTTTCACTAAGCTTACTGGCTCGGAGAAACCCACGTTAAACTAGGGCTTGTGCCACATACATTCCTCGTGGGAGACTTTTAAATATACAGTCAAGTTTTCAGTATAAATTATCACATTTACATTTATAGTGTGCGATAGGAAGTACAGATCTCAAAGCAAAAATAGTGTATACTAAATTTATGAGACACTTGTACCCCTTTCCTTCACTGACGTAAATTAATTGTATGGAATATAAGGATGATCTGAAGCGAACATAAAGAATAAGCCTATATGTGTTGCCAGCTTTTTCATTGGAGAAAAACAGTTTGAACATGACATTTGAAAAAAATATGTTGAAAGAATGTGTGTTATGTTATTGGTATCATACCTAATGTGAAAGTGACATGTCCATACATAAGATAAGAAACGGACGAAGGAATTAATAATAATAATAATAATAATAATAATAATAATAATCTCAAAAAGTGAATGGAGTACATCTTTCAGTATTTTGTAAGACTTAAGAGATGATCAAGATTTAATATAAGAAGAAGAAAAGTGATTGTTTTACAAAATTTAAAATATATAAACTGCATGTCTACCTTCTTTACATTATCTTTAAAATTGGTTACAATTATAAAAATATATAAAAAAATACATATATTTGTACAAACGTCGCTTTTCTTGAGGAAAATATATGTAATGGCAATCAATATGTCAAACCGAAGGAAAACGCAGTTAGTATGAATGGAATTTAACAAGTGAAAGTTACATAATTGTGATCATTCTCATCATATAATTTTCAAGTAGTTCATTATTTAGTAAGGTTAGTTGCTCTTTCTATAATAATAATGATATTAATAATAATAATAATTATTATTATTATTATCATTATTATTATTTAAAATAATTAATTAAATTATTATTATTATTAATAATAATATTTATTTAAATGAATATATAAAATAAATTATTAATATTGATAATAATAAATATTTAATATAATTGTGTAAAAGGCATTAAATTATTTTAATAATGATAATAAATATTTAAAAAATTATATGAAAAATTTATTAATGATAACAATAAATATTTAAAATAATTATATAAAAATAGTTAAATTATTAATAATGATAATAAATTTTAAAAAATGAAAAAATAATTACATTAATAATAATAATAAATATTCAAAATAACTATATTAAAAATAATTAAAATATTATTAATAATAATAATAAATATTTAAAGTAATTATATAAACAATGTAATTAAATTATTATTAATAATGAAAATAATTAATATTTTCGAAATTGTATGAAAAAATTAATTAAATTAATAATAATAATAACAATAATAATAAAAATAATTCAATAAAAGTGATTAAAGTAATAATAATAATTATTATTAATAATAATAATAATCATAATAATAATAATAATAATAATAAAAAGGCTGCTAATTCATTTTCAAAAACCCAAATTACTTATTTTAAAACATTAATATTTTATTATTATTATTATTATTATAATTGTTATTATTATTATTATTATTATTATTATTATTATTATTATTATTATTATTGTATTTCCTTGTTTTTTGTCAGACGAGTTGCCGCTATTTTTCTACTAGCAAACATACCGGTTTCCATTCAATCAGAAAAAAATATCATTTTGTTTAGTGCATTTAGATAAATCTACAGAAGATACGAGAATTACGTATGATTATGATAGTTACAATTCATATATTTTAGGGCAACCAGTGATTTGATCCTCGAATTTGTTTGCTCCTATCGCGCCAATAAATATAGGCTGTTTTTTTTTTAAAGACAATATATATCGCGGGATCCTTGGAATTCATTTAGATTTCAAAGATATATTTTTCTTGGCGCGGACTGGAACATCTCTCAGATGACATGTCTTTTACAGATGATTCTTCACAATTACGTCTGGACGATTTTACGAGCAGTTGGAATGCTGAAAGTCCAGACCATGATTCATGCTCCCACAAATTCGTGGGAACTTTAATGCGGGATATATCGACCAGTTTATGGACATAAGACCACTAACATTGCATTGCAATTACTCTATTGGCGCCAATCAGACACACTCAGTTATGTGTACAAATGTCTCCGAATGTTTTCCAGCTAAGCGACAGATATTTTCTGCATTATTGACCCGCGAAGCCCCGTAACTGATCGGTTACAGACTGATCCTCTCTAGTTATTGTGATGCAGAACCTTCATTTTTCTCCTTTCTACCGAGTGTCTTAATGCTGAAGTCTTTTGATGCATTTATAATATTTGTTAATCGAAAAAACATATAATTGTTTCTGTTATGCTGTTTTTTTTATGTCCAATATGCATCTTGGGAAAGAAAAATGCAAAGCTTTCGTAGAACATTCAGCAAACAATATATGCACAGTATCATAAGCCATATCGTAGCCATATATATGCCGAAAAAACTCTCAGTATTATTGTGATTTTCCAAGCGTAGCTCAGATGGGGAAGAAAGTCGAAAGTATGGGACACACAGTTAGGAACGAACTCACTTCTCAGTAGTAATTGTTTTAGCGAGGCAATCTTGCTAACTATTACACAACCTCGAGGAGCCCAAACTTTCTGTATTATATAGGTAGTGACAGTCAATACATTTTTGGACTCCTCGTAAATATATTTTTCAGTTATCTCGTACAAAAATATATCTGTACGTTTCTTAATCAATCTAAGTATTCTACTATTTCATGGATAGTTGTTTTTGGAGGCACGATGGATAGCGGCTCGGATTGAGGAATCGGAGAGACGAGTTCGAATCCCAGTCGAATCCATTACATTCACTAACGTACTAATACCCTTGGGAAAGGTATGAATCCTCTTCTTCTCATACACCCACCCCGGCTATGAGTAAATAGCTATGGGTTCTGTAGCCTTCGATGGCAACTGGTTTATCTCAGAAAGAAATGGCAACCTACTGTGTAAAAAAAAAAAATGACTCAACAGCCATGTATCTTTCGATACATGTTCGCCTACGTGTGTATCACGCATGGCACATAAATGACTGACTGAGTTTCTCTAAGACGAACATTTTTTCTTGCAGCTTTTGTTTGCCGGCCTTTGTATTTTCACATCCTTCTGAATTTTTTGAAAGAAATATTCCGATCAAATGGTACATTCATATTGATCAACAGGCAAACTCTATTTATATTGCAACTCTCATAAATCTCAATAACTCAAATTTAGCTCGAAGATTGAGTTAAATTTTTATTTTGTTTCGACGTGATTTATTAGTCTTATTGGATTTATTATAAAACAAACGTTGAAATTATTATGCATATTAAGTTAATATTAGCTTGCGTTCTCTGAAATCTAACAAAAAAACGTTTTTTTTTGTTTTTGTTTTTTTTTCCATAATATATATTGAAACACCTGTGGTGGAAAGGACATAACAAATGAAAAACAGAAAATTACTGAGTGACTTGTTGAGTGAGACTTTCTTTATATGGTGCAAGTCACAGTCATCAATTTCAAAGTGAAGTGTCTATTTATACTTGATAATGCTGCTTCTCAAATTAATAAAGTACCTGTGAATCTTTTGAACGTTTCCAGGAGAGATGATTATGGAATGACAACCACCAAGTCCCCGATCTGAATCCGATCGAAAATCTATGGTGAGTTGTGAAGATGAAATAATTTGAATGTATTAAACAGTATGGAAGCACAGAAGATATATGGGAAGCAATTTTAACCACCCTATCGAAAATTGAAACTACCGAAGTTAACAAAATCAATAGATAATAGATTGCTGGCTGGTATTGAGAAGACAGGTGACTATATAAAAATGTAAATGTGTCAAAGACTTATATATGTTTGTTATTTGTTCTATTATATGTGTAGCTTAATTCGTGATGATTTTATTATATTGTTATTGAAGTAAAATGTGGTTTTCTGGTTTTGCATAATAATTACAAATGCAGTTTTTATAATAAAAACAATAAATCTAATAAAATACATTCAATCTATATAAACATTTAAATCAAGCTTTTTGATATCTAATTCAACCGTTCAAAATTTGCCAAATTCCTCTCAAAGAAAAATCTACTTATTGCGGTCAATGTGATTAGTATAATAACATCAGGTTTACTTTCCTTGACTGTTCTGTCTTCACAGGAAAATACTTTCAAATTATTATTATAATTATTAGAAATTATATATATACACCTCTTATGCAAGTGAATTTGTTATGCTCGTGAAAGTTCACCTTACGGTGATCACTTTGAAAACTTTTTAGTTACATCAGATAATTTTGAATAGTTAGCGAAAATGCTAAGTTTTTTGATGCTTTAGTATTTTTAAGACTGTAACGCACGGACTTCTAACTCACGTTCTTTGTAACTCACGTAAGCACAAGATGACTTATAATAAGATTAATTATATTATTGACTTGTAAATCATTATATTCATTATGAATTTAACATCATAGGAAATACTTAGAAATAGCCAAGTATCAACATTACTTCATAAAAGCCACCCGTAAACAAAGCAACATCAATCTAGACGAAAAAACTGGGCGAAAGGATATTACTTTTAGTTTAAGAAAACCAATTAACAATGGCGTTCATTGAAGCAAACAAATACTGAAATTTAAATACAAGAGCGAATATCAGATGACCGGATTATGCTAGAAAGACAACCCGAGATAACCAACGAATAATGTAATGATCTGTTTGTACAACCAAAACAGTTGTGCAAGAAACTTAATAAATATCATAGGAATATCGATCATTGAATTTTGCATTATATTGGTGAGGCTCAATCTCTTAGTAAGTTCATCAGAACGTGAATTATTCCAACTCGAATGAGCATCTTATCGGAATCAAATTGATCACTGTTTATTTCATCACAGGCTCACCTGTTTTTCACCGGTCACAATCAGGAAAATAACAGAGTGAGCTGAATGAAATCACCTGAACAAACTTTATATATATTTCCTACAAGAATCATAGAATTATCTTTATTAAATAAGTCATATTTCTACCGACACAAATTTTTGTTATGAGTGACGATTAGAGTAGTTAAAATATTTATTATGTCTTTACATCTAATTAAATATATAAAATTAATCCTACATTTCAATCATCACTGTTCATAACATATCCTATGTTGAATGTCAGGTGAAGTCCGTTTATTGGCAGTCAGTCCTACAGTCATTCAGCTTCCAGGAGTTAAAACGAGTAGGACTTTTTTTCGTTTTTTTTAGCACGGGTAAAGGCCAAATCTTCACCCCAACACAACTTTTACACGGTGCAACTTAGGTACCCATGGCATCGTTTCATTTGGGTGCTTTTCTTTTCCAGACATAGAAAATTTTCATTTTGTGCTAAATTTCCTCTATAGCGAAATAGCAGATAAATTTTCCCTACCCGAATCAGTTATGTAGCACGCGTGATACACGCATAGGCGATCATGTTTCATTCGATACATGACTGACAAGACAGATTTTTTGCCATAGGTTGCCATATCTTTCTGCGTAGAAAAGATGCCATCCAAGGAGGAAGAAGAATAGGATCCATACCATTCTAGTGGATTCGACTGGAATTCGAATTCAGCTCTCAGATTCCTCAATCCGAGCCGCTATCCGTTCCTCTACCGTGCCTCCTCTGGTGCCCACTCGAATCTGGAATCAAAAATAAGGCTTATGCAGAATTACAAAAGAATATGCAGAAGACACAATTATCGTTGGGCATTATTACACAGAGAGTCCACTTTTCTTTTCGCTCTGCTTGTTGTGTAGATATGTATTATATCTTCTCTGCGCGAGACAAATGTATATACGTATATATATATAAATTTGTAGATGAATTACCGGTATAAAAATCTCTCGGGGAACAAAGCGTGTTTGCCATTCTTTATCCTTTCAGTAATTCGGCCCCATTTATGAAATACGGTTTTATTACATCATATATATAATAATGACCATAACCTCAGAATTGGAAATGGGATTATAATTTCCTTATGTTATAGGTCTTGAAGGGGAAAGATCTCAGCGTGCGGCACCTTTGGAATATGTCTGAAAACCATACCACTTGTTGTCCCAAGCCTTGTGAGTAAAATTGTGTAGACGGAACACTTGGAGCAGTCGATGGTTGTGGTAGCACGAAGTCACAAGACGTCGTGACCGAAGGTTTTAGTGTGCTGGTGTTGTCCAGATTGTGGATCATTCTAGATGACACGCTTTCTCCCAGGAACTGTAACTAAGGTCTGCTCAGCATAGTTACAGTGTAAAGCATAGACTGGCTCTGTGGGTTTTGAACAAACACAAATGTGCCAGATTGAGAGTGTGCAGTAGGGATTGGCTAGCCGCTCTAGTAGTCGGGTATCCTCTCAATACGAGAGGCCTGCTAAATATATATATATATATATATATATATATATATATATATATATATATATATATATATATATGAAAATGTCATAAAGGAATAAAATGTGTTTATTATATGTGAAATAAGGAAGACAATAAAATATTGCATATCAGAGTATAGCCCTACATCAAATTAATTTTCGATTTATTATTTAATTCTCTAATAGAAATGAACATCTGGTAATGTTTTAGGTCTGAAAAGACTGCTAGCCCTGTGCAAAATTTCTATTTTCGTACATTTTGCAATGTTAGTGCATCAGAATTTTCGTGAAAAAAGATTAAGATAGTTTGAGAATTACATGACTTACACAAAACATACAATGAGTAAAAGGAGAAAAAATCAGTTTCCTTTCATTGTTAGACACGCCTTCAATAATATCTCACTTGACAGATCCTTACAATCACAGGAAAAAATAAAAAGTTTCCTTCTTCAAAACGTCGTTAAACTTACATACATACATAAACATCTGGGTATGATTATATATATATATATATATATATATATATATATATATATATATATATATATATATATATATATAAAAACATTGACACATACATTCATATCTATAACTTTTTTCGAACACAAGGATTTTTGGGAGATAATACAATATCGTCCACTCAAGATGTAATAATTGAATGGCATACATGTCTTTTTACCATTTGATATTAGATGTAGCAACATTAATATAATAGGTCATGCATTTATATAGTTGTTTTTGAATAAGTCGTACCTACCTAACACACACAGACGCATACACCTGCATGCATCTATATACATTTGTGTGTGTGTTCATATATCTATATATATATATATATATATATATATATATATATATATATATATATATATATATATATATGAAAATAGAACGGAAGATTGCAGTTTGGATGAATCCGATTTTGCGAGCGTTTACGATGGAAAGATTGCTTTCTGAGATAGGCATGAGTAAACCTTTTAGACACGCCAAGATTTTTTCATTTTTATTTTTTTAAATTTGTTTTTGTCATTTTATTTCGGTTGATATTATTTTTGCTGACATCTAAATGCATTTGCACTTTGCAGAATGATGTTTACTTTAAAATTTTATCTATTTCATTTTTTTTCTTCTTTGAATAATTCAACGTCTATATCGTTGGTAAAAGCAGCGACAATTCAATGCGAAAAATGCATCCCAAAAAATCTATTCCACAACAGAAACACGTAGTCGGCGAATAGAAAACCTATCGAAAAGAGTCTTTAAATTTTCTTCCGTTATATTTTTTTGCAACCTTCAATATTCCTGCATAAAATCGGTTCTTGAATGATGTATGTATGCACTACTATATATATATATATATATATATATATATATATATATATATATATATATATATACAAATATACGAACACACATACATATATATATATATATATATAAAAAAAGTTTCAAATTGAAAATTATAATGTTTTATTTTATGAAAGTATTTATTTATTTATATATATATTTGATATTTCAAATTGTCCTCAATTTTTCATCAGAAATAACTGTTTGTTACAAATAAATTAAAATTACAATTTTAATTTTACAATTATATATATATATAATATATATATATATATACAATTTTGTGACATATGCTCCTTGTTTACCCGTGTTTCCTTATTTCAGACAATTGAGATTTATTGCGATATGTTGTACCGGATTTTCGTGAGGGTGTCTTTGTTGATCTCATGAAGTTCGCCACCTCGTTCCTTAATAATATTGTTATCGGTAGATTGACGGTGTAGCGATGGGTTCGCCTTTCGGTCCTGCTTTAGCTAATATTTTCGTCAGCTTACACGAGGCTTCTTTATTTTCTCGTATTGATCGTCCTCTTATGTATCATAGTTATGTAGACAATTGTTGTTGCTTCTTCAGTAATGAGGCTGAAGCCGATTTATTTCTCATCGTATAAAACTCTGTCCATCCCTCGCTTAAGTTAACCGTGGTAAAGAAGTCTAATTGTTCTCTTTGCTTTCTGGATGCCCTTGTCCATAGGACCAATGACAAATTTTTGACTTCTGTTTTTAGGAAGGCTACTTTTTCGGGACTTTATAGACGTTGAGATTCTTTTGTCCCCGACAACTTAAGATATTGATTAAGACCCTAACTCAAAGGGCTCTCATGATCTGTTCCGAAGGTTTTCTCTGCATTGAAAGTGATTTTTATTAAGATGACACTTTGAAAACATGGATATCCTTTGGATGTTTTGGATGCTGTTATTCGTGATGTCATCAATAATTTTAAAGAATGTCCTGTCTATTTGCGTCTTCCATTTATTTATTCATTAGTCATCTTTAATTAATTTACATTTCTATTCTTTTATTTAGGGTGAGTCTTTAGATAGACGAATTTCGTTTGCGATCAACAATTGTTATTTTGCTTCTAATGTTCGAGTAATATTTATTACTCAATTTGTTCTTTCTTCCATTCGTAAGTATATCCTCTCTCCCCCATCATGTTAAATCAGTTAATTACAAATATGAATGTAGTTGCGGACTCGTCTACATAGAGAGGCCTTCTCAACGTTTGGATTTTAAGATAAAGCAGCATTTACCTACCAGCATTTTGAATAGCAGGATTTGTATTACTGACTTTAGTGTAGACCGTTTTTTTAATTCTATCTATCTTTCTGTCATCTCAAGGTTCTGGAGTCCTTATATATCAGATCCCGCAATCCTTCCCTCTCTGAACAGAGGGATTGTTTCTTTTGTCTGAATATTATTTGTCTCTAGTTTTCATTGAATTTTTTTTTCACCCATTCATTAGTCATCTTTAATTACTTTACATATCTATTCTTTTATTTCCCAGGATTAAGCTTGAAAAGACTGGGACGAAACTGGTTCGTTTACCTACCAATTACCCGATGAATGTTATGACCCTTGTTGTTTAAAAAATATAAACTGTATAGCGTCTTTCTTTAATACGCAAATACTTTCAACAGTACATTCATTCTATCATTAACTTTACCAATTTACTTTTTGTATTAATGATTCCTTGTAATATAGACTGAACTGCACCACATATTTGATTTAAAAGAACTGGTCCGACGTACAAGTTTTCGGGATAACAACTTGGACATTACTCTATTTATTGAAGTATTTAATTCATGCCACATTGACTGATAAACACCTACAAAAAAAAATTAGCTAAGTGAAAAATTTAATATTTGTATTAATCATATATATATATATATATATATATATATATATATATATTCAATATTATTCGGTCTTCTTTCGGCAAAATATCTCTTTATATTGACCCTTTCAAATATGGATTTAGCTAGGCGTTAATCTTCCCTACGGATGTGCTTAGCAGAAGATATGTTTGCTTTTATATAAATAATCATCAGTTAGAAATAAACATTTCAACTGACATATGTCCACTTAAAGATTTGATTAAAATAAGCAAAAAAATAAAAAATAACATCTAGATCAACGTCACACCATGTCAACTTCAATCGTGTCGATTTGCGCAGTGACCAAATCTTCCATGACATTTAGGTTTGAATGTTAAAGTGACGGGAAAACACCCCCGACAAAAAAAAAAAAACATCGTTAGAAATTTAAATAAATCAAAAGATGAAAAATGATTCTGACAGACACATACAGATGACTACATGCTTTCCATATTTGTTGATTTTTTATTCTTTAGAATGACACCGTATAATAAATCACGCAAATAAACAGAGGCTGTAAAATTTAGAAATGGAAATAAATAGATTACTTTTAATTTGATGCCTTCATTTTTTTTTTTTTACTTCGAATGATTTCCCTGAATAATATGTAGGATACTTTCATTGTCTATGGAGAATTAAAATCTAGAAATATATCTCCAGTTTGGGTAATATGAGAAGACATTTAAAATTTACAGAGACGAAAATCCCATACACATATAATAACTTAAAAAGGATAGATAATAAAAAGCACGCGGGATGTTTTAAAAACAGCACTGTTTTTGGAATAGTGTTTTTCAAGTTGAAAGAGCGAACCTCTTTTAAACTAATAACATGATACCTGAACGGATATTGCAGACACACACAAACATATAGTGATTTCCTAAGACAAAGCTTAGATGTGGCACAATGCCGAAAGTATGGGGCACCCAGTGAGGATCGAAGTAACTGCTCAGTCGTAATATCTAGCAAGACAAGCTTTATAACCATCACACCGCGTCGAGGTGCCCAAAGTGATTTTCCAAGCGTAGCTTAGATATGGCACAAGACCGAATATATTGGTGCAATACAGTTTCAACATCATTAAATTCTGTTTTGTGCTTTTAAGTCGGTGGTATTTAACACCAGACGCACATATTTGTAGTATTCTTATCTTATTTTTCCTTCGTTTCGGCATCTCTTTCCCTGATTTCTACGTATTTATAGGCTTCTTCGTGTTCCAGTTTCATAAATATTTATAACAAAGTCTAGATCTGTTGAATGTGTTTCTGTAATTCTCCCTTTCCTGAATGTTACCTTTGCACATTTTTCTAATCTTAAATCCATATCGATATCATCACTGAATGATTTTACAGTGGAATACAGAGATTAAAGAGAGACAGAACGTGCGACAGTAAATCTCCTTAAAAGATACTTCATCGAATATTTTAAACAATTGGAAGTGGCAGTACCTTTGGTGTAATTTAGATATAATGCGTTTTAAACAAGTTTCAGCGATATTTAAAGGAATTTAGTCTCACCGAGGAGACTGACAGTTCCAATTCCTTAAGGATCCAAGAGTATTGCACACTGTCAATGGCTTTACGGTAATCTACGCTGTGCTCAGATTTCTACCTATATCCCTGCAATTTTCCTTCGACATCACTACTATTTCAGAGAAAGTATAATATTTTTTATCGAGAAATTTCTAAGTATATTTCGTCAGGACCGACGAGAAATATTTCTATGTATTTGACAGACATGTTATCGGCCTCTAATAGGTTGGGACATCTGATACACCCAGTTTTGGTAGGAAATATTTAATATCTTCTGTGATCAATACTGGAATTCGGGTTATTATTTAGCACATAGTCTGTGCAAGTATTTCATGGATTGATGGTCGATGATAGACAGAAGTTGGGTAACTTTCCATTTTTTTGGGGGGTGGATTTCCATTATTGAGATTTGGCTAGAGCTTGGCTATCATTATTCTTGGTTATATTTTTCCATTCTTTTACAGGTCTATCCTTCATTCATTCTTCTCGTTTGAAGAATTCTGCAATGGTATTATATTCGTTTATGTTGCTTCAAATATTCTCCCAAAATTTCTGCACTTCTTCAATAGATGGTAGCAATTTAACTTCTGTTAAACAATTCGAGGGCTCCAACTACAACGGGGATTGTTGATGCCCCCCTCTACCACATTTTTGAGATTTCGATTTCAAGGACCTTGTATTTTTATTGCTTTTTAAATATCTTCAATGACACATTGCAGTCTGCAAGTACTGCCATATCAATAAGGAGGCGCATTTTTGTGCGATCTCTAAAAATAATGTCTTCTTCTTCTTCTTTTTCTTCTTCTTCTTCTTCTTCTTCTTCTTCTTCTTATTATTATTATTATTATTATTATTTACATTTTGAGAGACATTTTCTACGTGTGCAAGTGTCTATAACACATAAACTGAAAAACGAACATTGCTAGAAGAATTAATTATACGAATCACATTCTACCAACAATAAAATTATATCGAATTCCGGAATAATAAAGGTATTTTTAGGAATAATAAAAACAATAATAATAATAATAATAATAATAATAATAATAATAATAATAATAATAATTATTATTATTATTATTATTATTATTATTATTATTATTATTATTATTATAGACACTTACTGACGTGGAAAATGTCTCACAAAAAGAAACAATAAAAAACATATATTGATTCCACAACCACAATATTATCGAACCGTTTGGATATGCCATTTATATGATAATAGCTCAATTAAGTAATATCTGCAACCAGCACAAGGGAAAAGCACGACAAGAAACCTTACAAATGCTTACTGATAAAAACAAATTTTGCTAAAAACATAAATGGTAAAAATGACTAAAAACTAGAAAGAGGAAGCATAAAAGTACCAACCCACTAGCAATCAAAGGATAAGAAAACGAGAAAGAAATATACTAAATACATTTCAATAATTATCCGAAAGAAACTGACATGAAATATGACGTAAGGTTGCGGAAACGCACGCGATATAAAAAACTGACGTCATAGTTAAAAAAATAACTATTTATTTTATAATGATTAGCATTACACGAAATTAACAATACATTGGAGAATTTATATCGAAAAATATAACCAAACCCAACAAAAGAATCCTTAATATCGGGAAAATAATTTCAAAAGTACATGATAAATAATTTGGCTGCGAATTCTAAAGTTTTATATTAAATGTGTCTTATGACTGGTGTAATTATAACATACAGTAAATAATTACATACAATGTTATATATACCTCATAAATTTATATATATATATATATATATATATATATATATATATATATATATATATATATATATATATATATACCGATGTTAGATATATTTACAGCTACAGATTCAAACTATAGCGTCGATAATGAATTCAAAACCACTTGGCGACTGTAATTTTCACCACTTTAGCGACCATTTATGCCTAGCTGGTCGCTTAATTTTTGCTCTTTGTCTCTATATCTCACTCTCTCTATCTCCCCACTCTCTCGATATATATATATATATATATATATATATATATATATTGAGAAGCCACGTATACTTTCTTAATATGTATATATAGAAAAAGTTGTAAATTAAAATAATAATAAAGTTTTTTTATGAAAGTATTTATATATATATATATATATATATATATATATATATATATATATTTGATATTTCAGATTGACCTTAATCTTTCTTCAGAAATAACTGTTTGTTACAAATAAATTAAAATTACTGTTTGTTTCCAAGTATGCACATTCTAGAAATGAAGATACTAGACAATTCAGAATATAAACCATCACATTACTTCAGATATATTGATGACATTTTCTTACTATGGACTCATGGATCACAAAAAATTAAAAAAAATTTTTTTCACTTTCTTCAACAACTTCCACAATACAATTAAATTCACCATGTAGCACCCATACACATCCGTCCCTTTCTTAGACGTTATGATAAAATTAAACAAACATACACTTTCTACCAGTCTATGCAACAAGCCCACAAACTAACATAAATTCCTGCACTTTAACAGCTGTCTTCCCTTGAATTAAAAAAAAATCTATTGTATACAGCTCATTTATAAGAATCAAACGCATATTCTCAGACCGTCTAGATTTTCTATACAACATTAATAACTTAACAAAACAATTCCTAACTTTAAATACCCAATAAAAATAATAAAAGAAACATTAAATAAAACTATCCACATAAATCGTAACACACTTCTCACCTGCAAGAAAAGTAAAAACAACAATCGGATTCCCATGGTTTTTAACCACAATCAATATCCCCACACACTTATTCACAATTTTAAAAAAGGATTACAAGAACCTCCAGTTAGACAAAAAGATCAAAGACATTTTCGATAAACCACCCATAAATGCAAAGAAACAATCACCTAACCTATCAGCTATCCTCATCTCTACCAGATATCTAAACAATACAATCCAATCAGGAAATTACAAATATAACAAACCTCGTTGCTTAGTTTGCAAACACTTAATAATACATAATGTCTTTTCTGTACCCAACACCAATATCAAGATACACCCACCTCACCTCACCTGTGATAGCCATAACATAATCTACTATTTATTCTGCACCTTATGTCCTAGTCGTGGATATATTGGTGAATCTGGAAATAATTTTAGATTTCGCGTCAAAAATCATAAACAAACCATACGTCAAAATAATCCTTATTCCCCCATTGATGAACACTTTAATCAATCAGGACACTCATTAGAAAACTGTAAATGTTTATTGATTCTGATTTCAGTTCCACATACACACGCAGAAGAAAAAGAAAAATGCTGGATTTTAAAATTAAATACATATAAACTAGGGTTAAATAAAGATTTGGGTATTTTAAATCTTTATAGGCATTTCAATAGTTAAACATTTTTTTAGATATAGTTATTTTTTAAAAAAATTTTAAACAACATCTAAAATATTATTACAGTTAGATTTACATTAGGAATATTCGAACACAGTGGCGTTCCATATCACATGACGTCCGCGTCTCGCGACGGACGCTACTTGTAAACGTAGAGTAATTTTAATTTCTTTGTAACAAACATTTATTTCTGAAGAAAGTTTGAGGTCAATCCGAAATATCAAATGTATATATGAATAAATAAATACTTTCATAAAAAAAAAAACATTATTATTTTATTTTTAATTTGCAACTTTATATATATATATATATATATATATATATATATATATATATATATATATATATATATATATATATCGTAGTTGGTGTCAGATATTTTTTTTCAAAATCAAAGCGCAAAATATCGTACTCACCATATGTTATTTGTATCCCCTGTAGACCAATGTTAGACAACAATCACTACATGAGGCTCTGGTTTATTTTACACCAGATTGCCACTTTTAAATGGACAAATAACATTCTTCTTCTTCTTCTTCTTATTATTATTATTATTATCGTTGTTAAAATTACGAAGGTGGGCTGAAAATTTCATAAGCTGACTATAAAGGAGTGATGCTTGAGATTTGAAATCTTTCAGTCAATTAATTTCAGCCCGTCCTATTAATAAATGCATTGTTTATTTCTAGTTTAACTGACAACTGACTCAGCAAAAATATTGTTTATCCTGTTCAACAATAATTTCATCAACAGCAGATGATGTCGCTTGCCCAAACTGATGAACCCAATAGTCGTACTTGGTTAGAAAACGTTTAAGGAAACCATCTGGATCCGACTAAAAATATTGTCAGATTTTTCCGTGATGGGATCAGTCTCGGGTTCTCTTGGTTAGATGTATCGGCCACTAAGCAGAAACCTTCGGCAGTGCCAAGTTCATTTGGCAGATTAATCTCAGCTCTCTGATTTAATATGCTAATAGCATCGATTGTCTAATTTATAGTCAATTGCCGGTCATCCATCACCATGTGGTGAACAGGATCAATGTTTTCCTCGATACTGTCAGGTGCAGGACCTTCAGACATTAAATTATCTTCTATACCATCCCTTCCACTCCTAAATTCCACTGCTCACTCATGTACTATTGATAAAGCCTGGAGCGTCGTTCCTTAATACAGAAACCATGTGAGCACGAAATACTTTTGGCGGCTCAGCCCTTTTTTGTGCACTTGCTTGATAACAATACGATGAAAAATTTAAAGTCGCTACTAGTTACTTTTGAATCCTTCTTTGAACAGTCCAATATAAATTTACCTGGAGAGAAATGAGGCAGGTATTAATAAGAAGTGTTTAAGATTAGGCATACAAGGATTCAGAGCGCTACCATCACCCCTACATTGTCAGCCTATGTATTTTTCCGCCCACTCTTGTGTGTGCATATTATGTACACATAAGGTAATCACGTCGCAATATCTTGAGCCAGGCGATGATGTAAAACGTTCACATATTCATTAAAAAAATCCAGTTATCTATTACTTGAAAACGCATTAATCATTTAGTTGTAGTCGGTCAATGTTAACCCTTAATTTATTTAGTAATATTCATGCTCTCTCTTTAAATATGGCATTTATATATTTTCCTCTGGTGTGTCTCTCTAGCATACTCCATTAACTATTGCTTACATTTTTTCTTTTACTTCAAATTATATAATTATTTTACCCCATGCAAAGCAGTAAAGCCACTAAAACAAAGGAGTTTATTGGGTGTGAAAGAATAAGAAAAAAAGAAATATTAAGGAGCGAAAACAATAGAAAAATCGAGAAGACTGTGGATAACAATTGCTATTGCATTTGAAGATCAAAGCTGGCTGAAATACAAGGAATCAGAAGTGCGAGAATATAAAATGTTAACGTAGAACTTACGGTTACATCTAGTCAATAAATGAATATATATTTGTCAACATGATAAGGGAGTAACACAGTAAACAGTTTGCTATGAGTTTATTTAATTCTTTAGTTTTATCGTTTTATTACTTTGCGTGTATTTAGTTTTCATTAATAAAAAGAAACAGACGCCTTTCTTATAAGAACCATTAGATTTAATTACATAAATAAAAATGGCTGTGAAATTTTAAAAATATTATTGTGGTTTTTAAAACATTTGAAAAATATGCCCTTCTCTATTTATTCGTTAATACATATTTTATAATCATCTCTTTCAATCAATGTCTTTTCAAAAACAAAATTTCTTCCGAGTCCTCTTTGTTCTCGTATGACTTTGCCCATCCGCTATGTTTTCTTATCTTTATTACTTATGTTTTTCTTTGTACTCTAATTTGAATATTACAGCAACCTATCGTAGCTCCCGTATCAGCATTACTTATGTTTTTCTTTGTACTCTAATTTGAATATTACAGCAACCTATCGTAGCTCCCGTATCAGCTTCACCTTGTTCCATGCTCGAAGAAATAACCCGTAAATAATAGAAGCAACGATGTTTATCTTCGCGATTACTTGTGATTACCTTCAAAACAAAAACAAAAATTTCCTAACGTATGAAAAGTATGAAAATATCCACATTAAAAGAGTCCCATCAGCTTTATTCATTCGCTAATCCTAACCTCAGCCTCCTCTAAAAGCGCAACATATCCATCTATTTCGTTTCATCATGCCTCGGGTGTGTGTAAAGAAACAAGAATGGATTTTGCATCTGTATAAGCTCGACGTGTGCGTATAAATCTACAAGTGAGTAAGTTGAAACGAGTCTTTGTTTATATGAACATAAATATGTGCAACAAATCCATATAAGATTCATGACGTTTGATGAAAATATATCGAAAAAATTCCTCAAAATGATACAACGCATCACAAGCGTCTTGAATATAAAGCTTATTTCCATGAATAAGACGACGTTGTCAAAATGAATTTATCTGATTGTTCGGAACGCAAATTTTGCTTACCTGGTCTCCACTGGCTATTGTCAGCTAAAAATTACTGAATTAATTCATTTCCCGACTAAACGATGAGACACTGATAACATTGACTGAATCTTAATTGAATCTCGTTTTCCGGAATAGTTTTCCATTACATCCACTAACGTTATTCGCAAGTCGTATGTAAAAAAAAAACAACAAAAAAAAACAACAAAAAAAAAAGGTTCACACCCAATAATAACCCTCTGAAGTATTTTTCGTTTTGGTTTGTCTTGCTTTACGGGATATCAACCTCAATGTGTTATTTAATGCCGACAAGATGTTTAATGCTCGTAATATTTTTTATTGAAAAATTTATTCCTGGTATTAAAATTTATTTTTACTATTTCAGTGTTCTAGCCCAGTTTTTTTTTGCGGGGGGGGGTTACAATTTGTCCATAACTGGACCCCATCATGTGCTACAACCCTGGGGCAGGGCAGATCTGCGAACACCGACAATTAAGAGGTGATTTTCACACTCCTCAATGGCTCCTGATCAGAGGCCTTGCTGTTGGATGTAGTTTATCGTCATACTCAGGACGGGATTAATTTTTTATCCAAAAGATAAGATGAGAAGAAACATCATGACGACGGTGTTTCTTGTCATCGGTTACGATTCGGGGCATCCAAGCTTACACCACCTCGAATTCCTAAGCTACTAGTTACTGACCAAGCTCAACGTTGCTTATCATCGGATATCGGACGAAATCGGTGTTGCGACGTTATATGACCGTAAGCCGAGAAAAATGTAATCATCTGAATGCTTTTTCAATTAAAGAAACTACACACATTCTAATATTTCATCTCAGACAAGCGTTTTGAGAATTTAAAAAAAAATACAAGCTCAGCATTCAATTATTTTTTTTAATTAGTTCAATTCATTCTTGTTAATTTCTTCGTTGTCTTCAGATAAAAAAAAAAATGATTTAATAGAGCTTGATTAAGCCAGTTAACAAACGTGAACCATGCTTCAATAGGAAATACATTTTTACTTGGCCAGCACAAACACATCTATGTTTTATTCAGCTTCGGGAGATAGCGACTGAAAAACGACAAATATAAACTGAGCAAAACTTTAAATAAGTAAGGGATGTCATTTAATATGTAAAATTTATTTCAGAAAATTATTTTATTTCTTCCTTGATAATCCAGATATTCATTTATCCGGAACTTCAACTTATCCGCTCATATCTTTTCATCATCTGTCCCGCAGTGTCCGGATAATTGAAGAATACTACTGTTACACTTCCTCTGAGAATGCCAGTTTTCGCCAAGATATGATTCCATCTTTTGCACTGACACCATTCAAGGTAAGGGAAAACAAACCCACCACGAGTTTGTTAAAAAAATAAAAGATTGTATAAACTCCTTTTATTGTATTTTGTTATTTCTTCCTTCATTTTTGGTTATGCACTCAATAGAATTTAACAGAGCATAATCACCGGCGTATTTTTTTTCAAAGAATAATCACACAACACACGTTTTTCTCTTTTTTTCCACTCGTAACTGTTTATCTGTTTTCCGTGTCTATACGCATCATTTGTGTTCTTTTAAATTATTTGGTTGGTCGCTGTTTACCGATTACACTATTTTACTTGACACTCGCAGCAAGATCCTCACGTTTCATGGTTAATATGTTCCTACTTCTGTTCCTTCTTTAATATAACAGATTTATATAAAATAGTTTCTTTCTTGAGAGTTTCAAGTGCACACAAATGAGTGATATTAGAGGAGATGAACTCTAAGTGAAAAATGTTCCTATATTTTTTTTCTTTTTCGTGTATCCAAGAAATTATGTCGGCATATCTTGAGGAATTTTTGTAATTTTATATTTCTTCTATCTACAGTGCTGTTCGATAAAAGTGACTCACCTGATTTTTTTTTTACTAAATATTCTTTTCTCCGATGGAAAGAAATTTGAGCTAAATTCAAAGGATAAGGGATCTGAAATCCGAAGAAGAAGCTTTGAAAGCTCTTTGAATTTAGCAGTAAGTACTGTCAAGCATCCGTTCAGTATAATATTCTGGGGATGCTTTTCTTTTCATGGAACTGGTTTCTTAAAACCTATTGAAAAGACCCTCAGGAGCGAGCAGTACAAGGGGATTTTAGAGTCTTGTCTGCTCCCTTCTGCTGAAAGGGTGTAAATCGACCCCACCAAGCTCATTTTTATGCAGGATAATGCTCCCTGTCACAAATCAAAATTGATGAAGGAATACTTTGATGAGAAGCCGGTGAGGGTTATGACATGGCCGCCCCAATCTCCTGACCTCAACCCCATAGAAAACTTATGGAGCATTATAAAGTACAGGCTCTCGAGAAAGCAATTGAGCAACAAAAAGGATTTGATTGTGAATTTCATATCCGAATGGATTTCAATGCTGGGAGATGAGATTTGCCAGAACCTAATCAAGTCAATGACAAAAAGGGTTGAAAAGATTATTCAAAATAAAGGAGGACCCATAGATTATTAAATATTTCGAACTATATTACCTATTATAAATAAATTATATCTCTATTATTCTTTATTTAAAGCTGTTCGGTTATGCTTCTATTGATTACTAGTTGCAGGAAATAATTGAGTCACTTTATTTCACAGAGTTTTTCCCTAAATGTAATTTATAACCAAAATTATAATTATCAATAGAATACCTTAGGGTGAGTAAACTTTTTTACTAGGTGGTCGGGAAGGGGTCTTTATATTAGTAAGATTAAAAATTAGTTTAACCCTCAAAGCAATAGGCGAAAAAAATTTAAGTGAAAAAATATCAGGTGTGTCACTTTTATCGAACAACACTGTATATAGCTGAAATGATTTATTGTAACTATTTACACAATTTATATTATTTTCCTGATATTTACCGCCATGTTCATGTCATTTCGGCCAGTGTAAGCTCCTTCCTTCAAGTGATACGCGTGTGAATTTCAAACTGAACCCTTTATTTAGTCCACGGGGGAAGATTTTCTAGATATCTCATTTTCATCTAATTCTCATTAGTAACTCAGCTCTCCCAGTTTTTGTTGGCTATTTATTGACCGCACACAACTTTAGATCAATTCAAATTTGGATTGCTTCAACTGATGCTTTTATCCTCTAAGATATATGTCCTTAGTGAGACGCGTGGGGTAAATTAAGATTTTGGCTCGAAAATCCAACGTATACAAACGGAACAGAGTCGGGGGTGGGTACAACGACCGAAACCCCATAGTTATGACAATAAGGACGAGGACAACAGTTCGAACAATGTAGTGTTTTTAATTTTCTGTCGGTCCACGAGACTTCGAACTTACTCCTTACATAGTCATTTTTTTATGCTCCTAGTAAGAGATGAGGGCGAACATTATTAAGTATTTATTCTCAAACAGCTGGATAATTTTACTTGCCTCAGCAAGGTATATCCAAGTCTCACACCCTCAGAGAAGGATAAATACGACCAGCCATTTGAAGATCTTGAACTTGGAATGAAAACTGATGTTTCTCTTCAATATCCTTTCCGGTCTAGCTGCAATTATATATTGTATCAATTCTGAAACTCCAGTGAACAATTTTGCATAAACATTAAGCAACTTAAAATTGTCGTGTATTTTTTTCCTTTACTTCCAGTATCATTATGCAAAAAAAAAAAAAAACAACAAAAAAAAAACAGACGAACAATACTGTAAACATCTATATTCATATATCTTGTGATTATCTACTTTTAAATCCATGACATTTTTATCATCTACGATGTTGTTGAATTTTTTCTATCAAACTGCTGTTATGTTGCAAGTTCCATTGCACACTGTATTATTATATATTGTGATTCATAATAGATTTTTTGTTTGGGTACATTTCATTTTGGAGTCTTAATAATAATCATTCATCCCGTCCGAAAGGTTAATAAGGTTCATAAGGTTAAAAGCAAACGATCAAATACTGGTAGAGTAACGGTTATCTATACAGAATATGGAATTGGGGAACTACTATTTTATCATGCCTCTGAAAGCTCTTTTGAAAATGTTACTCAATTTTGGACATCGTGATTCTTTACCATTATCTATTCAGATTTTTAAAAAAAATGTTTCATCTTTGTTCTGTTCTCTATCTATACTTTCTCCTTGAGATGTTGTTTAAAACTGTGTTACAATTAATATAGGGGAAATATGAATGAGACGAATGAAAACAAAATATGAAATATGAATGAGACGAATGAAAACAAAATATGAAATATGAATGAGACGAATGAAAACAAAATATGAAATATGAATGAGACGAATGAAAACAAAATATAAAATATGAATGAGACGAATGAAAACAAAATATAAAATATGAATGAGACGAATGAAAACAAAATATGAAATATGAATGAGACGAATGAAAACAAAATATGAAATATGAATGAGACGAATGAAAACAAAATATAAAATATGAATGAGACGAATGAAAACAAAATATGAAATATGAATGAGACGAATGAAAACAAAACATATTTAGTTTACACATAATTTTGTGATGTGGAAACAACGAAAATATTTTTTTACTCAAAAAATACTCTGATGTCTACAGACTTCATTAACAACTAATGAACCTTAATTGTATTTTTGATGTGCGGTTATAAAATACATTATATCGGAAACAAAAAAAAAACTTGTCCTACATATAAAAGGTTACATTAACCTCAATAGCGCGTTCTAAATTATAATATAAATTTAGATGAAGGATATATGTACAAAATAATGATTTAATCTGTAAGAAAGTCTATTTTAATTTCGATGTTATTTATCTGTACAATTTCTGAAAATCCCCTCCTAATTGACATTGGCAGTATTTTATAAATGGCAAACGATTTATTTCAAAATAGTTAAAAATAAATCAAAAATATATTTCCAGATTTATACGCATATAATTCAAATTGAACATAGAATCTTTAAATTCATAGGCATCATCTGTCTTCACATTCATTACATCGAGTAATTTGCCTGTAATTAACTTTTCGTTTTCCTCACTATGTTCTGGAAGTGTATGGCAAAATTTTGACTGTAATCATACCTAGTACTAACCTGTGAGTAACATTGATTACAGCGTAGGAATTAGTTCATCTTCTTTAATATTCTTTTTGGTTGAAATATGGATTTAATTACGTTACCAAGACAGAGAAAGGCCAGTGTATAATTCCAAATATTTAGTTTAACGTGAGAAGGCCAGGCCGTAGAAAATACTCTTTCGAACGTGTTCCACGTAAATTTCTTCCTGAAAGAAACTCTGCTCAATAAGCGGGATGACGGCTAATTTTTATTTTTATTAACCATAATGACATGTTTTAAGTCCTTCTTATTATGTTTAGAATATTTTCATAAGTACATCTTTAAGGTATATAAATATATCAGGAATAAAATGTGTGAAATCTCAGCAAGCATTACAGACATTAGAGACAAAGTTACTGAGATAAGGTTGATCTTACGGTCATTGTCGTCACTGCCAAAATATTCATATTAACTACCATAGAAAATGATAAAATAACCAGCATGATCATCGACCTGTTGTATGGATGATTACAGATTTGTTTATAGTTGAATCATGTTTCCTAGAAGATTGACGTATAAAAGAGATCGATTTGACATATAGACTGAGGTACAAAACTAGTTACCGTTTGGTCATAGATTTTAATATAAACAAGACCAATGTTTGCATATGAATAAAGTATGAACCAGACCAGTTTTATGTATAAGAGCAAGTATAAGCACAAGCAATATTTACCTATAGAGTCAGTGTGAACACGATAGATATATACATATCTTATCAAGTATACTCAAATACATATTTTGATACAATAACCGAACAAATTTTATGTCGTAAAATCAATCTACCTACGAACAAATCTTATATTTTTCACAATGTGTAAAAGAAAATGAATTAAAAATTTATTTTACATAATGATGAGTAAGCGTTTTATTTAATCGTTTCAACAACATCATTATAGAAGATGTTTATTTACTTTATGGTATCACAGATACGATGAAGAAGAATGACATCTGAAAGATTTGCTTTATTCTCTTAATTATATGTAAATATACATGCAAATACAAATTTTACGTTTTGCTTAGAATAAAATATACTTCGAAAATGGAACAAAAATAATGGAGAATTATTTCACTACGAAAAGGAAAACTTACAATACGCCAAAATAATGATGTACCTGAGATATTAGAGTCTGGTTTCTAATCGGCATTTGCTAATATAAATTTGAACAATAGCAATACAACTAGAAGAGATGCAAAAATGCTTGGATCCTTCGACGATTTTGGCATCAATAAAATTGCAGAAACAATAAATTAAATATACGATAATGGTGATATACTGGAAGACATTAGTAGACACATGTTAGTAGCGCTGCCTCAGAAGCCAGATGTAAATAAAAGCGAGGAGCATTAAACAATCAAATTGATGAGCTAAATAACTAAGGTCGGATTCTGATAACTATAATACCCAAAAGAATTAAGCCGAACTGAAGACAAGGACAGTGTTTCGTTAAATACACTAGAGCAAGAAATGCAGTATTTATGATCAGAATATCTTAAACTAGAATAAGGAAGAATGTATAACAGAAATATCTTTTTGGACTACGAAGAATATTTGATTCATTTAGCAAAGACATTAGAATAATCAAAAATATATGAAGGGTGCAAGTCGCTTGCATACGGATAGAAAATTATTAAGTACGCAAAAATAGAAGAAAAAAGGATACGCGAGGAATTTTGACCGGCCCGCGAGCCTGATTACCAATGACTCTATTTTTAACATGAGATCTGTCAACACTTCTCAATTTAACAATGTCGTCGACCTTCAAATTAAATTTGTTATATGTCATTTTTAATAGAATGTCTACACATTTCAGTGCACTAAAAATATTAGACTATCTGCCAGTTGTCTTTCATGAGGCTTATTTTACCAAGTTACGTTGCCTACGTTTAATGTCAAATAATGGATACTTATTTGTTATGACCCTTGGCTACATTAAAAGATAACAAAAGCGAAAGAAACGATAAAGTGAAAGAGGCCAGGGAGGGACCGACATGCGAGGTAGCAGAAATTTAAAGACCGTTAAACATACGCGTATTATACATACATGCCTCATGAATGTGTGGATGATACCGCATGTGTACGTACGTAAGTATATATGTTTGCAACTATTTGTACTCGTATGTATGGGTATATGTGCTTCGTTTTTGTTTGATGTGTGTGTGTGTGTATGTGGTTCGTTTGTGGAACAATTTTCAATAACAGTTTCAATCCTACACCTCATAATTTCATCCATTTCACATCGGTTGATTTTTTTCACTTTGAAATATTTTGACGTTCCTTGACGAAAAGTAGTTTTTGTTAGGTGTTTTTTTTAATCTGAGATTTTCTTTTGTTTTTCTGATTTCCCAATATTTATTTTCATTATTGTGGACATGAAAGTGAGACTAACCTTGGCTCTCGACATAAGAGGGTTCGTTTCTGTCTGGCGTGCAGGGCAGTAATTGATCCGAAGGAAGAAACACCGCCATTACGGTGAGTCGGTCTTATGGGAAACGCGATCTCGTAGCTGCGAGGATTGGCGAGAGGTGAACTTGGCCGTATGCAAATTGGTTGGTGCTCGCTGGCATAAATGTGACGGCGGGAGACCACTCGGGAGATTGTGTGTAGCGAACTACGAGACGGTGTTTGAATAATTGAGTGCAAAGATCAGTGGAGTTTCGTAGCTAAATTGTTTTGAGCAACCTGTCTTGAAGCTGAGGAGTTTTGTTTCTTCCGGAAGTAGGCGGTGCCGGGCCAACCCGTTCCCTTCCTATTGCTTGGTCCTAATTTTACATACAAGCTATCTCGGCATAATGGGGGACAGATTCGACCTGAAATTGATACCGGAATTCGATGGCTCAACCCCGGTACTTGACTGGGTGGAAAAAGTGGAACTGCATTGCCTCTTGTCTGGCGTAAAGAGCATTGAACACGTGATACCTCTGCGTCTGTCTGGCGGGGCTTTCGCTGTGTATCAACAGCTCAGTGCTGATGAAAAACAGGATTATGAGAGAATCAAGGCAGTACTATACAAGGCGTTTGCTATCGACCCCTCCACTGCCTGGGAACAATTTGAGGCAAGAACTTTACATCCAGGCGAAACTGTCGACGTGTATCTGGCCGAGCTGACGAAGTTGACGGTGTTGTTCGGTGGGCTGCCCGAGCGGGCCTTGGCATACAAATTTCTGGCAGGGCTCCTAACCGGAGCAAAGCAACTTCTGCGGGGTGAGCTCAAGCATAGACTCGTTGTCCCTTAATGACCGGGTATACCGGGCCAGGATCGTGATGAAGGATAACTATGAGGTGTGAGAACCGGTAGTCGCCGCTGCACAGTCCACGCCGAGTGATGATAGACCGTCTCAGGGGCCCAGCCCCCGTGGTGGGGTCGTGTGTTATAGGTGCGATGGCCAGGGCCACATTGCGAGGAACTGCAGGCGGCGACTGACAGCTGTTCGCTGTCGTGGGCGGAGGAAACTTGAGGCCAGAGAGATGTGGATCTATAATGGTATGCTGAGAGTGTTGTGGGTAGAATATGTAAGCAACGAGAAAGATTTAGAGAAAAGGGAAACAAAAGTAGGAAAGTGATGAAATTTATGGGACGTAGAGGTGGAAAGGGTTTGATTATTTGACACTCAAATGAATTACTGAAGGTTGTGGGGACACAGAGATTCTTTGTGTAGGCTACTTAACAACCGTGTTGAAATTGGTGGCATAAAAGTAAATGTTATGGTTAATAAAGGAATTTGGATGGAGTGCAAGAAAGACCAATGCTAAAAAAGCACTAAACTGTTTTGGAGTGACAATATAAAGAAGAAAAAGAAGTAGAAAACAAATAGTAGTAATAGTAGTAGTAGTAGTAGTTCGATTAGAAAATAACGATACAGTACTATTTCATAGTTTCATATAACTTAGTATTTTATTCGAACTCAGTAAGATCAATAGTGTCGTCACTTATTCTTATCGCTTGTCATCGACCACTGGGCCACCATTATTCCTGGTAACAGAAAGAGCACAGTTTAATTGAATACAAAACACGTTTAGGGTTAAAAAAAAAACAAAAAAACATGCGTAGCATTTTAAATATACCGACGCCATTTCTAAACTAATGCTTGACATATGTAATGACAGAAAAGACATAATAAATCAGTAAATTACAATATAGATGGATAAGGTACTATATCAGATGAACAAAATAGTTTGTCAATTCATGCCGAATGTATAGGAATACACCTCGCCAGTATACATACACACACACACACACACACACACACACATATATATATATATATATATATATATATATATATATATATATATATATATATATATATATATATATATATATATATATATATATATTAAAGAAATGAAATAGTGCAGCTTAATATTTCATGGCATTTTTAAAAGCGAAGCAACCGGTTTCGCTTCCCGCTATTCTCCTCTCTCTCTCTTATATATATATATATATATATATATATATATATATATATATATATGTGTGTGTGTGTGTGTGTGTGTGTGTGTGTGTTTGTTTGCTGGTACTACATCCTAGTGTATAATACTGTGAACAATGTCTGTGAAATATTGGAGAAGGTTTTTGTCCAGCATAGACAAGTTTTACAATTGCAAATCTGCCTCTTGCCTTCATTTAATGGTCTGTTTAAATATAAAATCCAAGCAGATGTCATGCTTCGTACATGACGCCGATAATATCCTGGTTCTATATCATTGGAATATAGTGTGAAAAGGCATTTCTTCGCGAATTTTCCCGTGCGCAGAGTTTCATCAATTGTTTATTGTCTTATTGGATTATATGTCTGATGGCTGCATATTTATTTCAACACAGTATATATTTTCTTAGCTTTAATTCAGCTATTCTGTTTTTGTTTTTTACAATGACGTTAGTCTCTATATATCCTTTTCTACAAGCCATGCTTCACGTAGCCATTTTCACGGTTTTTCGTCCGAGTTGTCAGAATGGCATGCTGTTTCTTATGCTGCATTTTACTTATTTTATTTCTTTGCTTGCCGTCTATTCTTCTGTTGATCTAAGTGCAATGTTTGGCTTCTTAATCGTTCTTCCACTCATTTGTATATAACGACAGTTCTTTTGGTGACACTCCTTCAATACCGTATCATTTTCATTCTTCATCATTTCCATCAACATGTACCCGGTCTAAACATAATATCTGGCATTCCAATAGTAACAATGATGATTATTGTTGTAGCATACCTATGAAAGACAATGGGTATGTACCCATTTACATAAATAAGGTAGTAAATAATGTATGTTAGTCTACATTTGGAGATTCGTTTCCAGATTTCGTAGGGCGAATCTCCTTTAATACGGGGTCTACGGAGAATTTTGGGCCGAGTATACGGGCTCGGATACCCAACATTAAATTCGGCCTTGTGCCGCGTCTGACCGTGTGGACCGGTTGGTAGATATCCTGTAATTGGAGATTCGTCACCAGCTGTGCTGGTCGAAATCTCTGTCTGCGGACAGAGAGAATCCCCAGACGTGGCTAAGACAAATGGCAGAATCTCGTCTCGGAAAACAGCTACCTGCTCGTATACCCCTCATTAAATTCGCTCTTGTGCCACATCTGACTCCGCGTGGCGGTTATTAGATACTCTGCAGTTAGAGGTTCGTTTCCATTTGTGCTGGTAAAACTCTCTGTCTCCGGGCAGAGAGGATCCCCAGACGAGCCTATGTCGAAGGACAGAATCTCGTTTCAGGAAACAGCTACCCATCCTCGTTTTATACGGTGTCTACGGGGAAATTTTGGCCGAACCTACAGGCTCGTTTACCCTACATTAAATTCGGCCTTCTGCCACATCTGACCGCGTAGGGTGGTTGGAGATTCATTGTGGAATTCACTGGACTCACTTCTATTATTGAACTACTTCTGCTGGCCAATCCTATTTGTGTTATTCATGTCGTAAATATTATCGTTCATTAACAACGTTCGTTTGATTATTCTATTTAGTAACCTTCTCTAGGTTAGAATAATTATAACAATACCTTTTCTAAACATCGATTAGTTATGACTTCCTCTCAAGATCAGGCTTTGGCAAAATTTATCAAATTACCAAAATCCTCTTGAATGTCCATTCATTTTGCTTTCATAGATATCAAATTCATCCAGATGTTTTCCGACCTCCTAATCTAGTGTTCCATGAAAACGATAGTCACTTGCATATTTCATAAATATTATATTTCTCTAGATGTATTCAGGCCGTTGCTAGCTTCTAACTCTTTCAATTTCAAGCTGTGCTGGGCTGGAACATCAACGTTTATTTGAAGAACAGTTTTCCTTAAATGCTGTTTAAATCGATTAAATTTGTTTTCCCGCGTTGAGAAGAAACACGATTTTACATTTCGAAAATTCCCAACGCTTCATTTTTACATTTCTTTTTCAGTATCTGTTTTAAGTTTATATATTTACATAGGAAAGCGATGTGCACAATTCATAGAGGACTATCGTTCATATGTAAAGAGAAAAGTAAATATACGTGACAAAAATCATATTTTCTTAAATTTTGTAGTTTAAATGAGCCATTGGCATAAATCAACATAGCAGTTTGGTCGAATTATTTCTTTCTCAACAAGGTTAAGCATAATAATCCGAAAAGCGCTAGGCTCATAATACCCCAAAATAATTATTTTTCATTGGATATTGCTTTCGAATATTTGTCAGGTCGTTTTGGCAAATTTTCTAGACGATTGTTTACTCACAAATTCTGATATACGTAAATTTGGAGAATTCGCTAGAGAGGTTCTACGTCTGGAAAATGTTTATCACATATCCGACATATCTAGCGCTGGTAGGAAAGTCATGATTGATTTTGTCATGTAGCACAGCCAGAACGGAAAATAAAGTTGTCTCTGAGGGATCTATCTATCTATCTATCTATCTATCTATCTATCTATCTCGGTTTATATATATATATATATATATATATATATATATATATATATATGATTTTATATTATGTTATTTTAAATAAGGTTACACAGGGAGAAAATATATCAATAGAATATTTATTTTGGTCGGGAGTATTGTAAGTTTAGCGTCAATTCGGGAGAAAAACTTAAGTAGTAAATATCTTGTTACTACAGTTTCTCAACTGGTGGGACTTTGACTGCCTAGAATGTCATTAGTGATTATTTTTTTATTTATAATCTTGCAATAAAAAAAAAGCTATAATGGTTGGGATCGTGTTGTTCGACCTTTTCCAACTAGTATAATCACATCATATTTCATCACCAGTTAATTTATGGTGAAGTAAAGCATTATTCTAAAAAGATCTTAGCAATTGGAGCTGGTTTAAATATGTGCATGCTGTTTATCATCTGACAGATCGTATATTCGGCGTTTTTTTAAATCATTCGGCTGCCTGGCTCGGTATGATAAATCGGAAAAGAGAGTTCAAATTCCAGTCGTGTTCATTATATACATTTACACGCGAATAACAGGAAATAATTAGAATCTAATATATATTTTTTAGATTTAAATGATCGATAACGTGTTTATAAGCCAAAACATCAAATCAAATAGACAAAAAATAGATATAAATTAATAAATCTAAAACAACTCTTAGATCATATATATATATATATATATATATATATATATATATATAGTGTCTTAAGGTATGCTATATTTATGAGATAAAGTGCACAATATCTGCGGGAGACCGTGTGACAGTTTGTTTCATGCTAGACGCAATCGTCTGTCCCTACGATTGCGCCTAGTATGAAACAGACTGTTGCCTCTAAGTGTTGACTTCAAAGTTCACTTGTATATATGTATATATATATATATATATGTGTGTGTGTGTGTGTGTTTGTGTTTGTGTGTGCGTGTGTGTATGTGTGTGTTTGTGTGTGTTTGTGTCTGTTTGTGTACATATGTGTGTGTATGTGTGTGTTGAAATTATAAACGTTGTGGAATTTTTTTTTTATCAAAGACGCGTTTCGCCCGGTGAATGCATATACTCTCTTTGGCATCTTCAGTTTGACTAAATTAACGAAAAACTCTGTGAGGAAATTGTCTTGGGATCACTGAGTATAGGTGGGTATCGTAAATCAAATTAATTACCTTAGCTTATCAAAATGTGTATATTGTTGGAATTGTAATATAAGAAGCATTTAAGATTAATTCAATAATATTATAAGTGTTATCATTATGCATTGGCGTTAATTGATAATTTTGTTCAATATTCAGAAGTAAAAATCACAGAGCGGAGAAACAATTAATTTAAAATTGAATAAATTTTGCAACGTTTAAAAAGTGGAAAAAATATTCTTTTTTGTCATTCTTTTTTAGAGAGTATTAATAAAAAGTATGTTTGAAATAGACAAGAACTTTAGCTGAAACAATTTAGCAACGATATTTGTCCTAAAGAAGAGCAAAAAGAAATATTTTTTTAACAAGCTGAAAGGTATAGTATGAATACATATTCTCTTTATCAGATTGCATATCTAATTATATAAACACTTTAATATATGCATGTAGGTATAAGTCTTCTCAGATAAGATTCACCTTTAAAAGAGAAGTTTGGTGTATATTATCTGTAATTTTATGGCCTGCATAAAATACATTTCTTCCTGAAAGCCCGGCATACCAAATTAAACATATATCCATACTGAAAAAGAAAGGTCACAAGCATACGTTCATACTTATCCATATCAATATGCATTTATGTACACACACACAAAACGTGTTTGGAATTTTTACGTATCTCATCATGCGTAAAATGACGTCGGCTGTGATGTATCGATGCTTATTCTAATCATGCTGAAATCATTCAACCCTAAAATAAAACTACAAAATTTCTAACATAATCAGGTTCTGAGAAATCTGGATTCGTATTTTCCGAAAGCTTATTTAATTCCACATATCTATCTATCTATCTATCTATCTATCTATCTATCTATCTATCTCCTTCACTGTCTGTCTGTCTCTCCCTATGCTTCTATGTCCGTCTATCTCCCAGTCTATGTCTGTCTGTATAGCTTTCTCCTCCTTCTCTCTCTCTCTCTCTCTCTCTATCTATCTATCTATCTATATATATATATATATATATATATATATATATATATATAGTTTTATGTGTGCTATATTTATGGATAATTGTGCAGGATATGAGAAATAAAGCGAATGTAAATATACAATTGGACACTGACGTTAACACCAAGAGGTGACAGTCTGTTTCATGTATGGATGCAATCATCATTAAACACAATCATTCGAGAAAGAAAGTGTCACTGAATTAGTTTTGACGAGATGGTCTAATTCTATTTATATACATCGTATAGAAAACTGTAAATTTCCCCTTTCTCTCTGGCGTGTGACGATAGCCTAAGGGTAGGTTCTCTGACTGATTCGGAATAGGTCGTGTTTCGATCAGGACTTGAAGCAATCTGACGTCTAGCCACACTGAAGATCTGTGATACATCGAAACATCGATTTTTTATGGCTGATAATATATCTATATATATATGCACACACACACACACACACACACACATATATATATATATATATATATCCTGTTTATAACTTATTTTATGGATACAACTTATGTAAATACTCTATTTTCGAGTAATCAGTATTAAGCATAAACGAAATACGCCAAACAAAATCGGCCTCTATACCCAAAAACATGTATAAAATATATTCAGCACTTTTAAATTTCAGAGTCCCAAAATCTTACGTATTTCCTACGTATGCATTTTTATATTTCCCATCCCCTTCGAGATCCTGTTCAGTTGCATCGACTGACGCATTACTTTTGTCCCTTGAACTCTGAACAAATGAAACGTGTCACACAAAATAATAATAATAATAATATTAATAATAAAAAAACCTGTTCTCTCTCATTATTTACCCTAATATATGGAAAGGAGAAATAGAAAATAGAAAACTAAAGTATTTGAATAGAATTTATCTGTTGACTAGCTTATCGCTGTTGCAGATGTTTGCTAAATGCAAACTGGTTTTCTTAAGTACGCAAAGAGACATCGTCAGGTTTATACCTAAACAGTGCAGAGTAAACATTAGTTACAGTGTTTCGAAACTAGTGTATAATCTGCGTTATCGATAATTGTACAAATGCCACTACACTCACACAAATATTCAAGATCATACACGCATAAACAGAAATATACGTACATGAGGAACATGCGCATATATATACAATTTAATGCATACATGCACACTTTCTCCTGTTACCTTTTTGTCCTATCATTCGCGTCATGAACTCAATTTATGTCAATCTCTCAGTTAAAGAATTACATAAAAACTGACAGTACAAGTTATTATTCATGTACAACGGAAACACATTGAGTCATCTATCACTGCAGTTATACAAAGGACTAAAATCCATTGTTGTTTTGTTGGGTGGAACAGTAGCATTTAATAAGGCGGTAAAGATTCTTAAGTAATTTAGATAAGAATTAAAATCTCTTATATATATACAGCAATCTTTATTCCTAATTGATTCTGGATATATTCATTGAGTCAAGGAAGAGCGTCTTAAGTGTTTTACGCCAAAATGGCGGATTAATCGTCATACTTGAAAAGAATGCTTGCGTAAATCCGGAGTTTGCGAGGATCTAAAAATAAAATAACATATCTCAATCAATTCGGAAATGGAGTGTAAGAAAGTTCAGGAAGAAACATTTGAATGCTTTGTAAATATCAAGGTATATATACACACACACACACACACACACACACACACACACACACACACACACACACACATATATATATATATATATATTCAGAACCACGCTAACGGATTAGTAATGAAATGTAGGATTTCTTGGTTTTCTCTGAATTGATTTTGATAAAACTGTAATAATACGATTTCTCACATATCTTTAGGGGATAATTAGATAAATTCCTTTTCCTTTTAAGTCAATTTGATTAACAGGGTTTCCTAAGAATTTCGTCTCCAGTACATCTTTGATTCAACTTAATTACCAGAGCTTTCAGGATTCCTGTACCCAGCTCGCCTTTGAATTGGCAAATATAACATTTTGTTAATGATTTTAGATAATCATAAAGTATAGTGCTTTGAACATATTTGACCACCCATCTAGCTTTTGGGTGGACTCCTTTTCCGGAACACAAGTGGATGGATAGGTGGGAGGACACAAACCAGGATGTGGGTGAGTGATCGGCAGTCAGATAGGGAAAGGCCAGCCGTCTGTGAGATCAGTCGTAGAAACCACAGATGTGAATATAT